>PVKU01000205.1:138280-599155 GCA_004027475.1 Anoura caudifer | reverse complement strand
AGACCTGGCCCACCCCCTGCCTACTCTTGCACTCCAACACACTTCTGCGGTCCCTTCTCTAAGCCTACCCACATGCCAGATGCCAGGAACACTAGAAAATTCAGTTTTCTACGACAATAAGTTAAAAAATGGAACTGTTGAGGAATGGATCTGAGAGCACACCAAATTTGATCATTCTAAGAACAGTATCATGCCATTCTACAGATTAGAAAATGTAATTTTTGGTTGGTCCAAAGAAGTGACGTGAAATGTCTTGTGAAGATCTAACACCATTTTAGGGGCTAACCTGGAGCTGAAAAGGGAGGCTGTCAGACTCCAGGTCTCTCAGTTGCTGCCACCAATGACATTTTTAAAGGAAAAAAAATTAATTTTCTCTAAATTGGCTTGGCATATATGTGCATTTGCGTGTTTGGTGTGTATGTAAAATGTGTTTAGCTTAAGTTCTTCAAGAGAGAAAGAAAGGATGAGTTTTCCACTAGGGGCTGTGTTTATCCACCAAAGCGCATTTTCAAACAGGCGGTGACCCTAACCACACCTCTCGGCACATCCCAGCAGCCCGCAGCACCCTGCCTGGCCCACGGAGGGCACCCGACCTGTCTTTTGGTGGTTATTAGGCCTGCAAGGGTATGACGATCCCAGAACCTTTTAGCGCACCTCAGGTTGAACAAGTTTTGTGAGAGTTGTAATTGCTCCTGTAATTCGTGGATAGAAGTGGATTTTTAGTGAGAATTACCCTGGGTTTCACGTCCCTTTATCCTTTGTAACATCTACTTACTACAGACTCCACGGTCTTGTTGAACTCTGCCGTGAGAGTTTTGAAAGGTTTATTTGCCCTACGGGTCAACTGCGGACACTCAATTGTTTTCAACATTATCAGAAGGACTCGCCCCACGCCATTGCTTCCACACACATATTTATTATGAGTATTTGGATTACTTAAGTAGCTTTTATCTCCTATTCACAAAAGTGATTTGAGAAAAGTTTAAGGTTATGTGGTCTACTTTCTATACCCCTAATCCACACAACTAAGTAATTTATAAATATCCATAAAATAAGAAATTAACTTAAAGTTCACTAGGCTCTCAGAAGAATAAATGACCTTTGATGCAAGAAATCGCTGGATGTTTTTCAGGTTTTGCGTAATATATTATGCATCACTTCTCTCAAGATATTTCCTTGAAAAATTAAAATAAAACTCACACAGAATGAAGCATTATAAAATATATAAAATTTTAAAGTCTTTCATAATTGGATGGATACCAAAAGCAATTCCTTTGAAATAGAATTAGAAGATAAAAAGACATTTATCTTAAAATGATAGTACATTTTTTACTTATTTAAAATAGGTATAGATAGGGATTCTGAGAAAAAGAATAATAAAATGAAATCACAGTAGAAAAATTCTCCACTGATCAAATGAGAGATAAAACAAGATTAAAAACTCTTTTTAATAATGTTCTTATCTTGACTTTGAAAAGACCATCACCATGTATGAAAGGCCAATTTCATGTCAAGAGCGCTTTTGGCTTTGGTTTAGGCTTAAATTCCAAGTAGGGAATTTTTGGAGAGATTCTGAGGTGCTGGCATGTTGACTTAATCTTTTATCTAATACACCCAACGCAAGATGGCAAAGTAAAGTGTCTGTTAGGCATTTCTCTACCTGCTGTGCTTCAAGGAGCTTATGTCTTATCTCCTAACATCTGGCTGGTCCGTGGCATCCACTAAATCCCTGCCGAGATCTGGAATCAGTTCTGGGATTGCCTCTTCATCACCTTCCAATTATTTCTGCAAGGTATTATATTTTTGAGGGGTGAATTCTCTATAGTTTAAGCCTTTAAAAGACAAAATTTGATGCTATTTATTCACAACTAAGTACAGACTCATTCAAGTATTAATTGGACTCACAGTTATTGGCTGCATACACATGGTGAGTATTCTTCCTAGCCTGGCGGGTAGAGCAGGGCATGTAACAGACAAGTCTCTGCCCTCATGGAGCAAACAACAGATACTTCCTACGTCCGGTGTTAAAATACTCTGAGAAAAATAAAACCAGATGTGTAGCTGGGGGCTGCCCTGGAGGTGGGGGCTAGAGAGAAGAGGGGTGGTTATTTTAGGAAGACAGAGAAGTCTTTTACGATACGATGACATTTTAACACAGGAAGAGTATAATGAGTGGCTGTAAGACATATCTGAAAAGAGCAATCAATCATAGGAAGCAGCGCATGTGTACGCTAAGGGGGACAGGTATTCTCTATGTATTAAAAATGCAAGGAGATGCACATGGCCAGAGTGGGGTGGGCAAGAAAAGAGTAATGATAGAGAAAGTTAGAGGACAGTGGACCACATAATTTAGGGGCCTGTAACCCATATTCAAGGATTTGAATTTCCTTTGAGTTTGATGCGCAAATTGGAGGACTTGATTTAGAGGAACACTTTGATTTATGTGTTAAAAATATCACTTGGAGAGCTGCATTTAGCATAGACTATAAATATGGAAACAGATAAGGAGACTATTGACAATATCCAGTTGAGAATAATGCTGTCTTGGACCAGAAGGAAAATTGACATACTGTCTGTCATAGGTGAGAACTGGCCAGTTATCTTGACATATTTTGAAGGCTAAACTAAGCAAAAAATCTATAGTGGATGCTGTGCAGTACAAAAGGATAAGAAAGGACAAGACTGAATCCAT
The DNA here is from genome assembly GCA_004027475.1 of Anoura caudifer. Lineage (NCBI taxonomy): Eukaryota > Metazoa > Chordata > Mammalia > Chiroptera > Phyllostomidae > Anoura > Anoura caudifer. The sequence goes on along the minus strand of PVKU01000205.1, from coordinate 596,463 downwards.
GATTTTTTGATAGAGCAACATAAAGGATGAGATTTGCATTTATTGCAATAATAACAATTCTGGGTTATGTTTGGATAATTTTAATGTGTGGGGCTAGTGTGGAAATCACAGGTTTTGTTTGGGATTTGCGGTTTTGGAGATATAGTTTGACACCTACATGGAGAGGATAACACTTGTTGGTGTTTCATTATAGTATCTGTTAAGCAGTGTAGAAGTCCAGTGTAGTTAAAAGTAATTTGTGGCTATCCAGTTTAGAGAAGTCACTTTTAAACAAATGGAAATGAATGAGACCACCCACTGAGTGAATGCATATAGAACAGAGAAAATATGTAAATATCAAAACTTGAATGAACTAATGTTAAAAGAAACTGATAATGAAATAATAGAGTGATGTTTCAGAAGGTAGGAAATAATCAAAGATAAATACAAAATATGGGTTGACAGCTTGATTTAGACAGGACCTGAGAGTTCGGTGTTGTATGAGCAGGTACCTCCCCAAAATCTTAATTATCTTCTGGAGGGTGAGGCCCCTGTGATTCTGGCTCTCCCTGCTAGGTGAGTGTTCTAGGAGCCCATCTGTGTCACTGTATCAGCTGGCGTGGTTGTGAGAGGCTGCTTCAGCGTCAGTGAATGTTTTCGAAGACTCTTTCGGTGCCCTTGCCCGGTGCACGGTGGGTGATTGACGAGCGCACCTGCGCACACTGCAGCAAGTCTCCCGCGGTTTCCGGCCAAAAGCGGCATGGCCGCTGTGCCGCCCCTTCGTATTCATCCGATCTTGCTCTGAGGGACTTTCTCTTTGCTTCCCCAGATGAAAATATTCCTCAAAATGGAACGATTTACTGATGGGGAAGAAGTGAAACAAAAAAATGGTAGAAACACTAACAGGCATCAAAATCGGCAAGTTCAAAAGTTGGTCCGAGAAGTGGGGAAAAATCTCAATAGGTTTATTGCATCCAATGGAGAGTACTTTGAAGGTGACTGAAGTTTAAACATATAAGAATAAGTACACGCATTTTTTATGAATAAATTGCAGTGTGTGGGGGTCCCGCCTTGCATTTGCTAAGGTGGACACATTTTTCCTGACTTTAGGAAGGTTAACGCCTTCCTCAGCCTGCTCAGAGGAATGGAATCAGGGACAGTGGGTTAAACAGAGAAATGAGAGTGGCTGGGAACGGATGGGAGATTGAGAGGATTTTTTAAATTTATTTTTGTTATTTTGAAAGTGGGAGATATTATGTCAAGTTTTGACTCTGATAGTTATGATTTAGGACAGAGGAAAAAAATTGATTTTGTTGGAGGAAGAGAGAAAACTGATGAAGCATGGCCCTGAGAATTGGAAATGAGATGACATTGATTAACAATTTATGCAGAGCAACAGGAGAGAAAGTAGATTGTATCTATGTAGATTAGGAGACTTTGTGATGGGGAAGGTATTTCTGCTATAATTGTCTCAATGTCCTCAGTTAATAGGGGAAATTATTAACTTAGGTTGTCACATGCTAGGTATTAGCTATTGTTTTCTGATACTGTTGCCAGTAGAAACGGGGTTCTCGCAGTGTGCAGAGAAGAGCATTCTGGGAGCACGCACGGGAGGATGAGGTGTGATGGTAAGACTTACTGAAGCTGGCATCTTATCTCATCCATGCCCAGGTGGCTGAGCTCTGTCTTCATCAAGCCCAGAGGACAGGCCAAGGTCCTGAATTTCTGTGCCCTTGGGTGAGGCACAGTCCAGTCCAGTCTCCGCCAAAACTTAGTGCCGGTCAGACTCTGTCCCCACCCTGCTAGCTTGGTCTCTGTTCCTGCCTGCGCTCTGGCCAGCGCTAGGCTGCTGTGCCCAGGTCCACAATGGGCCCACACTTGGAGCCTCTGCTTGGTTGGACCCTTGTGGCTGCTGGGGCAGCATGGCTGCTGCAGAGAGAGCACGTGCAGACAAATGAGCAAACCCAGGAATGAACAGGTGCTACCAACGAAGATCTTTGTTAAGCTTTGCTGATGTCATGTTGAGCTTGGGAAGGAGCTGGCTGGCTCTCAAATGGCCTACATTCTCTTTTCTAATTCTTCCCAGGCTTGTGTTGGGTCCTCCCTTTCTGTGATTTGATTCCTTTACCAGACTAGATTCCTCCCCCAGATGGTCACCATCTTAGCTTCTACCGTGTATGCCTCAAAGTGGGCCGACCTTTCCCTTGGTCATCTCGGTTTCTACTGCACATGCTTCTGGCAAAGGACTCCCGCTTGCTGCTCTTGCTCTTCACTCAGTGCTCCTTGCTAATGACTGGTAACCAATCCCACCGGCCCACTTCGGGGATTAGGTCTTGAGGATGAAGGATGTGGCAGCCCCCTAGGGGCCCTACGAACGCTGTGGCTTCTTAGGAAATAGGGCTTAAAATTTGATTCAGCTCCCTTGTTTATTAGGCTTAATATCTTATTTCATTTACACCCTTTATTTACAATTAGCTAGCTACCTATGCTGACTATATCATCTGGGAAAAATATTTAAAAATGATACTAATTATTCCTTTTCCATCCATAATAACTAAATGAAAGTTAAATAAATCTGTTGAAGAACAAATTAATTAAAACATACTTTCAGGATACTTATTTTAATGATGAAGGCTTTTATGCATTAGAAAGAAACAAAATGAGCCCAGAATAAGCTTTTCACTCTTTTGGCTCGGATTATCCACACTTCAATTTCGGTTTCTGTCAGAAATGTTTTGGACAAACTATTATAATTGTGCATGTCTGTCATTTAAACTGTTGAAATAATGCTCAGTTAAAAAAAAAAACAAAGTATGTTTAAACAAAGCAGTATGAGTAGTAAGAAAGAGAGTCTAGCAGAGGTTTTCTGTTCGCATCCCCCGAACCTCTTTGCCTTCGCTCTCTGTGGATCTAATTAGAATGACACGTGAACAGGTCTTTTCGCTTTGTTGACTACCTGTTTCCAGATTGCTTAAATCTCACTGATTTTTCAGGTTTTATTGTTGGTTCATAGGTTCATGGTTACACATAATCAACAATTACTAAAAATATATATTTTTGCAAACTACTTAAATATAGTTTAATTGTCCTTCATAGTTCTCCACATAATTTCAAATATTACTGAATTCTTAGCATTTAAAAAAATTGAACTATTATCAGGATGAGGATGCACTTCAATGACAGTATTGTTTCTCCTGAATAAAGACCCAAGGTAACATACACGGAGGGGGAGGGGGAGAACAAGCTAGTTAATTAACAACATGATTAGTCAGAACGTCTGAAAAACATATTCACTCCTGCCTTACCCATTTCGTTCCTTGTGCAGATGTGCTGGCGAGCACTTCCATCCCTGTGTGGATAGGAGTGGTGAGAATGGGCCCCTTGTGTGTTCTGACCTTAGGGGAAGAGCTTTCAGCTGTTCGTTGTTCAGTGTGATCTTAGCTGTAAGCTTGTCCTGGGTGACCTTTCTTGTGTTGTGGTGCATTTCTTCTACAAGCAGTTTGTTGAGAGACTTTATCGCAGAAGACCGTTGTACTTTGTGAAATGCTTTTTTCTTCATCTATTGTAATGATCATATGACTTTTCTATTTCATTCTAGTAATATGAAGTATCGCATTTATTGATTTACGTATCTTAAACTTCTGTATCATTTCTTATAAATATAAATGAACCTATAATTTCAATTTAAACATACGCAATGGATTGGCAATGATGTTTTGCCTGTCAGGATTTCCTGACCATAACTAAGTAACTGATTTTTAGTTTTATCAGAACTTCCCTTCCTACATGTATACAGTAGAGTTGTTGAGAAAATGAAGAATGCTGTATTTAATAAGCAAGCTTAAGGGAAAGTTTAAAAGAAATATCAAACTGCACTTAATAGATAACATAAATAAGCAGGTCAAGGTCAGAGAACTAATAATAAAGTATCATTCATCCTCAGGATTCGTTTAGTATCTGGCTACTTGTTATTGTGAAAAGATGCGTCTCCACAAGATTCAGGCTGCCATCAGAAGCTCACAAAAAGTAACAAAATAGAGTAATAATTTTTAATGAGAAAAATATCTAAAATATCATTAAAAAGTATAGTTTGCTATATTCTAAGCTATTAGTTTCAAGAACTCTGAATCGTAGCTTAAGAGAAAGTACATTTAATACACAGCAACATAGATAAGAAAAAAATCTGACCAAGGATCTTGGGGGGATGTAGAAGGAAATGCATCACAAAAACTGTAAATGAGAATAATGCATGTGGCAAATGTGTATTTCTTCTGAAAAGTCTGTGGGTAAATGAGAAGCTGATTTCATCCTCCAAGGAGTAAATATGAAATTGATAGAGGCCGACCACCGAACCCCTCCGATGAGGGTTTGTAAGAGGAATATTGGAGGCAGCATCAGCGTGCCCTTGGAGATTGAAAAACATTTATAAGTGTGAGCTTTTGAAGAAAAGTAACAAAAGGGAGTATTTTAAAATAATTGCTGTTTATTCTTGAAATCAACTTAGAGGTGATCCAGAACTTTATAAATTCTGCCTGCATGCCTTCATCTGAACGCTCTTGAAGAGTCACGAGGAGAAATTTTGTAAATCCAATTATGCTGTTGTTTCCCAAGTCACTATGAATGAAAGAGACAGTGTTAACTTCAAATTGGCAGTAGCTGTGCTCTTTCAGGAAGGTACACTAAAAAATATTTAAATCTTAAAATGTTTCTGTGTTTAAATGCAAAAACAAGGTTTACTATTGATAAAATTAACACTAAACATTATATAGTTTTTGTTTTTACTAAATTTAACATGAAAACTAAAGCATCTTTGTCTTTCAGTGTAATACCTGGACTGGGGAAGCCCTAATATTTTTTTTTTCCTACTAACCTTCAAAAATTTGCTACTGCTACATACTGTCTTTGTATGAACTTTTATATATACACAGAAAATTAATCAAGCTGATTTACGGAGAGGTTAAACAATTTTGCCAGGAAGAAAACCACAAATGGAAAGAGAATCCTGAAAAAGAACAAAAACAGAATCTTTATCATGTAAATACTTCCTCTAATTTACTATATTTTAGTCATTTATCTGTTATAGTTAGATATCAATATCACAAAAAATTAATTATTAATGTAGTTTTCACCTCCACTGAAAATTTATTTTCCTTATATTTTAGCCTTAAAGCTTATACATTACCTTGGACATATTCATCAAAATTTCAATACCTACAACATAGTTCATGCTAACTACCGGATTCTGTTTGTACTTATTTTAATGCACCTATCACTAACTTCTTACAAACCCGTGATTACTTTGTACTATAACTAACTTATTGTTTGGCCAATTAAATTGACATGGCAAGTCTGTATGCAAATCTAGACTCCCATTTAGCTCTCTTAAACTAGGCATCACATATCACAATTTATAGTTGCATAAATTAAAGTGTTTTAGTCATGAGGAAAAGTAGCAAATAGATACAAGAATAAAACAATTTGTCAGTAAGCCATGTCTTAGAAAGTTAACAATACTGAGCATAGAAACATAAATGGACCCTGAATTTCAGAAGGAGATTTGGGGGTACAACTATGAAAAATAAATAACTGCAAAGATGATAAAAACAAGAAAATGTCATGTGGCGGCAGTAGGAGGTATAGCGAGAGTATAAAGTCAGGACTGTGCGGATATTGGCTACATGTTTTAGTAAGAACAAATCATAAAGCTCTTTCTGTTTCATGCTAAAGAATGCATATTTTATTCTGAGGGAATGTTAAAGACCAGAAGAAAAAGGTGCAATGATTGTATTTAACTGTGCAATTTCAATCACTGAGGCTTCTCTGTGGGAGTGTGTTGAGAAGAGAGAAGATCCCACGGTAGAATTAATTACTCAAGAGATCATTGTAATAATTTTAGTTAAAAACTATGAGTAAACTAAAACACTGCTAATTTTAGTGATGGGAAGAAATGAGAATATACATACATTAACAAAGTGCAGTTCAGTCTTTTTGAGTTAGATATTTCTGTAGGGTATTCAAGATGAGAAAAATTGTCTAGTGTATATTTTGTTAAGTACATCTGAATCTTTGAGGCAAAATGAGAGATGAGATTCTAGATTTCAGAGATGTCGAAGAGTAATTGAAAACATGGGATTGGAGGATGGGATTCCAGAAAAGATATGTAGCACGAGAAGAGATAGCTATCAAGTGCAAAAACCCAAGGAACAAGAATATTTTAGGATTAAGTGGAGAACTGATGGTTTTAAATTGAAATCTTAAAACAAAGAAGATTGAAGGAGAAAACAGTAATGATTCTAGAAATAGTAGTAAGAAAAACACTGTGTTTCAGATTATGTGTCAAAGGTTAGAGTGCTTTGCCTGGGTTAGTTCATTTGATCTTAACAACGTGTCCTTTTACTGTGCTTTCCGTGTATTGATTTATTAACTTCACAGAGGTAGGCCACTGATGAAAATGCTTTTGTTAGTCTTAATTTGCAAATGAGAAAATTTAGGTAAAGAGAGGTAAAGAAGTTTTCCATTATCATAACAGAAAGGAACTGATGAAGCCTGGATTCACGTCTAGGTCATCCGACTCCAGAGATGCTCTTCTTGTCCAGGAAGGGAAGGTGTCTGAGAGGAACGGGTGTGGTGTTGCTTAAGGCAACAGAAGAGGGTCTTCAGAGATGAGGAAAAGGGAAGATGTTTGTAACATTTCAACAATGATGCTAGCATACGGAGATGAATGCTACCTTCGTAGTCATTAAAAATGGCACCATTGTCACCTAAGAAAGGACTGTCTGTATATTTAGTGAAAATCTGTCCAATGCAATTCCTATATTTATGTTGACATTTTAAGTCTGTGATGACAACTATTTAGTTGTGCTTGTTTATTATTGTGTCCGGAAGCATGGTAGCTAAAAATATAGTTTCTTCCATTAATTTCAAGAATGTTAGATTATGGTATTTTGATTAATTTAAGTGTGTTTTATTGAGTACGCTATGACAGTTGTCGCAGTTTTCCTCCTTGGCCCCCCTCTGCCTGGTACCCCTATTCCCTCCAGCATTCCCTCCCTTAGTTCATGTCCATGGGCCATACATGTAAGTTCTTTGGCTTCTCTCTTTCTTGTACTGTTCTTAACATCCCCCCTTTCTATTCTATGCCTATCAATTTGTACTTCTTAATCTCTGCGCCTTTTCCCCCATCCTCTGGCTTCGCACTCCCAGCTGATAGCCTTCCAAGTGGTCTCCATATTTATGATTCTGTTCCTTTTCTGCTTGTTTGCTTATTTTCTTAGATTCAGTTCTTGATAGTTGTGAATTTGTTGCCATTTTAATGTTCATAGTTTTGGTCTTTTTTTCATCTATAGTTCCCTTTAACATTTCATATAAATGGCTTGGTGATGATGAACTCCTTTGGTTTTACTTCATCTGGGAAGCACTTTGTCAGCCCTTCCATTCTAAATGATAGCTTTGCTGGATAGAGTGATCTTGGATGTAGGTCCTTGCTTTTCATCACTTTGAGTACTTCTTGTGAGTCCTTTCTAACCTACAAAGTATCTTTTGAGAAGTCAGCTGGCAGTCTATGGGAACTCCTAAAATATAGATTTTGGTTAATTTTAAAAAGGATCACTTTGGCTGTATTTTAGATATGATATGTCATTTTAACTTTTTACATGTGGAAATGTCATTAATATTTTTCAGCCCAAGATGCCATCTATAAAGATTTTCTATAGATTCCCAGGTTATCATCATTTAGAAACTATAACCACAAACAAGTTTAAATTTTTTCCCAACATTTTTATAAGTAGTATTAAATACAGCAATTATAAATTTAATATTAAAATCACAAAGAATGGATATTTGCTGTGTGCCATTGATCCATTTTTGTCTGTATTTTTGTACAGACAGTGATATTTCATGGACCAGCAGACTTATCAGCACATGGTTTGAAGGTCTATCTCTGAAAGATTATTGTCACTGGGCTGGAACGTGTGTGACGGGAAAAACCAACTGCAAACAAAACAATATAGTGCGTCTGATTTGAAACTTGTCTTTTTATCCTCAAATAAATCACCAGAACTATTTAAGATAGTTTAATTTAAAAATATTTTTTAAGTCTTCTTAAATAAGCAGTCATGCGTTCTGATTAGATTGCAAAATTTCACTTCTTCAAACGAGACCAGTCAGATCCCTCAAGAGGTTCCATCACGAGCTCTGTAATCATTCAAACTTAGAAAAGATGTGTGGCAGCAAGCCATCCTTCTGCTGAGATATAGATAAATAAAGGATAAATAAATAATTAACGACTTGTGAACAGCTGGGTGTCTGTAGCAATCCAAGTAAGGAAGTCACTGAAGCTTTGAACTAAAGCATCTTGTTCATATAAGCTGACAGGGTAGCGAGAAGATAGAAAAAGATGATACATACATTCTAGTCAGTGCTTGTCTGTGGTATATGATTCACTGAGCTGGAATTTATTATTTGTATTATTTATGTGGATGATCGGTAAGTGCCTTCTGATCCTATTACAAACAATTTAACAAAATTCATTACGGGCCTAGAGAGGAAATAACACCATCATGCGCATCACTTTAAACCTTTGACTACTATAAAGTACTAAGCTTCCAGATACTCTTTCTTAGCACATCTTCTTTCTTCCACCCAACCAGGAAACAGAAACAGAAACTCAAATCATTTTTCCTTTGGTTATATGGTGATACTGAAATTTTCATTCGGCAATAGCCTTGAGAAGGCACTGTTGAGGGAAAATACCCTGGATTAGCCATATTCCATTATTTCAGATGTTCCTTTTCTTTCATCTAACAAAAATTATATCATAAATGCATTTAATGCATCTCTAAATATTGCATTATTTATTCAAAGCTTTGTTTTATTCTGTTAAATTAGATCATCAAGAATATTTTAATTTCACTCTCAGTATTAGATGTCATAAGATGAACAATTCTGAGACTCAACAATATGCGTATATTTGTTTGAGTGAGTGAAGTGGCTTGCCAAATGCATTATTTGCTTTTAAGCTGTGGACAGACAAATGTCATATCTGTGAGTGCAAATGTGCACACATTCTCTAATACTTATACATACGCACATTGTATATTCTCATGAATACTCATGAATATATAGACATATGATAGTCCTAAAAAACACTTCAGGAATCAAAAACATTTAGAAATAACTGATACTGAATTTTAAAGAAGAATATATTGCATGTAACATGGACCAGTTGCTAAATAAAGGGATAAGATATTATCAGCATTAAAAAAAACAGTTGTTTCACTTGCTTGTATTAACTAACTTTTTCAATTTCAGTTTCCCAATGACAAAATTAGTTGTTTATTTTCCTGTTTCTAAAGTTTGCATAAATGGATTCACACATAATTTACATTTACTGTCTGGGGTCTAACTCAATATTGTGTTTGTGATAGCATCCCTCTGCAGGTGAACATTTTGCTTGTGTTCAATTTTGATCTACCATGTAGGGTGCTGTTATGTTATGTTATCAGTTTCTGTGCGTGTAGGTGAATATGTGCATGCATTTCTGTTGAATATTTTGATAGGCACTGATACACACTAGACCAGATGCAAGAGGAGTTCTTTAGTCAGCAAAAAACTACCAGCTGTCCCCTTCTTCATGGTCTGCCCCAGTTCACACTTTGGATTAGAACTTCTTCATCACAGGGGTCAACTTTAATAAGCACACAGTCAACTTTAATAAGGATCGGAAATTAATGTTCCAAAGCATGTACACCAGTATCATCCCTACCATGAGGAAATGAGATTTTGTATTATTCCACACTCTTGTCTATACTTCATATTGTTTTTTCTTAAATATTAGCTATTCTGCTATGACTATAGTGGTATTGTATTGTGATTATAATGCACATTCATTTAATAATAATACTGAGCATCTTCTCTTAATCCTATTATGCAGTTGGACATCTCCTAATATTGTCTATTTACATCTTTGCTCTGATTATCAATTTGGATTACCTCCTTTTATGTGTTCTTTTTAAATTGGCATTTGGAAGATTTTCGCATATTTTGGCTCTTCGTCCATTGTCAGAAGTGGGCACGGCCATCACTTTCTCCACTCCACGGACTCCATTTAAATGCAAGGTTATCTTTTGATAACAAATTAAGTATTTATTTTAATGTAGCCAATTTAATCTTACTTCAATCCCTTAGTAATTTGTATGTCTAAGACATTTCTATTATATGGCCGTAATGATAGTTTCACATGTCTTTTCTTTTCTTTTTTTTTCTTCAGCCTCAGATATGGTTTATTAAAATCTTGGATGCCAGTCGCACATGTTTTCTTATTAAAGCTTTACCTGCTTCCTCCTTTCATACGAACATGCACACTCTATCTGAGTCTTTTTACGTGTACTGTGATAGAGGTTAATATCTATTTTTCAAATGAAGGTTTAACTGACAAGAGTCTGTCTGTCCCTCAGGATGTCCATCCTCCCCCTTTGCATCATGGTGTCACATGTATCACAAGCCAGGTGACCATGTATGTGCGATCTCTTTTTCGACTGTGTTTCAGTTATTTCTCCAATACGAATGAGAGAATTTCTACTTCCACACTAATGCCACACTGTCGACTATCATAGCTTTATTATTACAGATCTGGGGAGCTATTATTTTAAAATACATAGCTTTTATTTCCTCTTCAGGATCGTCTTGTTTATTCATGATTTTTCAAATTTCCATAAAATTTTAGAAATATGCTTGCCAATTGTCACACACAGAAAAACCACATAGATCATATTAGGTAGATTTTCTGTCTCTCCAATATAGAATCTCATAATCAGTGAGTATTGTGTATCTTTCACTGATTTCAAATTTACCTGGGGAATACAAGGCAAATATATTTTCCTTTTTTTGTTTTTAAATTGACATTTTCATCATTTTTTACTAGATTCCATTTGCAAAAATTGTGCGTAGTGATTTTGCATCTGTGTTTATAACAAAGTTGCAAATGTGATTTCTTTTCTGTTTAATGTGATTTTTTTTCTGTACAAGTACATTCTGGCCTAATTAAAAGGATTCAGCACTTCTGGCTTCTACTTAGAAAGCAAAAAGCTAGTGAGTATCACTTGCACGTTAAAAATAAAATAATCTAAAAAATCTTGAACACATTAGACAGCTGAGGCTGGAAAGCAACCAATTTTCCTTAAATCTACAAAAAAAAAAAAAAAAAAACACACTTTGAGGGGGAGACAAAAACCCAAGAATTGCCTGACTTGGAGCAGACCACAAGGGAACTATAGGAGTAAAACGTAAAAACTAAAATCTAAAAGCAGATAAGATTTCTGCGTAACACTCAAATGAGTTGCTAAAAGACAGTTTTATTTTTATATTTAAACCTTGAAGTTAAGTGCATGCGAAAATATTTATTTTAATTAGAATAAATCGTTGTGGTACCATATGTGTGTTGCGTGGGTGTGTGTACGTGTGTGTACATTTTAAATCGCTATCACATTTAGGCTGATGTGGTCCAAGAGGAGAAGGAGCAGTTGAGATTTATCTGAACAAACTAGAACTTTTAGAATATATATTGATTTTTTACCTTCCGAGATACCTCCAATAAATCATGATCACTGTGTGCCATTCCAATGTGCCCTTGGTTCTGGCAAACCATAATCTAATCTTTTACCTCAAGCCTCCAGAAAAGCACATTTTTCTTAGCATTTCTTCCTAGTTATGAATTTTACTTACTCCCTCTGTCTTTGTGTTTTATTTACCTACAATGTTGCCAGCCATACACTTGATGTTGACATCTCAAGGTTAACAAAATGAGCTAATGAATAATAATACTCTTGTTCTCAGTGGGTTCTTGCCTGTGAATTTAGTAAACTAAAAAACAAACAAACAAATGAAAAGAAAAAAAACCTCAGGCACACATCCATGCTTGAGAGCTTCTAAATGTGATTGAAACATTTCAAGATAGAAATCCTTATGACTGCAAACATTTTAAATTTATGACTTAAGCTTATATAGACCAGATGTTCTGTAGCCACAAAAACACCCTATACGATCAGATATTTCTAATCGGGATAAAACAAATTGATAAATGTTTTGTAATTTTTATTTTGTATGAAATCAAGAAGAATGTTATTGTGGTAATATTCAGGGAATGATTAGCCCTGTCTCATTTATATTTATTACTCTTTTCTATTTTGATAATTTATCACATATTCTGATTATTCATTACCACTTCTCACAAAATTGATTGGCTATAATGAACACTGTGAGCTCTACTCAACAGAAATAGCTCTTCTTTTCACTATTCTCACATTAGAGAATAATAAAAATTTGACTGGTAAATATACTGGATAGGACAATGCAAGTAAATGTGTTGGAACAAGGCAATTGAAATGAGGGAAAATAAAATTATGAGAAACTTTATTTAAAAAAGATGCATGTACAAAAATAGCACATGGCAGCAAGAGAGGGATGCTATGAATCGATTCTAACTTTGTAGATTGTTTCTTCCTTTTTCCTGTTCTTGACACAAGTCCTAAAGACTCCAAAATCAAATAGTCTTTAATGGATGCACATTCACTAAAGGGTACCAACTTTACACACTTCTTTCAGAAGAGTTTGGATTCTGTAACAGAAATATCATGACCTTAACCAAAGGTGTTCACTAACTGATCTGAATTAAATAGATACAAACCAAAGGCAAGGTCCCCTTAGGAGTCTGAACACAGAATAATAATGGACTAATATATTCAGAGTATAAAGTGCAACTTAAGTTCGGCAAAGCAATTATAATTTCTATCTTGAGGAAATATTTTATTTTAAACAATACACTCAAGGTTTTTTCCCTGAGGATAATTGCTTGTTATTCATACTATGCAATAACTATCCATCCATCCATTCATATATTTTTATTCATAAATGTGAAAGTTGTGAAAAACATTAAGTCTCTGTTGATATATACTGTAAATAATGCTATTTACTTTAAATCAGCAAACTAATCTGATCAAATTCACTTTAAATGAAAATTTACATTACATGCAAAATTTTCATTTAAAAATTCATTTTAACTAAAAACTATGTATTAGAATTAAAATATTTAAAATATAATAATAAATATATTACAAAGTTAAGATTTAGAATGAAATTAAAATTTTAATTATTTACCTCTGGTTTTAAACTGGGGTAATTTTTTTGTTTGTTTTTTCCCACATTTTTTGGTATTCTTGTTCAACTACAGTTGTCTCCATTCCCTCCCCAACAATCCCCCCAACCCCAGCCATCTGGGAAAATTTTTAATAGTTCTAAAAATTTCTAAATTATCTTTTGTTTATCTAGATTTATAAAAATAACTGCCATCATTTTATTCTTATTTTAACTACTAATTCCCAAATAATAGGAACCAATAATTCATGTACATGGTACAATTTCTAAAAAGAGTAATGAATCTAAAAATGCTTTTAAAATAATATGCTGTTATTCATATATGTGTGTATATATAATACTTTATATTTGAAGTAAAGGATATTAATCATTAATATATTTTAAATATTTTCTCATTAAGAAATTATTACATTCTTATTTGACTGTCTTCATACATGTATGTATCTGATATAAAGTACATGGGTTATTGGGTTGGCCAAAAGTACATTTAGTTTTTTACATAAAATGAAAGCTATATATTTCATTTTCACCTATAACTTTATTGATTTGGATATTTTTAGTATGTTGGCTATCTCCAGCATGATGTAACATTGATATTCTCAATTAATTTTTCAATTTGATCGCTGTCAACTTCAACTAGTCTATCTGACTATGGAGCATCATCAAGCAGGAAATCTCCAGCACAAAACTTCACAAACCACTTTTGACACGTTTGATCAGTCACTGCAACTTCTCCATACACTGCACAAATCTTTTGTTGCATTTTTACTGTTCTTGAAATAATAAAGCATGATATGCTGAAAATATGCTCATATGCATGTTTTCTTCCATCTTCAGTATTAATATGGCTACACAAAAAATTCACCAATTTTGATAAGTTTTTTTACATGCACACTTCTATGACAGCTGTCAAAATACAATCTAACAAAAGTGTTTCAAATGGAGATAACAGCTACTAGAACCATCTCATGCAAAAATACCAAACATGCTCTTTGGCTAACCCAACAAAACCTTCGTAGATCATACACAAGCAAGGTAATGGCAGCACTCTGTGAAAACTGTAATGATTGTTTCTAGACATGTAAATTTTTAAGATGATACAACTAAAAATTATTATGAGCTAGGAGTAAGAATGCAATCAGTGTGGGACAACGGTTTCTTTTTACACAATGTTTATGTAATCTCCATTTCCCTAAATGTCCGGCATTTTAAAAGGCTGTTCATCAGAAACATTTTGAGCGACAGGTGAGCAGGGACTTCCATCGGAAATAAAAGCTCTGCCTTATAGAAATCCTATCAGTTTGAGGAACGCATCGCTGTTGGTTTGGTGGTCTCATCTGTTCTGCTCATCTGCATGAGTGCGGGTTATATGATACTTTTCTGGACTCAGTTTTTGCAGTGGCTTCATTTCATCCTACCATGGAACACCTGTTTTTGTATTTATTACCACATACATCTCCAGCAAAGGGAAGCTGAGCAGAAGCAAACATAGATTAATAACTGGTAGGTGAAATGCACTTCATAACCTGTATTCTTGCTGTTTTTAACCCTATCTGGTCATTGTAGTTCACTATAATATTTCAAAGCTCTGCTTTATGCTGTCTTTTTTTATTTTTCTGCAGCTGCATAAGCAGGTGCAGGTTGGAAGCAGTATAAGGATGAAAGAGAGTTTATCATGCAAATAGTAGCATCATTTACCTCACCTCAACCCTGTAATTGACCAGATTGATCATAATGTTAAGAATCTCTCTCTCTGAATTCACTAAAACCACTGGTTAACTATATAGCAAGCAGTATTTCATTGACACAGTGGACCTTAATAGCAGTCTATCTTTTAAAAATACATATTAGATACCAAGTGAAGTTTTTGTTCTGTGAGTGCATCTTTTCCCTTTGCTTTGAAATGAAAAAATACCATATCATTTTGTTTTCTGCTACATATTTGCCTCGGTGCTTAAAGGCTTCACACAGCAGGCTAAACCACCCAGACTCATAACATCGACAAGCATGACAGTTGAAGTAAAATTAGGACTATTTTTTAAAATTCAAATTTCCGACAGATTTTTTTTTAATTTAAGTGTACCACAGGCATGACAATGTAAAACTGCTATGCCTATAAATCAGGTTAACTGGCCTCTGGATTTTTTTGAAGGCTCAAACATACCCCAAGAAGTTATGCTTTAATGTCCAGCCTTTTTTTTCTCCCTGAGAAGATGACTATGTCAAAAATACTATTTTATTTCAGTAATTTTCAAACCCTGTGTTGCAGGACACCTTTAATATGTTTAAAACATGCAGTACCTGACTCTTCAGTCAGGGGCGCTAGCATCATTTTTTTCTTAAATTGTCAAATAAAAACATGACAACAGCTAACACAACAATATCCATCCAGTGTCAATGACTCAAAATTATACCTTTTTTTTCCAGATTGGCAGAAAATAAAATATATTTTTGTTGTGCTGCAGAATTTTGCTAATTAGCTTATGTGTGCCATAAGATGGAAAAGATTGAAAATCACTGTTTTATTTGGTTGTAACTGAAAACAAGAAGTAAAAACACAGGAAAAGGAAGAGGCTATGACCCACAGGGACCAAGGGGAGGGAGCTTTGTCGCGCCTGGAGGTAAAAGTTTGCACAGGAAGTCAAATGATTTTGAATAATGGGCAAATTTTTTAGGCAATAAGTTAAGTACATAAGTTTAGAGGAGAAAGCCATATATTTAGAAAAGATCAGATTTACAGGGACAAGTGCTAATAAAATCAGATAATCTATGTCAATGGCAGTTTGAGCTTATTAAAGCTATCTCATGTCAGAAAAGTACTTACTACTGGTTTATATGCTTCAAATGATAGGCATAGCCAAGGCTTCCTTTCAAAGCCCATAATATACAAGTGCAGAAGAATATATACTTGACATCTTATTTAATCTTAGGTATTCTGGGAGTCTGGTGTATCAGTTGGCTTACATTTGAAGCACTGAGCTATAAAAACAACATTCAAAATGTTGTGAACATTTCACTGAGGCGATTACTCTCCAGTCAGCAGGGATGAATATTTGAAATAGTCTTAAAAATCAGTTTATAATTCTTGCAAAACTCAACTTGCCACATTTAAATGAGGGAGATGAGATGAAATAAACTAAATGCTATCACCTAGTTGATGTAGTAGGATTTAAGGTGTTTAGCATTTAGAAGTTTTCTTACAATAAATAATGGAAAATATAAACTGATCTGCAATACTATCATAATAGTGAACTAATGTTACACTTTGCCCATTTGGCTTTAAATCATATACTCATCCATCCTGACAGGTCTTCACACCTAAAACAGTTACAGTGCATAGTGTCTTTATGAATAAGACTTGCTAGGAGATTTGAATATTAGGTGCTCCTTATATTCAGCCCCATTTTAATGAACAATTTTGATTTATTGTTTCTGGTCACTCTAGGTGTTCTTTTTCTTCATCTCCTCTTTCTTTTCTCCTCTGCTTCTCTGTGGTCTCCAATCGAGATTATTTGATGTCCCGTGCATAGTAACAAAAATTTCAAGTTTTAGTCATCATATTCCCAGTGTCTAGAATGGGGTTTGGAAAATAGGAAGCAAGAAGCCAAATTAAAATTGAATGTATGTTGAATTAAAAATAATCAAGATGCATTTAGCCAAAGGAAAGTCCTCAACTAACATTATTTGGTTCGTCTAAGAGAGAGAGACATAAGAATTCATTGCAGTTAATTCAATTGACTGTGTATTTTGACACATTATGAAGCAATATTCTTGTACATGTAGACTTTGTATAAAAAGTCATATTCATTAAAGAGGCTGAATTCACTCATAATTTTTATGAAATATTTGGCATCAAACTAAGATAAATAATGCATAATAGAAGGCAATAAAGATTTATGAAAGTTCATGCAGTTTTTAAACATTGTAGTAAAAACACTCTTATAGTAAGAATTTAATTTATTTAACACATTAGCAGATAGATCATGTACGCACTATGGAGTTCATTCTTTAAAAAATAGCAAAAAGGAAGGAAAGAGACTGAGAGCAAGAATGAGAGCTAGAGCAGAAGGCAGGGAGAATGGCAGGAAGGAAGGAAGATAGATGACAGGTGATTGGTAGATGGTAGGCAGACGGATTGACAGACAGGTAGACGTAAAAAAGTCAACCTAAGTACTAC
The DNA here is from genome assembly GCA_004027475.1 of Anoura caudifer. NCBI lineage: Eukaryota > Metazoa > Chordata > Mammalia > Chiroptera > Phyllostomidae > Anoura > Anoura caudifer. Next base: position 579,158 of record PVKU01000205.1, on the reverse strand, counting down.
TCTGAAAAACAGTGGCTTTGGGGTGTTTTTCTAAATTGTATGTAAACACTGTAATTAGTAAATTTCTTTCTCACAGAATACAGATTAGTAACCCTGAAACTACTTTTATTTTGTTTCGCAGTCAAGTGAAATGATCTTCCAACTTAGTCATAGCTTTAATAATGTTTATTTAAAGAAGTTTCTGCCCTGGCTGGTGTAGCTCAGTGGACTGAGCACAGGCCTGTGAACCAAAAGATCGCGGTTCGATTCCCAGCCAGGGCACACGCCTGGGTTTCAGGCCAGTTCTCAGCAGGGGATGCACGAGAGGCAGCTACACATTGATATTTCTCTCCTCTCCTTCCTTTCCCCTCCAAAGATGAAATAAATAAAATCTTTAAAAAAATAAAATAAAGAAGTTTCTTGAAAATAGATTATGTATTTGCTTAACAGAGAGGAAGAAGGCACCACGTGGTTTAATAATATAATATGTTTGGACTCCCTCAACTACTGCCCAGCGAAACTCCAGGCGCTGACACAGAGTGATGAACTTTGTGCTTGGTGGTTGTGCTGGAGGCTGTGGACAGCTCACTGGGTAAAGGGCTACTTCTAAAGGATGGTCTTATATTAAAGCCCTAGGGCCAGCTATAGAAAGACAAATATTTATGTGTGTACTTGATTTAATACTGGCCCTCTATCCCAAGAAATATAATTTAGTGTTAAAATTGACAAACAGGAAACTAGCATGTAACATATTAATACTTTCAATTGCTTAAAACTAAAGCTATTTGGACTATGACCAAAGATCTGTAGCAAACAGTGTGAGTAATAGAACAAAATTACATACATGTGGAATAAAAAAGATAAGTGTATTCTTTATAATATCACTAATCATATTTATCATGAATCTAAGACAATTACTCTTATCACATACATCTCATTTAAGAATATGTGCTACACAGACTATGATGTGATCAAAATCTTTGTTTTATAAGCTTGTTTTCTTACCTTAAATCCAAATGGCTTTGACAAGGTTAAAGGACAGATAAATAATCTCTAAGATTTGCTGACATATAACTAAGAATATGTTTATATATTAAATGTTATCATTGTGGCTCATCATGGTAATAATGTTTTATATGTTTGGTGCATTTTAACTGGAGGAAAACTAAATAATCAAGGAAGTGTGGAAAATATAATTTTACACTTCAACCATAAATACCACATAAAAATATCTGAAAGAAAAGCACATATAAAATAAATTATCCAATAAAAGTTAAACCCGAAAGTTAAATAAAAATCATAGTAAATTATTACCTCCTTTAGAGCTGTGGATAATCTCATGAGTCTGTCTGTATGTGTACATCTAAACACGGCCTTTCTTCACATATGTGACTACTTCTTTATTAATGTATAGGACAGTTTCTAGAACCTGATTTCATCTCAGCTTTTTATTTAGTAATCACTGTATTTATGTATGTACGTGTGCTTGGTTACAAGCAGTATTTTGGCAACAGGAAATTGCTAATGTTGCAATGATGAATAAATGTCACTCTTGCTAGGAAACAGAGAACTAATGAAGAAAATGTGTTATTGGTTCTCATATTCAGAGATTAAACAGAGGACTTGAAAGCATTTTATGAATGCACAGTGTTACAGAACACATTTTTATTATTATCTAACATAAAATTATATTTTACTATCTCTGATATTGTTAAATGTGCAATAAACAGAAATTCAATATATTTTTAACACTTGGTCTATTTTTATGCATTTTAATTTGATTGAGATATCCATCAGCAGCATTTTTAACAATTAACTCATTTCCATAAGTAAGGAAGGGTTATGGAGACAGAGAAAACTAAGAAATATTTGCATTTTGGGGTGATGTAAAATATTTGTTCACAAATCTGAAACACTAAAAAATAAATAAAGAGTTACTCAAGCGCCACACTTGGTTATTCAAATGAACCAGGTTTTTCAAGTAAGTCAGGTGGAGTGGGGGTAACTACGACCGACCGAAGGCCCTGAGACTCAGCTCTCAGGTGCAGGCGGAAATACACATCCTGTTAGGGCTTTGGATTTATGATTATTTATTTGATGAGACGCTGCCAGATACGTAAAACATATTTACGTACTTTAAATTTTACTGGGACCGCATGGGTTTCCGAACTCTCAAATTAGAGCGTGAAAATAAGAAAAAGGAAAAATATATAGATTCACGTCAGGTAGATATGCACTGACGTGTTCTTTTTCAAACAAATACACGTAAATGGCTGGGATTGTTAATGAATTTGCGCTGCGAAGGCACTTCATATGTGGAGGTGTCATGGCTCAAGTTCCCATTATCAGTGAGGGTTATTTATAGAAAAAACGGGCCAAATTTATTTGACTGCTTTATTTTGTGTGTGTAGACTTTATAACAATAGAAATTCCATTTGCTTGTGAGATGCATGGAGAAGAAAAAGACTTATTTGAATAAAGTAGTCTGTATTTTTTGTTGGTTTGTTTTAAAGTACAATGCCTTTGCAATTCATGAGGGATCAAAACTTCCTTTTGTTGCCTCATCTTTAGTGCATTTACTAAATGAAGTTAAAGAACATGTTATACAGGAGAAGAGAATGAGTTTTGAATTTAAATACTACCTGCGTGAATATGGGTGAATCGTTTCTTTCATCAAAGCCACTGTTACCTTTTCTATAAAATGGAGATTAAAATGCTTAATTTGCAGGGATCTCCCAAGTATATGTGATTGCCCTTAACTATAATTGTTGGTCAATAAATTATATTTTCAATGACAAATTATGTTTTTTCTTGGGAAAAGAAAAATCACCCTAATTATTCTCATTGCAATATATTTTTAAAGGTTTTATTTACTTATTTTTAGAAAGAGGGGCAGGAAGGGAAAAGGAGAGGGAGAGAAACATCTGTGTGTGACTGCCTCTCGTGTGCCTCCTACTGGAGACTTGGCTCACAACCCAGGCATGTGCCCTGGCTGGGAATTGAACCTGTGACCCTTTGGTTCACAGGCTGGCACTCAGTCCACTGAGCCACACCAGCCAGGGCTCATTACAATAAACATTAAAAAATTAAATTATATGTATATTCTGACTCTGCAAAAACAAAAACACAAAATCATGATGATAAATACAATATAGAGAATAAATAAGTAGGCATAGTAAAATTCTGAGATATTAACTGAAGTCCATACCTCCATCACACACAAACATTCATACATGATGGTGTAAATTATTTTTCTTCTTCAGCCAAGGTTAAGGATGTTTTGTATTCTCTGTTGCCAAGGGAAAGTGGGTAAAGCAAAAATCAAAGAAAAAGTAAAAAAAAATATATTAACTAATTAATTAGATTTCAAAGTAAAAGAAAAATTGAGTCTAGGCAATTAACTAGACAGGAAAGGTTCTGTATGAGTATAAGAAATTGGGCTGTTCAATTTCCAAAAAGAGATCTTAAAAGTGTATTTGTTTATAAATAAGAAAGATAAGAGGTGAAGTACCAGATAAGCCCATCAAATTATAGTCAGTTGTTTTGAAGGGGGGAGTAGAAGCATTCTTAGAAAGAGAGGAATACGTTCAGATGCTAGTGAGACTGTACATAAATGTCCTGATTCCTCCACCTGGGACCACTCCTAAGATGAGAGAGATGAAGATAAAAGTCCTGGGTAGGTTTGGGGGAAACGAAAGTCAAAACCCTGACTTGATATCCACATGAAGCCTGTGGATGTGGCGAGTCTTGAGAAGGATTTTTCTGGACAACACTCGTCCAGAAATAGTGGCATAGTGAGTCCAGCCAGGTGTATTGGGACCATCCCCCTTCAAAACCTCTTCTCTGATGTCATGCACTCTCTGTTTTTAGTTGGAGCACCCACATTTTCCATGTCACGTCCTGTTTCAGAACCACTGGCATTTCGGAGAAAGTACTTGCATATAAAGGAACAGTGAAGGAAAAAATAAGATGTGTCTTTTAGTTGCTGTTGGATGTTTTTTTATTGATACTAGGAAGAGACAGACAAGGCTTTGGAGCAGGAGACCCCGTGACTTAATGTTATATTTATAGACTGTTCCCATTCCAGAAACTGTATGACAAGTAAGGAAGAATTAGGATAAGCTAAGTGGACACATGCAGTGCTGGAAAAAACTGCCTTTAAATTGGTTAATTTTAATTTAAGGTATGAAAATGAAACCTTTTGCTACAATAGACAAATAAACTAAACTGCAGAGAAATTGAAAATGTTACATATAATTCTTTACATTCAAGTTCATGTAACTTGAAGACTTTTACTTACTGGATCTTGCAGTTAACTACTAAGTTATTATCTTTAATAGCATATACTCCATGTTAGTCTACATGGGCTGCTATAACAAAATACCCTAGGCTAGGTGGCTAAAGAAACAAATATTTATTTTCTCACAGTTCTGAAGGCTACAGGTCCAACATCAAGGTGTTGGCCGGGTTGGTTTCTGATTCCTGGCTTATTAATGTCCACCCTAATCTGCTCTCACATGGTCTTTTTTCTGTGCATGTCCAGAGAGAGACAGAACTCTGATATCTCTTCCTCTTCCTATAAAGACACCAAGTGTATAGGATTAAGGTCCCAGACTTACGATTTTAATTAGACTTAATTACTATAAGAACACTTCCAAGATTTAAAAATAAGATTTAAAGTGTTCACCTCAGGGAACAACTTCTGGGGCACCATTGACAGGATATCCATAAAAGTGGCTGCTTCCCAAAATTGTGAAATAAAATTTCTTTTTGGAGGCACATCATCCTACTTTCTCCACTCAGCAGATTTATCGCTTTATATCTATAGTGTCATACCAAATGTAAGTAACAGAGAATCTAATTTACCTTGAATTAAATAATAAGGATATTTTTATCTATCTTAAGTTGGAAGGCAGTGACTCAATGTGTCACCAAGAACCGTGATTCTTGCTTCCTCTCCTTTCCGCTGTCCACAATGACAGCCAAATGCTAAGGTCAGGCCATCCTGTCGTCATCACACTGATAAATAAATAGGCTTTTTTTTTGTTTTGTTTTGTTTTGTTTTATCTGTAAATGGTGCATAACAGAGAGTGAGGGCCTCACATACTAGAGCAAGGGAAGTCTTTCCTACCATTGACTCTGACTGTGTCAACTTAGGTTACATGTAGCTCTTGAAGTAAAGACACTTTTCTTTTAAATATATTTTATTGATTATGCTATTACAAGTGTCCACTTTCTCCCCCATCATTCCACTCCACCCTGCACACCCCCTCCCACCCACATTCCCCCCCTTTAGTTCATGCCCGTGTGTCATAAGTTCTTTAGCTTCTACTTTTCCCACGCTATTCTTGCCCTCCCCCTGTCTATTTTCTACCTACTGTCTAATTAGAATATTTCCCTTATATTCTAATTAATCCCTAATCCTTGATCTTTTGCATGCATATATCCCAAATCCCTCTCCTGGAATAACAAACTTTTTGCATTGGCATTGACATCCTGTGTTATTAGATGTTATGTAAATATCAGAGCAAAATAAACATAAAGGACAATAATATTTTGTAGCTAACTAATTTTAACCAAGTGTGTGAATAATGATTTTCATTTCCTTTTGGGTTTTTAAAAGGACATTCAAACACAGCAGAAGTGATATTGAGGAGGAGAAAAGTTTTTCAAAACGTCAGCAAATACAATTATTGCAGCTACTTGGGCTAAAATATTCAGTAGAGTAGAATTAAGATAAAAAAGAGGAAATATTAAGCAGAACACATTTAATGTGATTGTGATCAAAAAGCTATATGTTTCTAATGAAATTCGAAAGTCAGTTTTGCCCATAAAATATACAGTAAAAATAGTGGGTTTAATTTTAGTAATATTGCCTCCCAGTTGTTTGGAGACAAAGTTACTTGTCAGGAACACAGAATGACAGGAGAGTCTGTTTACGTGTCTTATTGGTGACCAACACCCTTAAGATTTTCAGTATAATTTTTTTGTTTGCTTTTTCTCTTTTCAGAGATACCAAAGCCTGCAGTTATACTGTAACTTCTACTATGTATAGAGTATCACTGATATAATTAATATCAGTAATACTGAAATTCACATGTTCCTTCTACTAGTACTTGTTAGAGTGACTGAAGCATAATAACATCATTAAGTGCAATAGTTAACTATACTACAGTCATGTGCTGCATGATGATGTTTCAGTCAGTGACAGACCGACTATATGTAAGACAGTGGTCTCAAAGGTTGTAACGGAGCTGAAAAATTCTTATTGCTACTGTTGCATAACCATTTTAACATCATCGTGCAAGGTATTACTCACATGTTTGTGGTGATGCTGGTGTGAACCAACCCACTGTGCTACCAGTTTTATAGAAGTACAGCACCTACCATTGCGTACGGTGCACAGTATTTGATAACCACAACTACCTTCCTGGTTTGTATATTGACCGTACTATATCTTTAGTGCATTTGGACTGTATTTTAGTGTGACTTTCCACTCATTAAAGAAAAGGTCACTCTTAAACAGTGTGCCCTGTTATGCCTGCAACAGATGCATGCATCTCAGGCTTACCGCATCTCTTGATCGGATCATTTTCACTTGGGACCGATTTAAACTTTTGTCACCATGTATAGTAACATGCTGTAGCCCAGGAGCAACAGGCTGGACCACGCAGCCTAGGTGTGTAGTAGGCTAGACCATCCACATAGAGTGTCAGTAGTACATGCTGCTACGATGTTTGCATGATGGCATAATTGCCTAACGAAGCCTGTCTCAGAACACATCACATCCCCATCATAAAGTGGCACCTGCCTGCATTACTTATATATTTATAAAGGTCCAGGATAAAATATCCACATGATATTTGTTCACCTTTATTTTCTTGTGATTCCAAAATAATGTAAGTGGCTTATAAATCACACTGACACTGTGCTCTGTTTGTATGTCAACTCCCAGGGAGGCCAGAGTTGCATAATTCTAGGTCTTTATGGAAAAGCACTCCCTGGAGTTCTCCAAAGTGTGAGCTTTGTGTACAAATGTCAGGGCCCTGCGTGCTGCTGTGCTTGCTCAAAGGGTTACAAGCGCCTACACCTTGAGAAAACAAACAAACTCTTCAAATGCATTGTCATATCATCTGTGCCCAGCAATTATGGAGTGGACACCCACAATATCCTTCCACACCATCTGTTCCTCATTAGGCAGTAGGGTATAAGCGTCAACAATACTTTATCCCGACCATGTGTGCACAGTGATTTTCTCTGCAGTGTATGGTATTCAACAACGTCTTCCCTTTTCCTATCACTGCCAACTCTGTCTTTCTAGGTTCCCCTCCTCACAACAACTTAGAAACTGCCTGCAGCTTCTTGATGTTCCCCACCCTCATGCAGGTAGCCACACTCCTATCTTCACTGAACCTTTTCTGGAAGATTCTCCTCCATATTCCACAACACATAGCTTCACCTTCAATTACCAAGTTCCACATTGGGCTGCCATCCTGCCTCAAGTATGTGAGGTCAAGTTCTTTGGCATGTTTCAATAATTTACTGAGAAATTAAGTTCAAGAATACCATAAAATTAAGTATCTAAATGAAAATATTCTCCCCTTCCTATGAAAAAGTTGTCAATGATCTTTTGATATGTTACCTCAGCATTTGCTCTGAGAACAGAAGTTATAAATCTCATAGAAGGAATGTGAGACCCGATGAGGGAAGAGAAAACCCAGGTCTGTCTATGGCTTAGGAACTAGTCTTTAAGCAACAGTTACCTCATAAGACCTATGAAGGGGTTCAGAGCCAGTCTCCCCAAAATATGTCGCATGGGCATACAGATTCTTTTGAGCTGAAGGAACCAAGAACCAGCAGATTCAATAAAAATATTTATCTTTCCTTTTGTTACCTAAACAGTTCAGCTAGTGGGTCTGCCCAGAAAAAGAAATAACTTCTCATCTGAATGATGCTGCTGTGTGGTGAGGCACACACCCAGTTACCAAACATCTGTTCTGCTCTTACCCTCCTAGAAAGTCCCTGCTTCCCCGGGAGTCCCAAGACCCTATCCCAGCCCTTAGCTCAAAGTAGCATTCAAGTCTCCACTGTCCCCTCTGTCCTTGGGTTTCACTGTCTTTGTGTCCCCCACTTCCATATCGAAGTAATTAAATTGTTTTCTTTCTGTTGCTAATTTATCTCAAGTCAATTTGATTGTCAGACCAGCCAGGAGAACCTAGCAGAGGAAAACTTTTTCCTCCCCTACACATAGCATACAGGTGATTGACTTAATTTTACACTAAATTATTTAAGTACATAATAAAAATGATCATTGAAAGACATTCTTGTTATACATGGAACTTTTATTGGCTGGCCTTCTAGTTCTGCACCTGCTATAAAAGCTATTTTGTCTTAATAATACCCAAAGGAACCCAAAACACTAATTTGAAAGAACTTAAGCACCCCTACGTTCATTGCATCGTTATTTTCAATACACTAGCCAAGGTATGTAAGCAGCCCAAGCGTCCATCAGGAGATGAGTAGATAAAACAACCATCAGAAATTCACACAATGGAATATTACTCAGCCATAAGAAAGAGAATGTTTTACTCTTTGTGACAGCATGGACGGACCTGGAGAACATTATGATAAGTGAACAAAGCCAGTCAGAGAAAGACCAATACCATATGATTTCACTCACATGTGGAATCTAACGAACAAACTGAACTAATAAGCAAAATAGAGACAGACTCATAGATAGAGAGCAGGCTGACAGCCGATGTAGGGAGGCAGGTTAGGGGCTGGAGGGATGGAGTGAAAAGGGAAAAGGTCTCACAGACACAGACTACAGTGTAGTGATTGCAGACAGGAGGAGAGTATGAGGAGGCTAGATGGTAATGGGAAAAAGACAGTTCAAAAATAAAAAAAAAGAAATATATACCTGATGACTTTACTCCAAGTCTCCTTGTCTGTAAAGAAAATCAAAGGCCAGTTCAATGATGTTAAAATCTCCTTTAGCTCTATCCTGTTACAATTTTATCACTGTTACAGCAAAGATGCTGACATATGTGTGAGTGAAATGATTCAGGTGACAACTTACGTATGTCTGGATATATCGTAGTCACTGCAGAAGCAGACGGGAATGTCAAATCAGAACCGAAATGGGTTTGAATCACAGGCCTATCATCACACATTCTTCACCCACAAGTCCCTTCAGTACTCAGAGATTTGTTTTCCACATTTTATTTTGGCTAACAGACATGTGAGGTGAAATTTAAAATAAGAAAATGAATTAAATGTATGTAAAACAACCCAGTATTTTCATCCACAGGAACTGCTCGGTCCCTTCTAAGATCTACGTGATTGGACCTATTCAGTTTCCAAACAGGTCTAGATTTTCTAGGCGTTGCAATGAACTACTGTAATGAGACTTGTGACAAGATTCACGTTTAATCTCTCAGGTATGACTTTCCTACTGGATTATAGCATATTCCTCCTTCAGGAAACTACACATGGAAGGCACAGGCCATGTGGTCAGACATTTGGTAAAATACAAATATACAGATAGAATATTTGTATTTCATCAGCAGTACTTGCACACAGAGTTTGAACTATTGTTCCATTTTATATATTTAGCTTTATGAATAATATAATGAAGTGATACAGAAATGATAACTTCTTTTACGTAAGAGTAATTAAGATGCTCAGAAGGTTACCATGTTCAATCTTTTGGTTTCACCTTCTTGAAATTGGAAACAGAATACTGTTTATAGAGGTCCTTCTCTCCTAAAATTGCATTCTTGCATTTATGTTAGCCTTCAGGGAAAATGCAAGCACATTGATTTAACTCGGTAGAAGAGGACACAACATTTTTAAATGTAATTTTTGTGTTAATGTAAATGCACCCAGAGGACCAAGGGCTGATCCACATTTTAAATCAATTTCAACAGGTGAGATTCAAATGCTAAATACTCCTTCCAATACCCATGGGGGGAAAACCTTAGTATAGGTTTTTTATATGTGCATTTTATTTTTTACTTCTATTTTTAATTATATTTCATTGATTATGTTATTACAGTTGTCCCATTTCTCCCCCATCATTCCCCTCCACCCTGCACACCCCCTCCCACCCACATTCCCCCCCTTTAGTTCATGCCCATGTGTCATAAGTTCTTTAGCTTCTACATTTCCCACACTATTCTTGCCCTCCCCTTAAACTGTGCTAAAACCAAAACAAATTCCAAAATTGTCATTTCTTTAGTAATCTATATGATATGTCAAACTCCCTCAATTTTAAATAACTTTGACTTTGGTTTACCTGAAATTTGAGTATAAGTAAATAATTAAATGAGTTTAACATGATTAACCCTGCAATAGGTGCTCCAAAATGTTTAAATCCACAGTGTACTAAACTAAATAGTAATGGAATGAATAAGAAACTTGGGTTTAGAACATCATCTTTAATCTTTAGATTGATTCAGTGAAAATTCTCTGCTTCTAAAATAAGTGGAACAAGTAGGAAGTCAGTAAAATAGTAATTGTTTAATATAGAAAAATATGTGAAAGCACTTATTTATATCAGTTTCTTTGACCTATATTCTTTTCAGTCATTTTTGTCCAAACATTTGGGTGTTTTATAGCCATTAATCAGGAAAGATTTTAGATATTTTGGATTTTAGTTAGGATATCAAGAGATTTTTCTGGCCTGAATAATTTTAAACTATAAATGTATTCTGTGTTCTTCTTTTTATCATCTCCATCATCAAAACTAATCTGAGCATGATTTGATATATATCGTTACACTTAGAATAATATCATCATGACAGAATAAAACCATTAGGCATTTAAAACCTCAGGCGACACTGAGGCAGACACAGCTGTTCAGGACATAGAAAACTATGCATAACATCCGATGGGCAAGGGTCCCTGCAGAGTTCAATAGAACGTTTGAATTTCATCTGCCAGTGCCATTTAAAGACAAAATGTCAATATATATTTAGCTACAGAGGGCTTTGGGATGACTTGCATTTACCACTTTTCTGTGTTTCTTTGGATGTATTGGCATTGTTTCTTTATTCTGTGATTCATGGTATTCATGTGTGAAGTCCCAAAATTTTAGAAAGTGCTGTCATGTTTGAGAGTTCCTCTGTTATCAGTAATAGACATTTTATACTGTGAAATTAAGCTATTGTATAAATCTTGAAAGTGACAACTGAAAAGAACCAAGACAGGCTGATGGAAAACAAATGGCATCTAATGTATTTTCCACTCTGACTGAGGCATGATTTATTGTGCTGTCTATGATGCTAAATATACGTCATAAATCCCTCCAACAGAAGTTCATTGTAGTCATTCATCTCTTTTCCATGAGCTAATATTTCCTCTTCTGATGAACCTCATTGTATGAAAAGAATCATGATTTTTTAAATGCCATTTAAGTCCAGTAATTTTACATTGGATGTAAAAACTCAATAAGATTTTTTTTTTAACTTCAGGAGAGAAGGTACCACATTGGGAATAAATTTGGAAATGAATGTTTCCATTCAAGATTTCACTTCCATGAAGAAGAGAAAACATGGGACATGTATGGCACCTCATTGTCCAACTGCCAAGCACATGCTTTATGACACATGTGTCTAAGGGAAGACAAGCAGGGAAAACTGTGAGTGTAAAATAATGTGTGATATCCGCACAGTGTACTTTTTAAGTCCAGTAATGTGTTGTTGTTAATATAGAATCTGAGTTATAATGTTATCAACAATTTTATTAGTGAGAATACTGCTAATATTTTAACTCATTGTTCAACATTTCCAATGAGGATACTATTAAGCACCATGAGAAATGAAAACTTTAATGAACACAGGATGCAGAGAGTGAGCCCATGAATTTATTACTGCCTGTCTACTTGTCTACTAGTGAGATAAAATAACTGTTTTCATCTAAGCAAAGTGTAAAATATGTATTCTTGAGCTTAACCAGAGTTACACATCCCAGGGAACTTATTATATAATCTACCTTTTCCCAGGGATAACTTTTTACAAGAGGAACTAATTATCACTGAATAACTGAATTCAAGGCTGTGCAAAGTAATACCTGAACTTGTATTTGAATCTTTTATCAAAGAACATCGCCCACAGAAGTTTGCCTCACTTGTGCACCGTTGAATCAAGCATTCTGCCAAAGAATTATGCTCAGCTTGCTCTGTGATCATTAGTATGATTTACGCCATTATGAATAGTGACAATGTTTATGGAACCTAAGAGCACTGTTTTCCTTAGAATTCATTTCAGATTTTATAATGACATCGTTTAATTTGAGAGTAGTCTTCATAGCATGAGATGGAAGAAGATGGGTGTAGAGCAGAGAGAAATATGCAGTACTAAAGCAAGGAAGCATTAAAATAAGATGGATGGTTAGAGTGAGAAAACTGCAAAAAAAATGAAGGTCTCACACTCACTTCAGAGTTTGGAAAGGTAATATATTCGAGTTTGAATCCTGCATTCTAAATTTTGTATTAAAACGTGTTACATTTCAGACCTTAGTATTTCTAAACTGAAAAGAGACATACAAATCTCATTCTGACATTAACCAAAATCAAAAGTAGACCATGCTTATGGGTTGTCTTGAACGGAATAGAAACTTAAGAAGATTTCAGAACTGAAATAGAGTGCTCCGTTTCTCCATGAAGCTTAGCAGCAAAAGACACCACGGTGAAATTAGTTGTGAGTGAAAATATACTTTGTAGGAACACTTAATATATTTAAAAATATCTGTATCAATTGAACATTGAGTATCTGTCTTATAATATGTTTTTAAAAGTTTAACTAGTCTCCCAGAATATTTACAAGTCAAATTTAACGTATCTATCCTACTTATCTGCGTTACGCTTACATTCATTGTGTTCTGTGGATTAGGAAATAAGGGAGTAATTTATGACACAGTCTCATATGTCAAGGTCCTTATAATTAAAAGGAGAGCACAAATTGCTTACATAATATAATACAGTTATAAAACTATATTGCTTAATATCTATTTTATAGGTAAAATATAACATTTAGTTTTATAGCTAGAATTATAATGAACTATAACTACAATTCTGTAACTCCATAGATAGAGAGTACATAGATTTATCTGGTTTTTGGTGAAGAAACTTCTCAAATACATGATGAATTGGTGACAGACACATCTGTTGATATATAAATATATATTTAATTAAATTTACTAGGTTAACATTAGCTAACCACATTACGTAAGTTTCAGGTGTACAGTTTTATAATACACCATCTATACGCTGCCTTTGTTCTCACCACCCAAAGTCTAGTCTCGTTTCATCAACATTCATCCCTTTTCACCTTCTTCATTTTCCTCCTAAACTCCTCTATGTGGTAACTACCACACTGTTTGCTGTGCCTATGAGTTTGTTTGTCTATTTGGTCTGTTTATTCATTTTTTGCTTTCCGTTTTATATCCCACATATGTGTGACATCATATGGCTTTTGTCTTTTTCTCTCGGACTTATTTCACTTAGCATGGTATTCTCAAGATCCAAGCATATTGAAACAAGTACCCAAATTTCATCACCTGTTATGGCCGAGTAGTGTTCCATTGCGCGTATGCAGCAAACCATTATTCAATCACCTGTGGAAGGACACGTAGGTTGTTTCCATGCCATGGCCGTTGAAGATAATGCTGCAATGAACGTAGGGGTCAAGACATCTTTATGAATCAGTGGCTTCAAATTTTGAGGACGGTTGCCCAGAACAGGGATTACTAGGTCATATGGTAGCTCTATTCTTAATTCTTTGAGAAAGGGCGATATTCTCTGAAACCTCTAGAAAAATAACACAGCATTACTGGCACCCTGAGATTAGAATTTGGACCTCCAGCACGGTGAGAGAAAAAATTCTGTGTTGTTTCAAGCCGTGCAATTTGTGATTATGTGTTATAAACACAGCAATAGAAAACTCATACAAGTGTTGACAAAGGAAATTCAGAGAGAGAGAAATCTGTTCTTCGTTCAATGATTAGAGAGTAAACTGGAAGAAAATTAGAACTGACCAGTACATTAAATAGTTTTCAGGATTTCGTTGGTGAATGTGCGTGGTTGTGCTCCTCTGTTCCTAAGGCCTTAATAATCAAAGGCTGATGAGCGTGATACAGTTTTGAATGATGAGGGATCGAGAGGATCAGTGTGTGAATAAATGAGTACATAAGAGTCAGGAAATACTAGACGTATCTTGAAAGTGGCAACCAATACCGTACTGTGGAGGTCTGTGAATGTTAGACTCTGGACGGGGAGCACAAAAAACAAAACAAAAAACTCTGAAGACAATGAGATTAGGAGACTAAACATGAAGGCCCATCTAATTATCTTAATCTTATGTCTGGGTCTTAGTTTTCTGATTTGTAAACCTAGACTATAGACTGAGATGTTATACATGATGTTCCCACACAGACAGTAAAAAGGCAATGGAGGTGTTTTAGCACTGAAATTATTAAAAGATTTCATTCCTCCTGTATAAATGACAGAAGGTGACAGACTACTTCTCAGACTTCAGTACGTGTACGGTTTGTGTTGGTATCTTTTTAATATGTAGGTTCTGCATCAGCAGCTTGGAGTGCAGCTCTGAGAACCCGAATTTCTATCAACCACCCAGTAATGCTCAGAGTTATGTTTAAAATACATATTATCACGCTTTGCCCCTTTAGTGTCTATTTCATTGTCTATTGTGAAAGTACTGAGCCTGCATTTTTAGTGTTTCAGGAAATTCTTAGTCTCAAGAGGCCTGGGGATAAATAATTGCACCAGAACATTTAATCCCTATTTTGATCTACTAACTACTAATCAGGCAAAATAAAAATTTTCAGAAGCATTGAAACTTTTATTGTCAGGATAGACACTAGGCAGTAAATGATCAAACTCTGCGTGCTCTGAGAAAACTTACTGAACCTGCAATTTTTTGGTTTTCATCCGGGTCTAATGAAAAAACATAATTAAAGTTAGAAAAAAATGCGAGAGGAAAACTGTCAGGGAAAGCAAAAGAATAACACAGCTGAAGCGAGTATAGGTTGCCACAGCCTTTTTAATGATTTTTAAAAACTGAGGTGCTAACTTTCGATTAGGTATTCAGATTTCTCTGTATACACGTGCACGCACACAAAAGCACACATGCCTCATTCCTACTCACTCTTTTCAAACAATTTAGGGGAGAAAAAGCAAAAATATGAAGCTAACTATATCTTTTGTATGTAGTGCATAAAAAATACATACTCATACTTACTGATCCATGCAACATCAAAAAAATCCTTTATTCTGAAAATACTTAGAATGCCAATGCGTTCCTTGATTTAGTCTATTATTGGTAATACTTGTGTTTCCTCTTCTTGGTCCTGGACAGAAGGCCCAATGCCCTGTGTAGTTCACACACGTCTTAAGGAAAGACGCGCACCGTCTGACATCCCTGGGCTGTCAGAGTGGAGGCGGTGCTGAGAGACTCACCCTTGCTCAGCCTGGCCTTTTTCTCTTCCTGGGAATGGCGGTGTGCGCGGCAAGCTTAAGGGGATAAGTACTTAAAAGTGCAATTTTATTTGCGTCCATTATTTTAAAAGTCTCTCTTTTCTATTAGAGCTTAAAAGGGGAAACCTAAAGTGTAGCTTTGTTTGGCCTAGGATTTTTAATCGAGAAGTGGCATTTTATAGATTAATCTATACTTTAAAAATATTTTAGGGCCATGCCAGTGTCTCTTGAGTGCTTTACTTACATTAAAAAAAAAAAAAAAAAAAAAAAGCTAGCGTGAAATCTCCACGAGAATAGGCAATTTCCTTTCGTTACAGTTTGGTCCACTTCCAGATGCCTAAATGTGTTATGATATCAGTCCTGCTGTCTAAGATGTATCAGAATCGCAAATGGATGCAAAGAGATAAATCATTTAAAATAACTGCACCTAAGAGCTCTTCTCCCTGGCACTAAAATCCCAATGATGCCAAATATGACACTATTGTACTGACTTTCAGGCAAGAAAAGCGCATCTTTTATTTAATTATTCTCCATGTTATCCTTGGCAAGTTGATGAGGCTCAAGTGTTATCAGAGCTGTATTTAAACTGGAGAGTCTTTATCAAAAAGATTGTTTACAAATATCTTTAAGCAGAAATTGGTATAAAAGCATAATAAACTCTGGATAGTGTCCCAAACTAAATCATTCTGCCTTACAAGAAAATAAACCAAAAACATAACTTTATTTAGAGATATTACAGTATGCTATAAAGTATCTTCCAAGGAATAGTGTTATTTTTGAATCCTGAAACACTACAAAATATTTTATGGCCCATTATACTGTAGGACAGATAATTATAGATGCCTCTAAATATTACAACCACCTCTGTGTGACAAGGAGAAACTTGGGATTTTTGGCAATTTGAGGATTAAGGTGATTGACCATCCAAAGGAAGGGAGCAAGGCCACCACCACAGTTTGGAAAAGTAGCAGCTCTCATTACCAGCCAGCATACAAGGATGTTTATTCATTTCATGCGATTTGGACAAGCGCCACGATTTTCCCTGTGTTCAGCATTATTGTGAAACCGTAACATTTTCTCGAATCCTCAAGGCCACAGTGTGGCCTCATTTAACCTTAGTATTCTGTGAAAATGTTAACACTAAACACGACAACACACAAGCCTAGCTATGTCCACCGAGCCAGCTTTTTAGCGGGATTTGTGGGGGTGATGTTGGTTGATAAGATCACATGGGTTTCAAACTCACAATTCCGTGATACATCATCTGTATATTACATTGTGCAGCCATTGCTCAAAGTCGAATCTTCCCTCATATATTTGACCCCCGAGTTTTTAACGTGAAAGTATTCAACGGTGAATCTACCTGGGCTTTTGGTTCCTTTGAGAGAATGTTTTATAATGTCGATTCCCTTTTATTTTAAATAAGATCATGTTTTTACTTGTTTATTCTTTGTTTCTTTTAATAGTTTTCCCAGGGGGCTGTCTAATTATTATTAGTAAATCATTGGTATAATATTGTTTGCCATATTTTATACCCATTTAATACATGTAGGGTACATAGTGGTATCTATTTTTGTTACATATTTTAGTAATCGGGTATTTTCTTTTTTTTCCCTAGATGAGAATTGCCATATATATATTGAATTTATTAAAATTTTATAATAACTGGATCTGCTAGATTTTCTTAATTGTGCACTTTTTTATTTTCACTCTTGTTTTTATTATTTTTTAATTTTTCAGTATGTTTAATTGAATTTATTGAGGTGACATTGGTTAATAACATTATATAGGTTTTAAGTGCACATTTCTATGATTCGTGATCTGTGTATTGCCATGTACGCCCACCGCCCAGAGTCAGATCATCTTCTGTCACCATGGATTTGACCCTCTTTACCTTCGTTAGTCCCTTCCCGCTTTCCTCCAGTAACCACCATGCTGTTGTCTGTGTCTGTACGTTTTTGTTTGTTTTTCTTATTTTTCATTTTTTGGTATTAATTTATTTGAGTTTAATTTGTTGTTCTTCCTTTGTTGTATCAAGTGGAATAATAACTTACATTTTGCTTTTCTTCCCATAATATATCCATTTAATGCCACAAATTTCTTTGTTACCTCTTAACTAGAAAAATTTTGAAATTTTAAATCTATATACGGTATTTTTTGTTCAGTGTAGATGTATAGCAGACTCTAGTTATTCATGGCACTTGATACCCAATATTTTCTGGCTACTTAAGAATTCCCATCTCCACTGTCCACTTTTTGGATTGAAGGCAAGGGCTCAGAATAGTGTAATCCAAGTTATTTTGGCCATAAAATTCTCAAATACAGAAACATATTTTCTGAAGTCATCATAGGGTGATTTTTCACTGAATGTTATAAATTTTGAATGGAGTAATTCTAATTAGAATAATTCTAGAATATAACTAATGCATGGCTGTATGGGGAAAATACAATTTTGAATATATAAGGATAATAATGAATATGGTGATGAGTATGCTATTAATTTTAATAATTTATTGATATTTCCAAAATGTTGAGGCACTATGCACATTCCTATGTTTGGGTTATTTTACTTAATTTTTTAGCGTTATTTGAAGGTACACACCATTATTTTTACACTTTCAAATGTTGAGACCGATATTTAGGATAGTTAATTTATTCCCCATAAGTACAGAATCCCTAAGTACTCTATTTCATACAACACACAGGCAATCTAATTCCACACACTTTTCACATTAGATTGTACAAATAGAAACACAGGATCAGTCTTTAACCAAAGGAAACACAATGTTTTGTGTTATGCTTTCTTTTAACCTTTCTAGAGTCTTTAAGAAGATACAGGAATTTAGCATTTGTTTATACAAAAAAAGTATGGATTGCTCCATTGGTGTGCTCTTGAGCAGAAGCCCACACAGAGAAAGTTAGTAAATGAATGAACGAACACTCTCACCTCAGGAAACAGGAAAACGCACGTTTTAAGGATGGAGATTCGGGAAGGAAGAAGTCCAAACTATTTAAAATGTATACAACATGCAGCTACTTGGAACAGTATTCAAACTCCAGCTACAACTCTTACTGGATAATTACCCAACAATACAAAGATGTTAGATGTAGGGATTTGAAAAACTCCAGGGCCCTCTTACTTATATGCTGAACACTAAGGTATATGCCTCCTTTGGTTCGTGTCAGTCACACAGTGTGCTTTTGGGCAGAAGTGTCTCAAACCATGTTATAGACGGTAAATCTAACGTAGTAGAAATATTTTAAAAATTAATGAGTGCAGGGGACATGTCACACGCGTTTGTTCGACAGGACAAGGTTCTTTCATGAAACACTTAACCACTATTTGAAACCTGTTCCTGTATTTCTCCAAAAGTGGTTTCATAACCTCTTATGTTTTTACCTAAAAGGAATTAATCGGCACACTTTGTCATCTTTTTTTACAAAAATTACTAGTTATATTCTCATATATTTAAATAAACCACTTTGCATCTAAGAATCATTTTATTTTACTGTCTTAGAAAAATGGATTTATGCTAAATAGCACTTTAAAAAACACATCTGAATGTCTCATCTCAGAATGTTTGACATGACCAAATGAATATTTAAAAAATAATTTGCACTTGAACAACAATAAAAGAATTAAATTAAAAAAAAAACACCACTAGAATATAATACCAATAAAGAGGTTCTACTGAAATATCATTTTTCTCTCTAAAATCACCCCTCATTTCTACCAAAGACAGACAAATTAATTCTAATTTGTAAAATTAGTCTAGTTTCAATAAACTTGGACTGATTATTAAAAAGAATTTTGAAATATAATGCACAGTTACCTAACATGGAGAACTCCCACTTTTATTGTTTTGCTAAATTAAAAGTCCCCAATACTCCCTCCATTATTCGCAAAAAAACTGAATGGAAGCAAAGATGATGCACCTCCGTCACTGGCAGCAGCCAGGTCTGCATTTGAGCCCCAAGGACCCAGATCCTATTGAGAATGAAATGTGAGCCCAGAGAGCTCATTCTCGTCTTATCTTGGGCAGCAGATTTGCGATTTTTCTGGTACCTTGAATATTCTAAAGGATTAGACTGCAGATAGGATTTTCTCAGATGGTTATTTGTTCTGTTTTCACCAGACGCACGCGTACACAAACCCGAGCAACTTCAGAAGTTTTGGTTTCCCTTATCAACCAGTATCTCCATTTAAGACCCACAGTAATGATTTTTAGAAATTTCCCTTTGTGATAGGAAGGATTTTTCTATTTCTTTTGTAGTAAGCTACCTGCAATTCTCTAGTGTTTGTTAAACTTAGTGTAATGTACTACGAAATAAAATACAATCATTTGGGGGGAAATAATTTTCTATTTCTTTAAAACAGAGGTTCTGCTGGCCATCTTTCCTGCTGTCGGCAGCAATAACAGTCACAGAAGAAATGTTTTGTCCCAAAGAGCAAAACTTAATGTTTACAACAGAAAAGGTACAAAGGACCCAAGAAAAAGCTATAGCACCACAGCATTGTGGTGAAAAAAACAACAACAACAACAAAAAAAACACCTAATTGGCTCCCACGAAAGCCTTCTCAGACCACAAATATTAGCTCACATAAAATCGTCCAATTAGGTCAAGATCCAGGGAAGGAAACATTTTCTCAAAGGCATGTTCCTAGTGACAATAAAATCAGTACGATAATAATCTTTACTTTTACTAACACTGTGAGTTATAATTCATAGGATGAGAGAATGCTTTCCCCTACAAGTAAGGCAAAGGTGTATTTAAGTTTAAATTTTGTCATTTAATATTAGTTGATTTGTTTTATTATAGTTGGTTTTTTCAGATAACCAGCCTTGCATTTTCCATTGCCTTTTTTATTTTAGCATAAATAGGAGTAAAATCCGAGTTTCTGAACATCCAGGGAATGCAGGGATGTGTCACAACAAAATATTCTCTATTAAAGATGGTGATATTTATTAGAAATACACTGTCAGAGACATGTGAAAGGAAATGCATACTTCTTGTATAACGTGGACTTGGTGTTTAAATAGTCAGATGAGGACGTTTCTGTGCGTTTCATTTGTTTCCCGTTAGGTGAATTTAAACTGAATACAACTCCCACTTCCATCTCCAGCCGGCAGCGGCCTCCAAGTCACTGCTGTGCCTGTTAGCTGAGCAAAAAGGCCTCCTTTCTGGCGGGGAGCTAGGCAGCTGGCCCTAAGGATATTGAATTTGATGTATCACAGATGCACTTAACTTTTGGAGAATGTCTTTAGGTGGAAAGCATAGAAAGAAGCCTTTAAATTTAAAGGGCGACAGGATCATGCTCCTTGCTTTTAAGCGAGCACAGTCTATGAATGCATGCACAACATACATATTTGCAGATGCATTTTGTTTTAAGTAGAAAAGCATGTTATTTAAGTAAATAACCTGTCTTTAATACTACAAAATACTTAGTTTTGTCAATAGCATTAGCTTCTCAAAAGACTCGTGGCACAAGTATTGTCCAAGAGAAGTATTTCGGGTAGGATTTGCCTTCTGTGGAAAATCAGAGAAGATCAGAGAAAATCAGAGACAATAGGGTAATTTCTTGAATTTAAAAGAATCAGAATGGTGTGTTTTTTAAATTACTAAATACAACATGCATTCTATAAATATATGATATTGTTTATGTCAATTTTAATATATTGGCATTGATTATGTTTTCCTTCAGTAAATGAAATTCTAAGAATTCTTAAATTGATAATTTGAAGTTCTCTTTAAAAATAATATGTACTGTTAAAATTGTGTATCATGGATATTTCTTTCCTTTTAAAGATTTTATTTATTTATTTATTTATTTATTTATTTATTTATTTATTTATTTATTTATTTATAGAGAGAGGGGAGGGAAGGAGAGAGAGGGGGAGAGAAACATCAGTGTGTGGTTGTCTCTCATGTGCCCCCTACTGGGGACTTGGCTCACAACCCAAGCATGTGCCCTGACTGGGAGTTGAACCAGTGACCCTTTGGTTTGCAGGCCAGTGCTCAATCCACTGAGCCACACCAACCAGGGCTCATGGATATGTCTTATATAAAAAAATGGTTTAAGTTCTAAAGGTTTTTTAATGTGACACTAATTATGTAATTAATATTTTTAGCTACTGTCCATTATCAGGAAGTAAAAAATGAATATATGAAAATAGTATAATCAAAATTCATTTATCCCTAAGATGTGCTATACTTTTAAGTTAACTAGAGGAATACTATACTTTTAAGCTAGATTAAATTTCAAAAATAGTTTTCTATAATATTATTTATTTGCCCACGGTGGTTTTTAACTTTCAGAAAATAATGTCTTTATGTGTTCATTGTAGCTCATTTATATTTTCCTGAATATAAAGTTGTTATAATAATTTCCAAACAAGGTCATAATGTAAACTTACAATAGTCAGTAACTTTTTATATATATCCTAAAGTTTATTTTCAAATGTACAAATTTTTGTCAGACTTTGGAAATGGTCACATATGGAGATAACATATTTTGATTAAAGTATAACTTGCTACTCTTCTTCTACTGAAAATATCACTACATGAAAGATAAAATTCTTTAAGACTGTTACATTAAAATTACTATTCGGGGGAAAATCTGTTTGCACGATTCAATTAAATAAGAAAAATACTTGCCGTGTACCTTCAACTTTTGATAATATGAAAAAAAGATTATGAAATTGAGGGCAGTCACCTTTGAGCTCTGCTGACCTTCTCATAGAACAGAAAATATAAAGAGCATATTCCTCGGCAGCACATGGATGTGTAGAGAATAGAGTGTATCTGAGATTCTGTGCTGAGTATGTAAAATAGATTTTGGCTCTCTAGGAGAAATCATCACTGACAAAATTTGTTTTAAAGAGTTACTATCTGGCTATGCATAACAAAATTATTCATGCCATCTTGTTTCTAAGATTTTATTCCTAGTTTTGTTTACAAAAACACTAATTTCAGAAAATAACATATGACAAGAAGTAATATATAGAAAAATTGCATTCAAATATTGGAAGTGTTGAAGGGATACATTCTATAGTGGGTGTTTTGATGTTTATTCATTTACATATTTTCTGAATATCTCAGGTGAGGTCTAAATTTTAAATAAAAACCAACAATTAAAACAACAACAACAACCACTCAGCTTTTAAAACACTCTAACCTCCATAGTGTTCATTATATTAATCACTATTACATTTACAGTCAGGTCTTAGGAATTCTAAGAACAGACAAGATCGCATTAAACATTCCCTCCCTGTGAGACTCAGACCACAGAGAAAAGTTTTGCAACCTTTGCACCTCTCCAAATTGTAGTCTAGGGAATATACATACATTTTATTTTGTTTGTTTTTTCAGCTAAAGCAACTGTTTTTCCATTGTTTAAATTGTTTAACTTTTTCGTTTTTTATTTTTATTGTGTTTTTTCCATTACCATTTACTCCCCTTACACCCCACACCCCTCCACCCCCACACTGTTCTCATGTCTGAGCCCTTTTCCCTTTTTGCTCCGACCCTCTCTCTCCTCCCTCACCCTGCCCCACCCCCACCACTTGGCTGTCAGCCCCCCTCTATGCGTCTGTCTCCACTGTCCTTGTTAGTTCAGTTTGTTCATTAGATTCCACATGTGAGTGAGATCGTATGGTGCTTGTCTTTCTCTGACTGGCTTAGTTCACTTAGCACAATGTTCTCCAGGTCCATCCATGTTTCACAAAGGGTAAAATTGTCTTCTTCTTTGATGGAATACTACTCAGTCATATTAAAAAAGGGAATATATATATATTTATATATAAATATAAAAATATTATATATAAAGCATATGTATACACAAGTATATATGTATACACACATACACATATATATTCAGATGTACACAGACACATCTAAATGGATGTTAAATGTGCATATGGTCTATGGTCAAGACATCCTAGATACCCCCTGGGAATGAAACCTAAGATTGAGACCTAGTTTCAGCAACAGTGAAGAAGTTGATCGATCACATTATTACATCCTGAACTCTGGCTTAGGATAGGTGTTTTGCACGTGTATTTTACTTTAAGAAAGTTGAGATTTGAAGCATTGAACATTGGCCACAGTCTTGGGCAGATTATCAATGAAAGTCCTGAAAAAAGTGACTGGTGTGGAAATACTGGGCTCATTTGTATGTTTTGACCTCTACGATGTCTAGGAAGCAGCCACTCTACGCAGTCACCTCCTGCTGTTATTTTCTGACGCAGGCCATTCATGTCTATATAATACTGCAAATGCTGGTGATCTATTTTAGGGAAGATGAAAAAACATTTTGCAGGACTTCAAAAAAGGTGTTAAAAAGGACTGGAACATTAGTTTATAGGAAAAGTAGGACATAAATAATAATTGCAACCGGGAGAGCTCCCTGTACCAGGCATATCACGTTCTGACTAACTTAATCCCCCCGATCCTGTAAGGGAACAGTACCACTTTTTCATCACTTAAGATATACTCAAATTAAGGCTTATACAGTTCCTAAGTTTCTAATAACCATGTATCTGACAAAACAAGGAGCAGGATTCAGAAAATCTGGATTGGCAACTCACACTATTAAATAATGGACAATTATTGAAGACAAGATCAAATAATGATAGTAACTCCACGAAAGTAGTTATTTTATAGGGCATAATAAGTTACCATTGCTTTTTATGCTGTTTAAAAATGATGCATTGGTATCACATGAGACTCATGTGTGTAGTCACATGTTACTGTGCTCTGTTTACCCAAGATGTGTATAAATGTACTTAGTAGAAAAGGATGCATTCTATTCTCAGGGTGGGGGAAACTCAGAGAAGCCCCGTGACTTTTCAGGCTAATTTTATGTAATCAAGAGTCCTGTATTTACCTCGAGTCATTAACTGCTTCTCATTGGACCACTAGAATGTCCACTCCCATGCACCAGCGGTAGCCTGTCCCTCATGGGCCATCTGCGGTCATGGACAGGGCTGTGGTCAGCCTTTCATTTCCACCTGGTTTCCTCTGTCAGCTTGCCAGCTGTGCTTTCTGACGGTATTGAGGTTGGTCTGTGGAGAGAAAGGAGATCTAAGAGAAGCACAAAAATTACTTTTAGCAAGCACTATTTCCACATCCCCTCGCAATCTCTGGGCCAAGAAGTATTTAAATGTCTCTTCTGAGGGGATGTTAATGGCTTTTTAAGAACTGCTCACTGCCGAAGCCCTCTTGGCTTCACTGACACAAGCGATGCCCTGAGCTTGGACGAGCACGCCCCGTCAGACTCTGGCCCACTTCGTGCAAACTGTTTTTATTAGACTCACAATCCCCTTAGGCCCTCTGTGTGTCCGTGCGGCCCACGTTAAGTGCTGAAGGCATGCTTCCTGCGTACCCTTTGTCCAAATGAGGTCAGAAAATTTGGCAACAGCTCTTCTTTGCCTCCCTTCAAATGCACTGGCAGGTGAATCTCATGTTTCCTCAACGTCCTGAGTTGGCATCAGACACTTGGCCATCTCGACCTCTAACTTGACTTCCTGAATGGTCTGATGATACTATTCTCCTTTGGCTGGAAATGAGGTAGAGGTGCCCCAAACCCTCTTACTTGAAGTGGGTATGAGATTTATAGATGCCAACAGATCTCTCTGAAGAAATCTTGCTCAACAGGTCTCTGCCGGTCTCACAGCCTCAATCTGTGTATGTCCTCCAGGTGGCGGAGGTGTTTCACGAGTCATGTTCCCAATCCCCGTCCATTTACTATACTTGAGGATGTCTTTGTCCCTCCTCCAGATTGAAACAAGGAGAACCCTATTTACAAATCCCCTTTTTACATCGGTGAGCTCGCAGCACCACTCATTTTCTCTTCCTCGACAGCAGCTGCAACAAAGATGCTGTCACATACAGATGGACATTCTTACCTGAGATGACATCTCCATGTGAAAGGGCAGAGATCTGGTTGTTCTACAGAGCCTGAAGCAAAATAAATTAAAGTTCAGTCAACTACAGCAAGTCAACTAATTACTTGTTGCTGGAATTAGAAACGTGAGAAGAAAGTGATAGGGAATACACTAAAAAGTCACTATGGGCCATCTTGAAAGCAATGAAGAACCATAGAGCTTTATAGGTGGAGTGTTACACTCTTATATTATTTAAAGTGCATGAGAGCATAAGGGATGACGATATTACAAGAAGAAAGGCTGGCAGCAGGGCAAAAGGCAAAGCGGGAGCCATGATATCGTATAATAATTGAAAAATGACGAGGACCGAATTTCAGTGGCTGTAGATGGTTGAGAAAGAAAAGAAACACAGCGATGTCATGGAAGTCATTTTTGTAAGTTTTTGAACAAATTACTGTGCTTGGTGTTAAACTAAAATTATCTAATAATTTAATTGTTATGCACTAAATATTAGTTAATTTAGTTATATAGAGTGTGTACTAAATATACTTTCATGACATACAGAAAGCCACTTTTTCTCTTTTCATTTGTTTAATAATAATGCTAAATTTCATGTTATCAGAAAATAGAGTGTTCTTACGCATCCCTTCACCAGACACTGTAGCAGATGCGTAGATGCCTCCACCTCCCCGCGCACACACCACACAGCCTTTCAGCCGGTCTGTGTTTAGCTGCAGCAGCTCTGTTCCCAGTGAGGCTTGGCCCACCTTAATAGAGCGGCACCCTGGGCAAGAGGAGGAGGATGTTGGGGACAGTGGAAAGTCAGCGTCACTCGTGTCTCCAAGTGTGATCGTTACAATGCTCATTCTCGGAAACCTCTCAGCAGAGCTGAGATGGCTCGCCCACAGCGGTAACTCCCACATCCATACAACCTTTGTGAGCTCTGCCCAGTCTCGTCTCACATCTGTAATTCCTCACTTTTGCTTCTGGGCATCATCAATGAGCTACATTACCTTCACAAAAGCCCTTTTCTTAGGGCTCATTTGGAAGAAATTCCAAATGAAGACCAATACCCATTCTCATCGATCTTTCTATAATTATAAAAATAGTTAATAGATAGGGAAATCATGTAAGATACAAATTATTACCAAATTCATAATTAAGTTTGCAAAATTTAAATTATTTGATTTAGACCTATAAATCAGTTTATCTAGTAACTTGCCATAGTAATTTACCTTTTAAGATTATTTTTCATTATTTATGGAATTGCCAATCACGTTTGCCTCTTTAGTATTAATTATAATCTCATTTTCCACAATGTCCTTGGTTTTGAAAAAATTAGGGTTAATATCATGAAACAAATGAAGACACTTATTAATTGGTGACTGAGTGATTATAAAACCAACCTATCTGAAGTATTTCTTATCCAGGCACTTTAGTAATATAAACAGTAACTTAATAACATTGTTAATATTGCATTTTAGCTTTATTTAATCTGTTAGTATGGCTCATAGATTTATGTATCTCACAAACAATGCAGTGCAATTCATATTTCCACATTTAAATGGCACAAAATGTAGAACCTAGAAAATGTAACATTTTTCAGGATGATTGATAGAATTATAATATGATATTTACATTTATGAAACATATCAATTTTTGTACGAGGGCACTTTAATTAGTTCAAAGTTTAATTCAAATTTAAGTTTCAACAATTGTCATCAAGAGCAGCTAGGCACCAGACATCCACAGGAACCAATTTCGGATTTATCTCCTGACATCCTCAAGCATATGCTACTTTTTACTATGAAAAGCAGGCTGCATTTCACCTTATTCTCTGCTTGTATTACACAGTAACAATTCACTTGTAGTCTCAAAATTTATTTCTGTTGAAATGTGGAGTTTTTGTGTTGTTTGGTTTTCCTATCTTTTCTCTCTTTTTTAAAAATTATAAATTCCTTTCTATGTCTTCTCATCTTCTTGCTTGTGTGAGGAATTGTTGAAACAAATGATTCTTGCTTCCATTACATGTAAAATAAATGGGCCAGTTTGCTGGGTTAATATAAAATCAATTATTATTTATATCAGTTCTGTTACTAAGTAACTGCTTTGCTGTGTAAATGATTTACAAACCTGCCAAAGAGAGAGAACAATTCACTACATCAACTATCAAGATTAAATTTATCATTTTTTGTTTTAATAACTGGTCTGAGAAAATTTTCTCATTAAAACAAATTTTCCTTTCCTTAATTATATGGTCCCAGAAAGTTGGAGTTTCAAAGCCATATTTATTTAAACTAAACCATTGTTGGCTACCAAATATTTTCTTGAAGCTTCTCAATAATATTACGTATTTTTTCTATGAAGATGCTGCAGAGTCCTTATGTAGCTGATATGAAATAATTTACCAGCCAAACCACATTCCAATTTAATTATGCCCACCTGGTACATAGGAACTCTATGCATGGCTAAAAGCAGCGAAATGAATATGCTGTCTTTTTTAATGCAATCAACAGTGATGTGGAAATGTGATTTTTTTGCTTGCTGCTACGTTTTATTAATTGCAATTGAAAAATAGCAACAAGGTTTTTGAGGATCATAAAGGGGAAGATGAAAGCAGAAAACATGACAAATCATAAAATCGACTAATTCTAAATTTAGAAAAATGTATCTTTAGTTTATGGAAAGAGGCAAATGTTAATTTATCTCAAAAGGAAGTTTGAAATCTTCTAGCATAGTATGTGGTGACCTATTCAAGTGTGTATATATATCTACATATATCTACATATCGATATAGATATAGATACAGATATAGGATATATCTGCTAGCCTCAAGTGTTATTTATTTGATACATAAAAAGCCTGGCATTTTTATCAGCATGCTGGATGTCAGTTCCACTTTTTTGGCCCAGGATGTTATTTTACCTGAAAGCTGTTCAGTGGCACGCAGACAGCTGTGTTGTCCTGAGGATTCAGAGTCCAAGTGGTCTGGCAGGCATTCAAAATGATTAGCAATAGAAAACCTCATTTGGAAAAGAGAAACATTCATGGAGACTTGAGTTCCTTTCCTCTGCACCTTTCCTTTCTGTCTAAAGTGCAGGGGTGGGGGAAGGGTTTCATTTTTAAACATAAAAATGCACTCTTATGCATAAACATAGCTTTGATGCATTTGTTAATGAACAACAGCTGTTTTTATGTTGTCTCTTAAATATTGGGTCTAAAAACCATTGATATTATGGTTATATTGCTTTGAAATTCTCTGCTGTCACTCATATATTTTGCATCACTAAAGTATTGTATTTTGTTATTTAATTCACATTTTAAAGCCTATCTTGAAAGTTCTTAGCATTTCAACACCGTTCCAGTTTTCTAGTCACAGAATTGTCCCCAAACTGTCAGACTTGACTGTTCTGATTACAGTCTGCAATTATGACCCTAAAAGTCTTCTTCAATCTCACTCTGTGAGATTCATTGATTCGGTCATTATTTATTATTTTATGGTTTTTTCCAGTGCATGTTTTCTGAGGGTGTAATTTCTGTAGTGGTTTACTGGCAGACTATACAAAACTTGGAGCACCATTTTCTGTGAGATGATAATACATACCAATCATTCATTTCAGGCATCAGAAGATGCTCTGGCAGGGAAATATCACCTTTGTCACTTCAGACACCTGGAGAGCCAGCTCATGGTTGATACGCTTTCTTTTGTTCTACCTTGATGATAAAAAAATGGTCTAGACCAGGAGCAGGAACACAGAAATGGAGATCACATGGAGGGTTTGCAACAGGGAAATGGGAGGGAGAAGGAGGGAGAAAAGGTACAGAGAATAAGCAGCATTGACAGTGGGTAGAAAATAGACAGGGGGAGGGCAAGAATAGTGTGGGAAAAGTAGAAGCTAAAGAACTTATGAAACATGGACATGAACTAAAGGGGGGAATGTGGGTGGGAGGGGGTGTGCAGGGTGGAGGGGAATGATGGGGGAGAAATGGGACAACTGTAATAGCATAATCAATGAAATATAATTTTTAAAAAATGGTCTAAGGAGAGATGCTTCATTGACCTGTATCCCGAAAAAAAACGCAGTGAAGAATAAAGCCCCAGCGAGATCACTATGGACAAGCAGAGAGGGTGAGCATCATCTTCCCTGCGTGTAAGGCTGTGTCATGTTGCAGCATGATGCAGCCCAGTGTACCCAGAAATGAGGCTCGCAATTTTAAAAGTTAAAAGTTGCTAAGGAGGTGATCCTCTATGGTAAACAGGATGATGTAGCAGGAAAATCTTGTAGGAAAATCTTGCCTCCACTTTTTGAAAATTATTTGGTTTTGGACAATCACTTTATTCTTTGAGCCTCCAAGTTGTATCTGAGTAAAATTTATGATAACAAATATAACATCGGTTCTGTTGTGGGTGGAAATCAGGCTCTTGTATGGGGGTGTGGGGAGAGCATTCCAAGGACCTATGCACAGGACAGAATAGTGC
This sequence comes from Anoura caudifer, assembly GCA_004027475.1. Taxonomy (NCBI): domain Eukaryota; kingdom Metazoa; phylum Chordata; class Mammalia; order Chiroptera; family Phyllostomidae; genus Anoura; species Anoura caudifer. Next base: position 549,316 of record PVKU01000205.1, on the reverse strand, counting down.
AGCAAAGTGGTTTATTTGTGTGGAAGGCTGCCCTGGGTTTCCAATGTCCCATCCCCCTTCATCTTGTCTTGGAAAATGTCCAAGAGTGTCCTCAGCAGGGCCAAAACAAGTGTCCAGAATTTCAGCTTCACATTAAAGCTGAGTCTTTTTTGGAGCCCGCACCATTTCCTTTGGGCCCCAGAAGCTGCTAGACCCACAAGGCCGCCTTCTCCAAAGCAAGAGAGAGCACATGCACAAACAGGGCAAGTGTGGGTCACTGAAGTGAGAGTGAGGGTTGTTTGTGGCAGGAAGAGAGAGAGAGAGAGAGAGAGAATGTGTGTGTGTGTGTGTGTGTGTGTGTGTGTGTGTGCGCGTGTTTCTCTGGTCCCCTGGGATTATATTTGCTTGACATTGTGAAGGACCAAGTGCTTTTTCAAAAAAAAGAAAAATCAACTTCCCAAGCTTTTGTGGGCTTTTCGATGGGTCCATCCTAGTTAGACTGACTGGACTCTTTGTTCAGGCACCTCCTCCCGGGCCCCCCAGCAATCCAGTACCAGAGGGGGGCAGGGAGGAGTCCCAATCCCCGAATGGAAGCAATGCTCTAATCCTGTGGAATGTGAAGCTGCAGCTTCACAGTGAAGTAAATACCTTTATGCTCCCCTTTTATTAAACTCAATGTCTAATTCCCTTTGTACCCTTTATTAATAATTAGCTAGCTACCTATAATAATAGTTCTAGGGAAAATCGATTTTCTTTCTAGCCCCAATTTTATTCATTTTCATAGATAATTACACAAATACTTTAGCTAGTAGAAATTTCATACATGAGAAGTCTGCTCCGTTGTATGTCAATTCAGAGAGAATATGGTAGAAGTAGAAATTTTTTTTCTTATCCGTATTCCCTGACTTACATTGTTCATGAAAGAGATGATGTAATGAAAAATCCTGGCTCTTATTTACAGAGTTATAACTTATTTAGAGTGTTAATACAGGGTTCATTGGCTTTTCTCAATAGAATCTTAGGTCAAAATGCAAAGAGTCTGATTGATTCAATTATGAGGACAGCCCCACTGGCACCCGGCAATATTGATTGAAATAGCAATACATTAATATTAGTATGAACATGAGAACGAATAACCCACTCGAAGAAAAAGTGAGACTACTGTAGAGAAGACTAACCAAAGGAAGGGAGGCAATGATGATTCTTCTGATATTTTCAAACTAAGAGGATTACAGGGAGAGAGCCAAATGATTGCAGTAAAATAAGGAATTTTTGAAAGTTTAAGCATGTTTTTAAAAAGTACTCATTTGTGTGAATAACTGCCTGTAACTTTCCTTTGTTGATGCTACTGGACATTACAAAGCAAATCAGTTTTCTCCTAAGTCAGGCCAGTCTTAATCTTCATGATTTTTAAAGTATTATGTCTAAAATAAGCTCAATTTTCTTTTAGATTAGAGTGCTCTTCTTCACTTTGCTTACAGTTGATATGTAAGATTTATATGATTGTACAGATTGGTGAAGGGATGGTGCTTCTTTGGTAGAATAAACTTGATCTTGCCTTAGTTTAATCTTAGCCCACACATGTCTGTAGAGTATCTCATTTTAAAACTGTTTAATTATTGAAGTGATGTTTATCTTCCACCACAGTAATTTATAACTTAAATATTAACATGTATTTAAGTATTCACCTGTGTTAGGAAGATGGAAACCAAGTTGTAAATTTTATTTTAATATGACATTTTCTAGCATTTCATGAAAGAAAGTTGTAAATGAAAAAAAAGAATCCTGTAAACAACCACACACAATGCATAATGCATACAATACAATTTGAAGTAGTATTCACCCAATGCACAAAGTTATATTAAAATGGGAGAAATTGTTTATCAGTAGTTATGCACACTTCTAAATTCATCAAAACCTTGTGTCATTATAAAGTTCTCACAACATAATAAAACACCTTTTATGCAAAAATACAAATACTTATTATCACAGGCTTCAGAACCATGATATGGGCGTGAGTGAGTATAGGCAAAAATTTCTCTGATGTTCTAGACTAACAAGAAGGACATTGGAGCAATTACCACCAAAAATGGAATCGAGCCCCCTAAAACACTCTTGTATAGCTATTTACCTATGAGTGGCATCCAAGTTATTTACATTATTTCAACGTACATATTTACATAACCTGTTACAGTTTCTACAATGCCATTCCCTAAGTGGCATCCAACAGCCTCTAAAGCAAAGGACAACGCCCCTCAGCAGGGAAATGTCTGGCCCCAAGGGCCAAAGTTGAGAAGCTCTGGATTAAGGAAATGTACACTGACTGCAAAATGACTCATTTGAGGTAAATAATAATAAATTGAGAGTTAGAACAATCATAATTTTTTGTGGATTGGAAACTGGAGTAAGCTAGTGAAATATTATGGCTAGGATTGTTTGTGTTATCTATCAGGCTAATATGAGAGAAGAAGAGGAAGTTGAAAATGTATGCAAAAAGTATAGTGAATGAAATAGACCATCCACTGTATAAACAGGAAAGTGATGGCATAGGGCGGGGGTGTCAAACTCATTTCACCGGGGGCCACATCAGCCTCCCCGTTGCCTTCGAAGGGCTGATTGCAACTTTAGGATTGTGTACATGTAACTACTCCTTAACCAGAGACAAGGAGCTCTACATTCGGCCCTCTGGAAGCAAGGCAAGGCCAATTTGGTCCCCAGTGACAATGAGTTTGACACCCTGGCATAGGGGATATTCAGACATAGAAATATTGTAAAACAAATATATTGCAGTTAATGTTTGGATCAAATCAGGTTTTGGAGTTGCTTTCAGATATTTTGTTTTGATGCTTTTTTTTGTGTGTATTCCTATATCAATACTTTGTTGATTTGACCAGAGTAATTACTATAAGTCACTCAAAACTATTAAGGAAAGTTATCATCATTGTTTATCTTTTAAAGCTCTAGGGCATTTGTTCTTTTATATAAACTTTAATATTATTTTCTTTAAATTTGAACATAACCTAAATCATACAAAAGCACATGGTATTTCGATGACCTTAAAGACAGTTGCCTTTAGCTATGAAATATATCATAATATACAGGTTTTTCATCTGAATTCTTCATGATAATACTCTTACACATGTTCTTACACTGTAGCATTTAAATTCCATTTTATTAATTTTAATGGGGTTTTCTAATTTTGCCAAGTAGTACCTGGACTTCATTGTTAAATTCATTTCTAAACATTTTCACAGTTTTCATTTCTATTATAGATACAATCATTAGCTATATATCTAATTAATGCTAATTTTTTTCCTGGAGCTTGGTTTTCCCATGACTATACAATTTATTATTCAGAAAAAAAATACTCTTATTTTCTTGTCTTCTGGTGCTGCTAGAATTTTCAAAACAATGTCAAGTAATAATTCCAAGAGAAGCTAAACCTCTCAAGTTCTGGTGTTAATCAAATACAATTTTTACATTTCCCACTTTTGGAAAATAGTTGCTGTTGAGAATTGAAAACTCACAGTAGTAAATGCATTTTTTTGGTATTATCATTTTATTTAGGGTTTGGATGAGAAATAGTTGTTGATTTGTCAAACACTATTCTAGCATCTAGTGATACACATATTTTTTTCTTTTACTTTTTAAATATATTCCTTAATGTAGTTTCATTCTCATATATTTGGGAAACTTTGATAGTAATGTATTTTTATTTGATTTACTGCTGTGTTCTCTTAGTTTATGCTTAAAATAGCTTTCAACCTATTAACACAGTAATCTCAGTGAGATTATTCTATGACTTTCTTTGTACTACAGTAGACCATCAGACAACCTGGGTTTGAAGTACACAGTTCCAGTTATACATGGAACTTTTTAATAAATAATGTAAATGCATTTTCCCTTATGATTTTCTTAGTGATGTTTTCTCTAGCTTATTGTATTGTAAGAATGCAGTATGTAATACATAAACATACAAAGTATGTGTTAACTGTTTATGTTATCAGTACGGAAACTGGTCAACGGTAGCTTATTACTAGTTAAGTCTGAGAAAGCAAGAGTTATATACAGATTTTCAACTAAATGGGGAATTAGCATCTCTGGCCCATGCATTATCCAATGGTCAACTATATTTATATTTATTATATTTCAACATTAAGTTTATGCTTATTTCCCATATTGATGGGAAAGAATTTGTTTATTTTCTAGAACAATATAAACAATATTAGACTTAGTTCCTTAGATTTTAGATATCTTTACACCTGACTTTAATAACATTTTCAACTCTACATCTTTAATTAACTTTCTAAATATTCTCTCATCTCTTTCCTCTTAAAAATTTTCCCTTCCTCTGGATATCCATTAGTAAATTGTATGTTTGTTTTGAGTTATCCATATCATCTAGGTTTGTAAATATATTTTAATTAATTGTGTATGTTTTTACCCTCAGAAAAAAATATGTATTCTTTGAGCAATTAATAAATGGTAATCATAAAAATATTTATTATTGGTTATTTTCTGGTATTAAATGAACAATGAGTTGAGAGTTAGAACAAACCATAAAATAGATTCTTACAATTTGGAAATCTCTGATGTACTAAAGAGCCTAATTTTTGTTGTGGCTGTTCTCATCAATTTTGTTTTCTCTTAGAGTATGCTGCAAAGTCATCACTAAATGGTCAAAAGAAGAATTTCATTTGGCAAATCACACTGTCTTAACAGTGTGATTGAAGAGGATTCAATTTCTTTTTACTGGAAATAACGATATTTTACTTGCCTTCCATGACTGCACAAATAGAAACTTTCAAATATATAACCTTAAGATCTTTCAGGAGAAAATAAAAAAAATGGAACATGCTATTATTATTAAGTGCTGTTATTTTATCATTGGCATCAATATAGTAATCCTTCAAATATGAATAACTTCATGTAAAAGTTTTCTTGACTCATAATAGGCACTATTATTACTTTGTAGTAACCTGTCTGTTATGGAATAGAGCTGATAATTATCATTCTGAAGTAAAATGTCATTTCTTCACACATTATCTCCTTTGAAACCCTTTGGTGTGACAGAACATAGTAAAATCATATTACACTGCTGATATTAAAATCATGACATTTTTGAAATGTACTGAAAAAGTACAGTTTTTTTACTTTGTTATCCCCCCCAAAAAAATATTCTCTTTACTGGGTTATTTTTGGTTGCAATTTACTAGTAAATTTCCCAGTATGAGGTATAAGTGTCAAAGAATAGTTACCCCAAAAGATTACATATTTCAATTTCTTTGATTGTTTATTCATATTAGTAATATTACTATATTAATTTAAATATTAGAACACATTTAATAGTGTAGATTATCTTTCTTGACTAATGCAGCTGTCAAGAATTTATCTAGATAAGCTCCAGCTGCTGTGGCTCAGTGGATTGAGTGCCAGCCTGTGAACCAAAGGGTCACCTGTTCGATTCCCAATCAGGGCACATGCCTGGGTTGTGGACCAGGTGCCCAGTTGGGGAGCGTGCGAGAGGCAACCACATATTGATGTGTCTCTCCCTCTTTTTCTCCCTCCCTTCCCCTCTCTCTAAAAATAAATAAATAAAATTTTTAAAAAAGAATTTTATCTAGATTAAAAATATATATATCAATTATATGAGGTTTTGTAAGACAATCTGTTTGGTGTTCAGTTAATGCATATGTAGAATGAGGCACTTCTTTGGGTTTCTTTCAGTTCTTGAATTGTGTTATCTGTTACTTAGCTTGGATCAGAAAGTAAGAAAGTGAGGATCCAATAAAAGAATCCCAACTGATTACAAGGAAATAAAACAAGTAATGCACTATAGGTGGGCTAAACAAAGCTTAGAAAAGAATGTCAATCAATGGGACCAATTTCTTACAGATGAAGCAGGAAGAAAGTGTATATGTTTGTATGCAAGTTAGGAGAGTAGAAAATAAAAACTGGATATATATAATCATATAGAAGTTCTAGGATTAAAGGAGTCAGAAACACAGGTGTAAATTTCTGCACTAAAAGGTGAAATGTAATAGCAAACTGGTAACACAAATGGAAATAATGATTGTCGAACAAATATTACACGTTGGGACTCTGTCCTATATGTATTTTCTAAGTTACCCCTCAAAATGGTCACAGGTGACATTAACATCCTCATGAAACAGTTGAACAATCTGATACTTGGATAGTGAGGGAATAGTTAATAAATGTGACTAGATTCAATCTGCCTCAAAATTGTAAATTGAAACAAATAAAATAAAATTCAATCATAATCTCAGTACCCAACATTCTTGATGGCTTAGAATCTTCCAAGCACTATGCCATGGCTTTGCATTATTTTTATTGAGCTCTCAATTCACACCTTTTATTATGTGTTGTAATCCCCACTGTGTAGATACATTAAGTGAGTTCCAGACAGAATGATGACTTGTTCAGGTTCACCTAATTAATAATTAACAGAGCCATAATCAGTTTCTTTGACAGCATAGCTTCTTGTCATTTGTCAATGGAAATTTGTCATCATAGCTTCTTGCCATTTGTCAATAGTACAAAAGGATTTGAGCAGCAGGACCAAAAGAAGAGAAGAAAATAGGGACAACATGGAAGTGAATTATCTCCTTGAGTTTTACCACCTTTACCTATAAAATAGCATAACTATTATTAAAGCAACAGTGAAATAAATAAATGATAAATTACATATAAATTATCATGGACATAAAGTACATGTTAAATGAATCTTCACAAGCAACAAGACAAAACTACCAAGTAGTATTATAGAAAAAAATCACAAAGCAGAAAAATGTGTATAGAAATTATGATTGATTGGCTTGTATACTTAGAACAACAGGTGAGGTAATGGAAATGTGAAAAATGTCTACCACAGTGTTTGCAATATGGCAGGTAGACAAAAAAAGGGATATCTTGCATTGAAGTATTACTGGCCAGCTGCTTTGGTAGATAGATGATAGATGATGATACATAGATGATTAGATAGATAGATAGATAGATAGATAGATAGATAGATAGATAGATAGATAGATGATAGATAGATAAAGAAGTAGAAGAAGGAGGAGAAGAAGAAAAGAAGAAAGTGTGTGTGTGTGTGTGTGTGTGTGTGTGTGTGTGTGTGGGTGTGGGTGTGGGTGGGTGTTTTGAGCATGCATTTAAGTTTCTTAAGGACCCTAGTGGTGTATTCTCTCCATAAATAGGTCATTTTACTCAAGGAAAGGCTTCTCAGGCTTCCCAAGTAATTTAAACAAACAGGAAGGAAAAAGGATCTTTGGAATAAGAGTTATTTTAAAGAAAGTAAATGTGGATGTGAAAACTAAAGGATAACAAGATTATTCATAATTACAGAAGAATAATTATATTGTCTCAGACTTATGTATAAAGAATTATTTAAGCTAGAAAAGCAAAATAAAGAAAGAAAGAAATGAAAAGAAAATGTTCCCATCAGTGCTGGAGTAACTTCTGAATAATTTACAACTGCCATCCTTTAGGGAAGCAAGTAATTATTTTTCAACCCATCTGCTTAGATTATCAGGCTTGTACATTTGTATAAATTACTTTATTATATTTATTATTATGAGTTGTGACTGCTGCTATGCAGGGACTTTGTTATATTTAAATGGCCTGCACAAGGTTATTTTTTGGAGACTTCAGAATTCTAGTGAAAAAAATCTCTTCTTCATTCCTAACATGAATTCTCCATGATTTTTGCGCTTTAAAACTATATTTCTGATTCAGCCCCATACTCATAAACCCAAAGGTTAAATATTTCTTCTTATCTTTATAGACTTCAAAATATTTTTCAGAGAATAATAGTAATATTTTCCCTAATGTTAACATTAATAAGCAAGCCATTTAAAAATTTTATTATAAAGAAAGAGATCCTGTTTCCACTAAGTTAATTTTGAATGAAGTCACAAGAACTTGTTTTTCTGTAAGATTCACAGTTACAGCATAGAATTTATTTATTTTTATTTTATACTGTTCTATTTCTCCAGAAGCTAACATTTAGAAATCATTTTGCAAAATCACACACTATATTTTACTTTTGTATTATAGGAAATGAGTCTTTCTATACCCCTAAATATATGGTCTAATTTTAGTAGCACAAAAGTAACAAGCTTCAGGGGCAATGGCTTCTCCATTTGGGGAATTAAAGTTACATAATTCAGGAACAGTTTCATCTAAATGTGTGTATGCATTTTACGGTAATTTCTTGGGTTCATAGAGTCCACTGACTCTGATGGCTGAATTTTGAATCAAACTTTTTATTTGCAGCCTTTGGAATCCCTAATGAATGTCATATTACTGTCACCATCAATGAACTGTTTTCTCTTGTCGTTACTCATGTTTAAGACATCATGTTATGCAATCACTGTGACTTGGTGAAGTGGGTAATATGAAACTTTCTATGATTGAAAGTCATAATGGTCTAATCTCTACTTTGTATGTGTATGATACTGTTTATGTTTCTTAAGCATTTATCATTTTAAAATTTACCAAATGTATTCAATCACTTGCCATAGCTCAATGAACCAAAATATTGACTCAAAGAATACATCACACTGAAGACAGAATAAAATGTATCAAAGTGCCAAGATCTTTTCACAATTTTATTTAGTGACAGGTTTTTTTTTTTTTTTTGCCTTTGATTCTTTCTTATTAGAAAATACATATAATTTAAACTGAAAAATATATTTCATATCCAGCACAGATAATCTCCAATCAGCTCCTCCACTCTCCTGGGTTTAGGTTCTCCTGATTGGTTTCTAGATGCAGGAAGAATTAGTGAATATCTCTTGTGCATTCCATAAACAGACGCATAAAGGCGGTGTTTTCCTAAGTGTTTCAGCTTTTTGATATATTTATAAATTTTACCAAAAAATCAGTATATAAACCTTTTATGAAAATATTTATTTTCTTGTCCTGACCAGTGTGTCTCACTGGCCGGGCATTATCCCACAAAGAAAACTGTCACTGGTTCGATTCCCTGTCAGGGCACGTCCCTGGGTTGCCGGTTTACTCCCTGGTTGGGGCTCATATGGGAGGCAACCAGTCAATGTTTATCTCTCACATCAATGTTTCTCATCCTTTCTTTTGTCCTCTTTTCCCCTCTCTCTAAAAATAAATAAAATCTTAAAAATAAAATATTGATCTTTCTTTTTCTTCATTCTAAAAGCTCACCCTACTCCCCACCCCAACCAACAATCTATTCTCTGTCTCTATGACCTTGGTTTTGTCAACCTCATTTTCCTTTTTGTCTTCACAATAAGATGGTTGCAACACTTGTCTACACTCTCTGCATCTCATTTTTCTCCTCTCCCCTCTTCGGTACACTTCCATCTGCCTTTGCCCACCATCACCCACTGACCCTTCTCTTGTGCATCTAGCAATGATCTCATCGATGCCTCACTGTGAGCCGATGGCTGACCGGTTCTCTCCTCTCTACATCTGCATGGATTAGCACAGGGTATCATGGTTTCATCCTGAAACTATTTTCCGGCACTGGATTTCAGAACCTACGTTCCCCTGGTCCTCCTCTTGCAGCATTCACAATCCCCATTGCTGGTTCTTCGAGCATCTCTACGAATGGGAGGGCCCAAGGGCTCAAGTCTCACACCTGTTCTCCACCATTTACTCTCTGCAGGATTCTAATGGAATCTTTGGACTTTAAATACCAAATATACTGACACAAACTAATAGTACCAAGAAAGTCTTCCTCTTGAACTACAGATTAGTATAACCACAATTTAAACTTCCTATCTGATAATTCCACAATCTGTGTCATATTTGAATTTGATTCTGGTGCTTTTTTTTTTTTTTTTTTTTTCTGATGTTCCCCAGATTGTATTTTTTGGACTTTTAGCATTTCACATATTTTTTTTTTTTCATTGAAAGCCAGAAGTGAGATGTCAGGTAACAGGAATGAGACACAAAGCCCTTTAACATGAGTTCTTGGGTGATTCTGGCTCGGGCCTGAGCCGTGTTTGTTTGCTGTAGCCGCACATGCCAGAGGATCCCATTTCCTCCAGTGTTCTTGTTTAATCTTCTTCCCCATCGCTGTATTTTAACTTCCCAAAAGGCTCCGTCTTAGGTGGAATCTGTGCTCTGTAGCTCTCCGAGTGGCAATCCATCGTCAATGTACTCATTGTTAATGTAGGACTGGGGTCCTAATGATGTGGCTGTGAGGTCCCAAGGAGAAGCATTCTCTGGTCCCGTGATTAGGTCCCAGCCTTTTAATGGGCCCATGTGTCTGGCCTGTGATACTTAGTGTTTTTTGGCATCACCCACCTTTTGGTGAAACTGGAAGGATAGTTGCAGGTGGTGTGGGGTGAACATTTTTCTTGTCATGGCATGAATTCATGCTAAAAATTCCCCTTATCCGAAGTCTGTCTTTCCTGTGGACATGCTCCGGACATAATTCACAATGGTTGCCTTTCTATTGGGTTGGCCAAAAAGTTCTTTTTCCCCCTGTAAAATGGCTCTAGTAATGCTTAGTTGTCTTTAACTTCATTTGAAACAATTTTGTTAAATTGGATTGTGATAGCTGTCATATCAGCATGCATTTTAAAAAATCGCAATTTTGTGTAGCTATTTTACACTGAAGAGAAAAGAAGATAGCAGCATTTTGGGCATATTATGCTTTATTATTTCAAGAAAGGTAAAAACACAGCTGAAACACACACATACACAAAAGATTTGCGCGGTGTAAGGAGAAGGTGCTGTGACTGACTGAATGTGTCCAAAGTGGTTTGCGAGCTTTTGTGCTGGAGATTTCTCATTGGATGATGCTCCATGGCTGGGTAGACCAGAGGAAGTTGATAGTGATTAAATTAAGACATTAATTGAGGACAATCAGCATTATACTATACGAGAGATAGCCAATATACTCAAAATGTTGCAGAGCAAACAGAAGGTTCTCGAGACTGGCAAAACACTTCCAAAGTCTCACTTTCTCGAACCTGAGGGGTCAGTCTTCCACGGGCAATTCAGATCCCGGACAAGCCCTCCAAAACTGTTACAGAGCAACAGAAAAGGTCCGTTATTGTCCGCCGCCTTATGGAAAGATGTCTCTCAAAGCCAGAGATTTGTGAAAAGGAAAGGAAATGTTTATTTAATACCATACAGAGTTAAAGTAGTGACTTAACTTCATTAAAATATCGAAGTCCTTTAGGATACCCACAGAAGCCCACAGTGCTTCCTATCTCCCTCTGCCCTAATTCAGGGTACCGTAATTGCAAGGAAGAGAAGCACACGTCCGGGATCCAGGCTCTTGACACTGTCAGCTGTGTCGTTGTCCAGGCAGGATCTCTAATTAATCCAAAGCCATGTGGCACCTTCTCATGGCCTACTAGCAAGAGTTCTTTCACCCTTCTTTCAGGCAGTCTTTCTTGTTCCCAGGCCACGCAGCCAAAGGGAGCACCCCAAAGCTGCGTGGTTCTTCTTCTACCAAAGCTGTGGGGAAGGGGTCCTCACTCTGGAAAAGCCACGTGGCAATTCTCTGCTAAAGCCAAATGGTTATTTTCCCTCACAGGGCTGTGAGGGTCCTAACTCTCCGGAAAGCATGCGGATCCTCTCTCATAGAGCTGTGAGTCCTGCTCTCTGGTGAAACTGCATGGATCTCCCCCAAATGGCTGCCACGCCTGGGTTTAAATCCCCACGCCAATCCTCCTCTGCAGCCCCATTTCCAACTCCTCCTACAATCGGTTACACCTGCCAGCGTTCCTGTATGTTTCCAAGGTTACTGGGATGCCATCATGAGTCTGGGCAGGTGTGTCCCATTTTCTGGAGCCAATCTTCTCCAAGCTCCCACACAGGTGCTCTAACTTAGGGTTCCTCCCCCAGTCACGTCCTTGGGGAAGTCCTTTCCATCCCCCTGGCTCAGAGCATGGCCACAGCTGTTTAACATATCTATGAAACCAGTTAAAGGTTATAGATATGTTAAATGACCATTCTGGAGGTTATCTGCAAAACCATTGCTATGCAAAACAACTCAATGGCCCTGCTCCCTTTGTCCCTTCCCCCAGCTCATACCTGTGGGGGAGGGGGTGAGGACATCTTATATGTCCCTCTAATATTTCCTGGACACCCTGAGTTCTGGGCCCCATTCCAACTCCCTTTTGGGGCCCCCCTCTTGGCTGCACCCTGTTACAAAAATAGCCAAGTCTATGATGTTATTGGTGAAATGAAAACAGTGTCTTCTACTTTAAGGGAAAAAACTAAACAGACTTACTGGCCACTCCAACACTGCCCGTGCTAACAGCAAGGGGCTGCTTCTTGGCACTCACGAGAATCTGGTAGGGTTCTTGGAGGTAAAACCCGTTAGACTGTAAGACTGGGACCAGAGGAGTTTCCCCCATCACCCTACCTCACACAGACTCCGGCAGCTCATCGAGTCGCTGATTACATGCTCCCACCAGTTTGGGGCTCCAGCAGCTTCTGCTCCAGGATCTCGGCTGCATGTGCCCTGTGGGTTTGCCTGCCTCTCCAGATTTGGGGGGAGTACTCTGCCCTCTGACTTCAGTTCTCTGATGAGTCCAAGACAATTTATTCATTTTTAGTTGTTCAACTTTTTCTTGCTGTAAGGACAAGAATAATGACTTCCAAACTCTTTTCCTTTTTGGAGCTGAAACCGGTAGGTAGTCCCATATCAACAATTTATTCAACAAGCCCATTAAATGTTAAATTACTTCTCAAAATCAACTGCTCCAAAACTAAGTCTCATCTCTTCCCACCACCTTTCAACCTCCTTTTCTCCTAAGTACCCCCCACATCACTAAACAGCAGCTCCAGCCTCATGACTCTAAGTCAGATATTTTTATTCCTTTCTGTCATATTAGGAGGAAACTTTGTGATTTTTATTACCTTTGTTACCACCTCTACCAGCACCGCCTTGGTCCGAGCATCCATCGTGAGAATATGAACGATGCTTAGAACCTCATAGCTGGCCTCCCTACTACCTCCATTGTCAAAACATGAGTAATAGTGGATTCTCTTCAAAGATGAGTATGATTTTGTCACTCACATTTTCAAAATTCTAGTACCTATTCTCTCACTATGGCTGAAATACAAAAGCTCAAATTTAGATAAACCCTACCCATACCCCCCACGCTACCATTGCTACATCACCGTGAGCCACAGTGACCTCTCTATGACTCTTGGGGTAAATACATGCCCCCCCACTTTGGGGCCTTTGCCTTTATTCTTCCTTCCTCCCTGTGTCACCTCTGAAGCTCCTGTGACTGACACCCCACTTTGGCAGCTCACCTCTCCATCAGGCATTTCTGGACCAATGTATTTAAAACCTTCTAACCCTACAACACCTACTATGGTCTTTATTTACATGTATTTCTGTACTGTTTATTTCCACACAGAATATATGATCACTAAAAACAAGTATATTTAACTATTTTGTAGACCAATCCATCACCAGTACCTTAAACACTGACTGAGATACAGTAGGTGCTTAATCTATATTTATTTAAAAACTGGCTAAATTTTAATCTACTCAAGTAAGACTATTTTGGCTATTTTCTATATGTTCTGAATAGCAAAAACAGTACAGACTTAGTAATACATGGAGATGCTTTTGTATTTAAACTTACATTTACTTCTTGTAGTCAAATTTAGTGTCAGATTTGGACCTCATTATAGTTTACTAAAAGAAAAAGAATGGAATAATGATGCATAAAATCTAAATAGGATGAAAGAGTCATTAATTGTTTTTCCTATTTCTTTCTTTTCTAGAGTATATTTGTAATACCAAATATTTTGTCAAGTGGTCCAATTTAGTGTAAGTAGCTATCAATTCCATGTACTTTACAAATTTTTTATAAGCTATATAAGTACATTTATGTTAAAAGATATACACTTTCTGGTAAATCTACAATTAAACATGACCTCATGTTTAAACATGACCTCAAAATAATTAATGCTTGCCTTTGAGTCATATTTTTCTCTAATTATTTCTTCAAATTGCTTAGGCAGCTTCCTACATCCACAGAGTTTATACTTAGGCATTTCATCATCCACTTATCTCAAATCTCAGACTACTTAGTAATTAAAACTTTTCTGGCTAAGAACCTGCATGTCTAATACGTAATCACTTCTAAATTAAATTTATAATCAATTAATCACTTCTCTAATAGTAATAATCATTATTATAATAATGTTTCTTTTCCTGATTTTTATAATCATGTCACAAGGAGCAGAAAATGTCACAGCTTATTAGAAGTTTGGGAATGATGTGTGCCTCCGCTGTGTTCCTTCCCCCTGGGCAGAGGTCGTAAAGAGTGCTAGGGTGCTTTATAACGCTTACCTATCTCTGCAGTTCTTCCCCATGAAACGCGGAATGATGCTTCTTGTTCCAGTCAAGAAACAAAGACCCTAAAGAATATGAAGTGCAAAAACCATGCAGGCATGAAAAAAATTCAGGTTATTGTTCAAGATTGACTCAAGTGAAAAAAATGTAGTAATGAATTACACCTGTGTAATGAATTACTAGCCAAAAATCAACGTCCTTCATCTTTTAAGTGCAGCCCTGTTTCTTAACCATGTTTGATCACAGATTCTTTTAAAAAATCTTATTTTATCCATGGCTTCTCCTCTGTAGAGTGTTCATATATTTATTTATACATTATTCTTCTTAAAGTAATGACTGGGAGATGTAGCCAGAGGGCTGACTACCAGCCATAGTCCCAAGATAAAAACCTCTTTAACTGAAGCAAAAAAAAAATGGCTTAAGGTTATATTTATATGTTTGAAATATTTAATTTTATAGTTATATATAATAACCAGGGCTACTCACATAACCTAACGAGTACTGCTTTTATTTGTCAGAGATCTTCAAATATCTTGTATTTTGTTAATAGTATTATCACATCCATTTACTCATAAACTTCTGTGTGATGTGTTCAGAAAAACAAATGCAAAATCAAAGTAAAGTGAAGTTTTAGCAATAAGAAGTTTATATGGATCCTCAGTGTATCACATTGGATATTATTATATTTTAGCGTATTTAACTTCAAATGTTCTAGGAAGGCTTTATCTTCCAAATGGATTGACCATCCCATGGCATGAACTTATAGAATATCAATAGAGCAAAGTTGCTAGAGATCTCTCATCTTATGGATCTTTATATATATATATAAAGATGTATGTATATATATATATATACACATGTATGAGACATACATGTGTATATATAAGATGAGATCTCTCATCACATAATGTGTAGAGATGAGATCTCTCTACACATAAGATGAGATCTCTCATCTTATGGATCTTTATATATATATATAAAGATGTATGTATATGTATATATATATATACACATGTATATATACACATATATATACAGATGTATGTATATGTGTATATATATATATATATACACACACACAGAATGCAGAACTGGCAGATTACCAGATTTACTTCCTTCTGTTAGCTTGGAAATGAGTCTAAAGGGAAATATCCCAAAGCAATAACTTTGGAAGTTTCTCATTATGTTTTCATCAGGCCTAAGACCCTAATTAATTAGTGCATGCTAATGTGTATTGTGTTTAATGCATCATTTCCTTATTCATAGAGAGAGACACCTCAGGAGTGGTGTCTGCAGGCGGTTGCTTTTGTTCCACTGCCCCCTCAGTAGGCTGGTGGACAGGTACCTCAACTGTCTGCAGAAGTTTACCCAATTTTGCCCAATTTTTAAAACATTACACGGTGGTAGATGTTGAAAATGGAAAGGTAAAATGAAACAATAAAACAGTCCATAGCCCCTTGGGTAGTATATTTGTGAGATAACATAGGAGGTAAAAGATGACTATGCAAAGCTTTGTGGGAATATCAGGAAGTGGTTCTGCCTCTCCCTGCCCCTGGGACCGAGGAGGTGCAGCGGTGGCTGGGGCTGCGCTGGGAGCTCCAGATACAAGGGAGTTCTTGTTAAACTATATACGTCTGTCCCCTGGCCATTGGAGCCTCAATCCCTCTCCCTATCTTCTGCACACTGGAATATTTGGAGTGAGGTTTGTAATCCAAATAGTTGAATGTTGTTTATAACTGCCTTTGTATGATGTCCATTTACTCTGATCGGACCATACGTAAGTGGGCAAAAGTATTTTAATAATGGTAATAAGTAATGTAATAATAGACAAATAAATAATATACAGGAATAAACTCATGTACTCTGAGCTGTAAACCTCCTTTGGCCCAGCCCTGTGTATATGGAGAA
Source organism: Anoura caudifer (assembly GCA_004027475.1). Taxonomy (NCBI): domain Eukaryota; kingdom Metazoa; phylum Chordata; class Mammalia; order Chiroptera; family Phyllostomidae; genus Anoura; species Anoura caudifer. The sequence goes on along the minus strand of PVKU01000205.1, from coordinate 533,091 downwards.
GAGGAGGCACTGAATAACTTTTTGACTGTCTGTAACTTCTTTGGTGGTTGCTGATTTTGTCTCACCTTTCTGAGAACAATGATAGGAAATAAAGTCCTACATTAGGCATATAAAAATGAAAACATAGCTGACTGTAAACTAGATTCTATATTAGAATCCAAACTCTGCAGTACTAAAAGGATTAATTAATCCTTTTAGCTTTTGCTTCATTGTTTATAATTTCCACATATATTATTAAAAGTATTGAGTGAGTTTCTATCTGAAGTTCAGCACATTTCAAAAACTTTGGCACATGTGTGTAATAGATATAAAGTTAAATTTTATTTGTATGTGTATCACAACAATTTATACCTGCAATATTTACCTCTTTGTTCTGAAATAAGGCTCTGCATAAGCATTTGAACTTAGTGTGTTTTAATTAAGAGCTGAGGTACAGGGGACCTTAGGCCATCTGCATTTACTAACTGACTTGCCAGAGGAAAAGTAGAATTTCTTGTAGCTCATGGCAGGGGGTGGTTTTGCAGCTTGGAGTGTGGTGTCCTGTGAAGTGAGGATCCTAAGCGCTCTGGACAATGGGGACATAGAGCGTAAATATTCTAAGGTGATGATGTTTCAATGAGTTCTTTCCCAGGTTTATTCAGACAGGTATTCTTGGATTGTAACAGCTTGCAAGATGCTTTTAGAAATGTTTGTATCTCAAAGGGCCACAGTTTTCTGAAGTAAATGCTCTAGAAAATGCAGGTGTGGGCCTCAGGTCAGGAAGAAGCCTGTCAAAAGTTTAGTCAAAGTGAGGAGCTCTTTTAGCTGCTTTTAGTTGATATCATGGCCCTTTCTTATGTGGGCTTAGAAACAGGATGTCACCAGCTTCATTTTCTCTCTTTCCTCAAACTTGCCAGGGTTGTATGGCAGCTTAATGATATATTTGTTGATAGAGTCATGTTTAACTTAGGACATGAAGACAAATATGAACGACCAAACTATTTGTTGACATAACTGACTTATTGCCCCGCCTGCACACTAATAACTAGACTTTTAATGCCTATTTTTGTTACTAAATGATGCCTTGTCATTGCCCCCTGAAAATTAATCCTAGGGTAGTAGTTATTGAGTGATTAAAGTGGCATAGCTCTTGGAGCATCTTTTGGAACTATCAAGTTCATTGTGACTAATTATATTCAGAAATGTCACCAAGATGAAATGAGTCTAAATTCATCCAGCAAATTTAGTAAATCCTCCTATTTAGCAATAATTATAGTCATACAAAATTAATAGGTAGATTCCAATTACAATAACTTCTCAAAGCAAACATTAGTCATGATCACTATTTCGCTATTTTGAGAATATAGTTTGAAATTTTAAAAGTTATGTTTTTATACGCCAACCATTTTGTTCAGAAGTTAGAATTTAATGAACTGAGGTTAGTGACATCTAACATAGTACACAGTTTAGTACAAATTTAATTTACATGTTACAATCCCTGAACAATGTTTATTTGGTATGTCATAATGTGAATAAAGCCATTAACTCCCTGAATGATCTTATAATTACTAGAAAAATGATTCACAAGGTGTTACCTGGCATTCTTTCCTCCTGAGAACACTTTCCTTCAAATCTATTACTGTTTTCCGCAATAGCATAGTAAAATGTGCAGATGCTACAAGGTCATATCTCAGGACTCTCTCTTGATTTAATAAATTACATTTATTTCATTATTAAATCATTAATAAATCAAAATCATTTCAAGTAAGAAAGACAAAGTATCTAAAGAATTTATAACCTCAATAAAATATAGATAGATAGATAGATAGATGACAAGAAAGTGTTTTGTAAGAGAAATAGGCCATCTACCACATATTTTGGATTATAAGACACACCCCCCAATTTGGGAGGACTAATGGTTGCTAATGCTGCTGTTGAGTTCTGTTTACATTTACAGTGGTGAAATATTATGTTATTTAAGTTATTAAATATTTTACCACAATTTTACTTCATTTTTTCCCTATTTTCCTCCTCTAAAGCCTAGGTATGTCTTATGGTCTGAAGTAAGTCTCACACTGATTTTAAAATTGTTGTATAATTTAATTATGCATATATAGCATGAAAATATACTCTACTTATTGGAACTTTCATCCTTGGATATCTGTTATATGAAAAGTACTACGTGGGCATACTACTTGGGCCTTTGTGTTGGAAAAGCCAACGTTTGCATGTTTGGAGTCTTCTCTGAGGCAGTAGGGCAGAGCCGCATGGGACAAAAGTTGACAGTATCTTATACACTTAGTCATATACTAAACATTCCATCCGGTCAGTAGGTGTTTTTGTCTACTCATAATAGACAAAATCTGAAAAACACTCTAACGGGCACTAATGGAAAACTAAATGTGGTAATGTAGGCAACAGGACTCTACATGGAAATGAAAAAAAAAAAAAGAACTACAAATGGTAGAAGAACATGGAGCCCTCGCCATAGCATCACGTTAAGTGAACACATCAAGAGAACGACAATTACATGTGCTATTTCTTGCATGTATAGTTTCTGGGAAAAGGAATGCTAGGAAAAACAAAAGCTACAGTGACGGAAAGTAGAGTTGTGGTTTTCTGAGTCCAGGCCACATGGGAAGGAAATTGAGTTCGAGGTGATATTTTCATTGTTATGCTGTGAACAACATGCATCCTGAATATAGGTCTTCTTTCCCTGGCTTCAGTGCTTAGGCCGATATCATTGTCATTTGGCCCAGAAGATGCCCAATGCATCATACAGCATCATGTAGAGGGTCCATATAACAGCTTCTTGGACCAAGGCCCCCACACTATGTCAAAGGGCATGGGGCAATGGGTACTTGCCCAACTAGACACTACCTACCCAGAAGCTAACAATGTGAGAAAATGTTTAAACAGCTTATTTAAAGTGCAGCTAGGCAACATATTAGAGAGCAAAGAGCTGCAGAGTTGGGGGATTATTTTCCAGGTGAGACATATAACTTGAAATAAGGACTGTTATATGCTGTGACCCTAAGAGCTAGAATGCAAGGGTCTGTGGTTCTGCCACTTAAAATTATGGTGTAAACCAGTGACACTGACCAACTGGGAATAACAATGAGTAGTTCATAAAGCATGCCACGGACGTATGGATAATATATGCAGAATGTCCACACACTACAGAGGCAGATGACATGTGGTCCTTCAAACTGACCCTTATCATATCCCTCAACAACAGTAATTCTTCAGACATTGCTACCAGCCTCTCATCACCACTTCCGTTTTCACAGTTGGCTTAGGTTCCTGCCAAACTTCCTTCCCTTTTATCTACTAGTCACAAAGTATGCATTCCTACAGGGGTAGTGAAACATATTTTTATTGACGTATTTTTCTTAAACCTCAAGATTGGAACAATACAAAATATATCCACTCCCCTTTTTTCTACCACACAATCTTGTAATACATAACATTTATTTGATAAATTATATTAATGCACAAAAAGGAACTGAGATAATATAGGAGGCCCCCATATACTGATACTAGTTTCACTTTCAGCTCATTTTCAGAGCACAGCCAAAAATATGAGTGTGGCACTTTTTAAGGTAAAAATAATTTATATATATGCATACCCTATTAGTGATGTGAGTACCTAGTACTCCCATCTTGGTTTCTAGCACTATTATTTATTCAAAGGAACCAGACCCCTTGGAGAAATGTCTGGATATAGTGTTGAGACAATAAATACACAAGATGACCCTGAGGCATCTAACTCATGGTGCCAAAAAAAGGAAGTGCTTGAAAAGCACACAGGTGCACACACTCACATTGAAGCAGGTATTTCAAAGGTCCAATTCAAAGAGCACCTGGTGGCCAAAGCTAGAACAACCTGATGAAATAATTAATAAATTAGTATTTGATTGTGACCCACAGTGTACAATAAGATAAATATCCACACTATATAAATAAATAGTTGAATGGGGAAAGATATAAGTCACCTATGCAGAATAATTCTACTCTATGTAGATATTCTTCCTTCAAGGAAAGGGAGCATAAGTTCCCACTGCCTAAGGGTCAGCTACATGTTGTGACTTCTAAAGAGTAAAGTTCGAAAAAGCACCTAAAGAAGAATAACTTCAGAGAAACCTGATGGATGCTAATGTAGCCAAGATGTCAAGGTCAACCTCAACAATCTAAAAGTGTGTTGATAGTCTGCACCTTTGGTACGATATGATGAAAATGGCACCTTACCTCTGTGATCTCCTTCTCAAAAACACACAACCCCAGTATTGTCGTCAGACAAATTCCCGTGGAAGAGGATCCTATAAATACTTAATCCAATACTCCTAAAACTGTCTAGGTCATGAAAAACAAGGAAAATCTGAGAAATTGTCACAGCCAAGAGCTACCAAAGACACATGGCAACTGAGGAAAGTATGTATTCTCTCTGTGACCCTGGAACAGAAAATAGGCATGAGATAAATTCTAAGAAAATCTGAATAAACAATAGATTTTAGTTAGTAGTAATGCATCAATATTGATTCATTAATTATAACAAATATGCCCTGCATAAGATGTTAATAATAGAAACTGAGTACAAGATATGTGGGCATTAACTCAATATTCTGTACTTACCTACAATATTCTACACACTTTTCCTGATTTCTTGAATTATATTGAATGAATAAAGATAATCTTTACCTCCTAAATTACGCGGATGATTCCTGAAACACAGTTCTAATGTATCATCACCTCACTGGATGCCAACCAACATTTAACAGAGAAATGTCCTTATAGAACTTCAATTTAGCAAGTCACTACGGATTAAATATAATAAAAACAATAAAAACACACTGAAAACAACCTTATTTTTGCTATTTATTGTAAGAGAAATTGTTCTGGATTTGAAAGTCTCTAGGGCAAAGATCTCTATTTCATTCCAATTTACTGAAAGTAAGTTTTACTTCTATGAACTATTAAAGATTTCTTCAAAATTATGCATTTGTAACCTCATTTTTCAGGTTAGATAAAAAGATTTTCTAGTCTCAAATAAAGTCTGTTCTTACACTAGATTTCTATTTTCCTCCTGATCAGCAGAGTTGACCCATGTTCATTGAAACAGGTTTCATGTAGAATCTGTGTCAGTGTGTAAAGTGGTTTTGCATCTACATATCCCTGTCACATTAGTTGCATCATATGCATGGTCTAATTTAAGCAGAGCTAAATGCACAGTGAAGGATGAAGAGTTCACACAAAGCAGAAATTCAATATATGATGTCAGTTCTAAAAGATTTTGTATATATTTCCTCATATACAAAAAGGGGGGTAGGATCAAGAGTGGGAAGTGGGGATGGCTGGGGTGAGGGGGAATGGTGGGGGGGAAATGGAGACAACTGTATTGAACAACAATACAAAATTTACCAGATTTGAAAAGACATGTAATGAAATGCACTGCATACGATGGCTTTATCATTTATAAACACGACAGACACACTTGTTTTTCGGCCAATCTCTATAGCATAGGGGAAAAATGACAAACACAGTGAGGGCGGACTTAAGAGTTTGTTAAACATAGGACCAACTCACACTGCAGGAGGGTGAAGAAAATATAGATTGTACAATAATTTGTGTTCTTTTTAAGTTTGAAAATCAGGAAGTTTTCATGTAAATCTTAATAGATGCTTCATTATTTCTATCCAGTCTACTTGTATGTACTATAATCCATTTTTGTGTAATAACATACATTTTCTAATATAATTTTCTCCTTGAGAAAGATGGAGTATTGTAGGTGTCAAAACTTTTTATAATTACTTTGATGTTTAGTCTTTTAAACATCAATGATTTTGTTTTCACTTCGAAGATATTACTTGGCCAATGTTAAAGCAAAAAACAATGTAAAATCACTTTTATTTTTTTCTATCAAGACAAGAGAGGTCATGTGTAGAATTTGTAGTCATCTCACTTCAAGCATAAAATGAATTCTAGCACACATATAATAAATAATTTCTATTTTTCTCAATGATATAGTCATAAATTAGAAAGGAATGACCAATTTGATGTCATCAATACAATTTTATTTCAAATTGAAAATCAGAAAAATATCTACTGCTCCATGAATATTCTAATTGTCTATTCAATCATCAAAATTAATGAAATGACCACTTTAATACTGTGTGAAGCTGTTAGCTAATACACATTACATGTAAAAACAAGGCACAACTTATTTTAACAGTGCTTCCTTCCACTTCTTTACAGCTTCACTAAAATGTTTGAAATATTGCCTTGGGACTTTTGGTAACTATTACCTATTTTGTTGTAAGAATGGTTACTTCTTTATTTATCACTGCGCCTGCACACAACACATATTTATCCAATCAATGTTGCATTACTGAACAAATGAATAATAAATCGAGTCTAGGTTGGCACACAGTTAATCAAGATATAATTGAAAAAATATTCTTAGTATTTCTAAGGGGTTCAGAACTCTTTCTTACCAAGTACACACTGGTGTACAATATGGAAGGAAGGCAGGTTTCATGGAAGCGTCCTGAGGAGACTCAGATTTTAGCTGGCACCAACTGCGGTCTTCGGCCTCTCACCCACCCAATCAGCCACATGAGGATAAACCAGACACGAAAACAGTAAACTAATTCATCGATCAAAAAATTAATAAACTGTTGATGTTTAAAGATAGTAAATTTTGTGATGCTTTGTTATAATAGATAACTAAGACCATGAGTCTCACTAAATGCTAAAAAATGTTGTAAGTGCTTTACATATATTTACTTAATTATTCCTCATAAGAACCCTCATGAGAAGTATTACTTTATATCCATTTTAGACATTAGAAGAAAAGGCACGGTGAGGTTATAACTTGCCAAAGATTCTCAGATTTGTGAGTGAAAGAACTCTGGAGTTCTCTCAAAACCCCAACCATTTTATGTCTATTAATATGAAAATCATTTTATTTTTGTTATCAAATTCTCATTTGGTAATCATATTGATTACAATCAGTATCACAGACAAAAATCAGATAGCATGATTAATGAATATTCAGAAATCTATTACTATCCCTTCAAACTCATCAAATTGAAACTTGCTTGCATTCTTAAATATACATTAATTATAATTACGGATAGATATTTTCTCAAAAGTTAAAATATACTTTTAGTTACATAGCAATAGAAAAATATATCCAGATTCACCTATCAGGGCTCGATGAACATTAATTACCACATTCAATAACCAAGAAATCTCTATACCAAAATCGGTTGGGCTTTGCACAGATTACGCATCCTGTTATAGTCATTCTGCCGCTGCAGACCAAAGAGTAGTAACGATGGCCTGCGATTTCATGCGTGTGTAATGGCCAAGACTTTGCCAAACACTTTAAGTGATAGAATACTTCATTTAGCTTTTAAACAGCACGGGGAGGTAGACAAATTGCCTACTCCTTTTAATCTATGAGGAAACTAGGGCTGAAAGAAAATTATATAAATTCCTCAAGGTTAAAACACCTGTTTCTCTAACTCCAGAACCTGTGGAACTGCCACGGTCCTATATTGTAGTATACAGTTCGTGCCTCAGGTGTCTTTCTCTTGTCTAATGAAAATAGGAGCTTTTATTTATAAAAATTTTCTCTTACAATATCTTGGGTAGAGCAATTTATCTACTTGACTTGCTCGTATAACTGCCCGGTGAGCTAGGCATTAAAAAGAAGAAGCCAAGACTTTGATAAAAGTTCCGTGATATGTTAGCAGCTTATGGATGTAGTTAATGACTAGTTTTATTCATGTGTACCTTTCAATAATCATATGTAGTGTTATTCAATACTTTCATCATTCATAGTCAAATATATTTCATTGATTTTTTTTTTGCTTTTTTCCTTTAGAAAAAAAATGTTTTAAGTTTGATGATTTCACTTTCTTTTTGTTCAATGCCAGTTGACATATAGCTACCAACTAGGCATTCCACAACAGAACCCTCATTTCCTTACATTTTATTAGTACTTAAATGGAGGCACAGAATGTAAACATTCACAATTATTTTATAAATTATATTAGTTTGGTTTGTATTATAGTCAATTCTGGACATGTACTGGCAACCCAGAGTATAGAGAGAGATATTTGTAGTACATGTTGTATATCACATATCTGTTGTACATTGTACTTAACTCAAATTTTGCATACAGTAAATATCAAATACATGTATATTGAAGTATGGTGAACCAAAGTCTTTGGGAGTTAATCAAAAGAATGAAAATCCTTCAAGAAAGGTTTAAATTGGAACAACAACTTGAACGTGCCAAGAGACTGGTCTCAACCAAAGCTGGGAAAACAATGATTTATTATCCTATGCACAATTGTCACATATATGGCTTATTTAAATCTGAGTCTTAAAAGCAGTTTAGCTTAAGTAAAAACAAATCCTCCTGACATGGCTTTGAGCATTTTGAGGCTTAATGATGCCTAGCACAGCAGTGTAATTAACAGTACCCGTGATGTATAACAACACCATGTTTCCTAGTGCTGTAAACAGAAGGCTTATGCCAGATCGCTTGTTAAGGTACTCGCAGTATCAAAGTACACCAGATGAAACAATCCCCCAGTAACTATGTAATGAGGTGAAGACATCTGTAACATAATTCTAGAACTCTGAGTGTGAAGATTTAAAGTCTTTGTAAGTACAGATGGAATTACCACCCTCCCCTTGGACGCTAAACTAGAAATAGATTGGCCCCAGTCATACTAGACTACTAAAGGAGAAATTGTGTTTGCCTTCAACAACAATAAAAATAACATCCCCCAGGTTCATTGTAAATCTTAACTGCAAATGAATATCACAATCTCCAAGTTTCTTATGGCATGAATAGAGTACAGATGGAGAGACATTGAAATGAGTGTAAGACTTGTCTGGTGGATAATTTTTAAAGATTTCATTTACTTATTTTTAGAGGGGAAGGGAAAGAGAAAGAGAGGGAAAGGAACATGGATGCAGGAAAGATGCACTGATAGGTTGTCTCTCGTATGCCCCCAGCTGGGGACCTGGTCCATAATCCAGGCATGTGTCCTAACTGGGAATGGAACCAGAGACCTTTTGGTTCACAGGCCAGCACTCAACCCACTGAGCCACACCAGCCAGGGCTGATGGATAATTTTAGAAAAAATAAAAAGTATGCCCATATTTTTAAGCCACTTGGCCGGGAATATATTATGTACAGATAAAAGCAATCAACTGCAACTGAAATAAAATATTCAGATAAAATCAGAGAACTGTAGCATCTTGCTATGACAGACTGAAAATATCAAAAGATACCACTGAAATATGTGGCTGTGGGTGGTGGTTGCTGAATCAGACCGGACTGATGGAGAAGGACCTGGCAGGATTGACCTGCTGGTGGGCCCTGGATAGCTGGCTGTTTGGCTCAGGGGAACTTCAAATCTAACACAATGTACTTGGGGAACCTGGTTGCTTAGACAGGTACCCTAGTGAGGTAGTCAATGACCTGGTGGGTGGCTGGTGGGAGTGTGGAATGCGTGTGGAAGATCTACCCAAAATAGCTGGAGCTTTGGGGATTAAAATCAAGTGCTTATTTCAGCCTCTGCTCAACTCTCTCCCATTTTTTAATGGAGAAAAAAAAGGTTCTCTAACACCACAGACTAAATTTTAAGTGAGTTTATTCATCTCTATTGTGCAAGCTGATTTTCTGTCAGACACAATGATCTAAACATGAATTTTATGCCAACTGAAAGCCAGGTGTTATAAATCTCTTCACGTTCCGGGTAGTATACCTTAAAATCTATAAAGCAAATCTGTGAATATGTGCCAAAAAGGAGATCATGCTTTTGAACATTTTTGAATATACCTGTAACTTTGGATTTAGAAGAATCAGTTTCATAGCAGCCAAACTCCTTAAATTCATTTCATGGCTAACTGAATAATTAAATATATACAAGTTCTGAAATCTTCTCTGAGGGAAAAAGTATAACATCTGTGTAACATTTTTATATTTTATTTTGGATTAACAGCCTAAGAGCTATGTCCCAATAAATGGAAAAATAACAATCATGCTGCGCACCCTGCTTTCTCTGATTTATTATCACTGTATGTTATAATTTGCATTTTTCTATGTAATTATTTCACTCTTAATTGTAATGAGACTTTAATAAAAATATAATTTACTAAGTTTTCTTGCTGACTATCTGACAATTAATTAAAGGTCTTATAATATTTATTGGATTATTTTTCTGTGTTTATTCCTTAATTCATCTTTTCAGTTCTCCCTTAATTGCTTTCTTAATGCTTTCCTTGTGAACACTTTGCTTCTTCTCCTCCTTTCTCTGTTTCCCATCCCTGTTCCCCCTTTTCTTCTTTCATCTTCTTCTTTCTTGTCTTTCTTTAAAAGAATTTAACTTTGATATAACTGACAAAATTATGAGTTATAGGTGTACAACATAATGATTCAATATGTGTATATATTGAAAGATAGTCACACAAATAAATTTCATTAACACCTGCCACCATATTTAGTTACAATTTTTTCTTGTGATGAGAACATGTCAGATGTGTTCCTGTAGCAACTTTGACATCTCCAGTAGAGTAGTGTTCACTACAGCCGCCATGCTGCCCATGAGACCCCCAGGTCACACTTCTAACTGCAAGTGTGTGCCTTTGAACCCCTCACCCACTTTAGAACTCTCCCAGCCTCTGCAGCCATCAGTCTGTTCTCTCTAGAATGAGTAGCAGTATTTTGAGCTTTTGAAAGATAATTTATGGTAGTTTGGACTGTTCTGTGCGGTGTTTGTCCAAAGACATAAAATAACTAACCTCCAAATTTGATGTATAATATAATTACCAATTACTATTTGCTGTGCTCCAAATTTTAAATATATGCAGATAAGAATAGATAGTATGGACATTATTTTTATGTTTGTTTTAGAATTCTAGTAACTCACCATACAACTTATGTTACAACTTTGATTGTAACTGACCATATCATTTTCTAATTTTTCTCAGAGATCTCCTATAAATTGCTTTCAACTTAATAGTCTTAGGACAATAACAGGCTAGTCTTAAAAAACACATTTCTTTTCATTGTCATAATTTTTTAAGAAAGTCAAAAGATACTCGTATTATTAAATTTTGTTAAAGGATGCCAAATCCTGTTTGAAAAAGACTGATTCAATTCATTGTCATATAAACAAAATATAAATGTAATCATTCCTCTATGCCTTCAACAATACTAAATCTTCCAAAATTTTATTTTGTTAACAGTATGATAGTCATAAGGTTTTATTTTATCGTAATAATTGTCACTTCCCTGAATTCCTGCAGGCTTAAGAATAATTTTACACATTTACTGCTCCACTAAAATTCCTTTGCTGTGAAATATTCATTTATATTTTTTGCATAATGATTTATTGTGCTTGTTTTACTTGTCTTGCCTTTATGAATTATTAGCATCTCTGCACATATCTTTATATCACATTTTGGTATTTTTTCCTTCAAGCCTGCCACATAATCTTGATTTTGTTGATTCTGTTTGTACACTGCTGCTGTATGATTTATTTTTTTTAGAAATTTATACACTGGTCTCCCCAAAACTAGCATATAGATATATATTTACCTTTTTCTTGATCCTTTTATTTTTAATATCCAGCAATAGCACAATAGCGAATGATGTGGAGATTGAAACTCTCAATTCAAACCCCAGCTCCACCACTTGGTAGTTGAATGACACTGAGAGGGACACTAACCTCTCTGAAATGACACTAATGTAAAAACACTAACACTGCCCATGCCATGAAGCAGTTATGATGATTAAATATCTTTTAAAAAGTGTAGGGCAATGACTGACCTGCATTAAATTCCTTGTGGGCATTAGTCATTATTTAGTTATAAATAATTGATTTACCTATAATATTTTATCTTTATTTTGCAAAAAAACAAAATCAGACAGTAGAATACATATTTAAATACTTAGCTGATTGCTATTAAAATTATAGATGTGATAGAAAACTCAAAGAAATTTTGCAAAATATTATTGAAAGATTTGACTCAAAAATAAAAAGTGGTATTAATACTAAAAATAACTGGTGAAATTATCTTATTTTTTAAATATATTTTATTGATTATGCTATTACAGTTGTCCCATTTTTTTCTCCCCTTTATTCACCTCCACCCTGTACCCCACCTCCCACTAGCATTTCCCCACCTTAGTTCATGTCCATGGGTGGGACATATAAGTTCTTTGGCTTTGACATTTCTTACACTATTCTTAACCTCCCCCTGTCTATTCCCTACCTGCCATTTATACTACTTGTTCCCTGTACCATTTCCCCATCTCTCTGCTCCCCCCCCACTGATAACCCTACCTGTGATCTCTATTTCTGTGTTTTTCTGTGTTCCTGTTCTAGATGTTTGCTTAGTTTGTTTTAGTTTTTGTTTTTGTTTTTAGGTTGGGTTGTTGGTAGTTATGAGTTTGTTGTCATTTTACTGTTCATATTTTTGATCATCTTCTTTTTCTAAGATAAGTCCCTTTAACATTTCCTATAATAAGGGCTTGGTGATGATGAACTCCTTTAACTTGACCTTATCTGGGAAGCACTTTATCTGCCCTTCCATTCTAAATGACAGCTTTGCTGGATAGAGCAATCTTGGATGTAGGTCCTTGCCTTTCATGGCTTGGAATACTTCTTTCCAACCTATAAGGTTTCTTTTGAGAAATCAGCTGATAGTCTTATCAGAACTCTTTTGTAGGTAACTGTCTCCTTTTCTCTTGCTGATTCTAAGATTCTCTCCTTATCTTTCATCAGGGTAATGTAATTATGATGTGCCTTGGTTTGTGTTTCCTTGGGTCCAACTTCTTTGGGACGCCCTAAGCTTTCTGAACTTCCTGGAAGTCTTTTTCCTTTGGCAAATTAGGAAGTTCTCCTTTATCATGCTTTCAAATAAGTTTTTAATTCCTTGCTCTTCCTCTTCTCTTTGTGGCACCCCCAGGATTCAGATATTGGACCATTTAAAGTTGTCCTAGAGGTTCCTAAGCCTCTCCTCATTTTTTTTTTTTTTTGAATTCTTGTTCCTTCATTCTGTTCTGGTTGAATGTTTGCTTCTTCCTTCTGCTCCAAACTGTTGACTTGAGTCCTGGTGTCCTTCCCATCACTGTTGGCCCCCTGTACATTTGCCTTTATTTCACTTTTCATGGCCTTTACTTTTTCCTCTGAGACCATACTCTACCAATTCTGTGAGCATCCTGATAACTAGTGTTTTGAAGTGTGCATCTGATAGGTTGGCTATCTCTTCCTTGCTTACTTCAATTTTTTTTTCCAGAGCTTTGATCTGTCCTTTCATTTGGGCAATTTTTCTTGCTTTGGTGCACCTGTTACATAGTAAGGTATTCACCTGGGCAGGGCAACCCAGGTGCTGCCTTTTGGTGCTGTATTTGGAAGAGGGGCCCAAGAGGGAGCAATGCTGCTTGTTTAGCTTACTGCCGGCTTTTACTCACTTCCTCTGCTATCCAAGGGCAAACTGGGCCCTTCTGGTGCTTATTCCCAGATGGGTGGGTCCATGTACATTTTAGGACCCTGTGGGTCTCTCCAATGGACTTTCTTGTGAGACTGGGAGTTTCTCCCACTGCTGCCTCAACCCCCACAGGTGTTTTCAGTCAGAGGTTTGAGGCTTTATTGCTCTGCTGGGACTCTGGGTTGTGCGGTCTGTCTCTCTTCCCAACTGCTCCTACCGGTTCATCTGCATGCCAATGTGGGCCTGCTTGGTCTGCAATCCACTGCCTTGCCTACCCCAGTCCTCCAGCTGCCTCCTTACCATGTGTCCTCTCCACCCGGCTGCCAGTCTCTGCCCCTCCTATCAGTCTGGATGAATGTTTCTTCTTTAACTCCTAGGTTGTAGGACTTCATACAGTTTGATTTTCTATCAGTTCTGTTTGTCTTCTGCTTTTAAATTTGCTGTTGTCCTTCTTTTGGTTGTGTGAAAAGGTACAGTGTGTCTACCTATGCCTCTTTCTTGGCTGTAAGTCAAATTATCTTTATTTTAAATTGATATGAATTACACTTTAAAAGCCTATTTAATTATAAAATAAATATGACAAAAGTTTGCATAAAACCAAGTATATTTAAAGTTTTATTCATATAAACTTTATGTATGTACAACTTATTTTATATACTGCCATACATTTACTTTATGAGAAAAGTCTAAACATACTATGACTTTGCTAATGTTTTATTCTGAATTTTTTTTTACCCATGTCCCAGCGCTTGAGGATAGAACCTGTGGACTGGAAACCGTCAGCACCGAAGACATGATGCTGAGGGGCCGGAGCGCTCTCCCTCTCCCTCCGTACGTTAAGGAGAACGGGACCTTGTGCCCAATCCCTGCCAAGAAGAGGAAAGTCTATTCTTAATCTTTAAGTTAAAAGTTTTAATTGATCCTTCTCATCCTAAGATGTTCACATATCTTAACAACAAAATCATACTGACTTTATAAAGTGAACTGGTGATTTATTTATTGTTTTGTTTATTCATTCAACCTAAATTATCACACAATTAGCATTAGAAAACAGCAATGGTTTACTATGTCACAATGTCTGTGTGCCAAGAATCTAGGTTTGAGTTAGTTCACACAACCAGCCTAAAATTCTGCTGTGGACCAGACCTGCAACCTCACTGGAGGCTTGAGTTTCTTTTTTAAGCTCATTCAAACTCTTGGCAGAGTTCACTATCTTGAGGTTTGTTCATCTAAAAATAAAAGGCCAAATTGAGAGGTAAGAAGCATTTCTTCAAGATCTAAAAAAAAAAAAAGCTGTTCGAGAACCACTGACTCCAGCAGATACCCAAGTAGTGCTTCAATGAGGGGATAAAGGCAAAGGGGTTTTATGAGAAAGGGAAGGAGGGTGATTACAGGAATACAAGGAAGGGATTTCTACCGGTGTTAATAAGGCATATTATTCTTTAGTTGTCCATGGTGGTGCCAATGCTAAAGAATGTCTTTAATTTCCACTTTGGAAGTCAGGATGACTGCTTTTCTGTTAGCTTTGCAAACAATCATTCGGAACGCGACATTGGAGTGGCCCAGGCCAAAGGCGCCTTTGCCCAGTGTTAGCATCTAAAGGTCAGAGGAATGACACCTGTTGGGCAGTGCCTCTGGGGTGGCAGCTCCAACCCCATTCTGAAGTGGCCCCATTCATATCATTGTCCACAGGGCACAAAACTAAAGTCACAGTTTTTTGGTGGCTGTCAAAGGGAGACAATTCTCAGCCCCTAGAGGCTGCCCGTAGATGCTGCACTGCCTTCCCCTGCACAACAGGGTAGTTGCTTCTTCAAGGTGAATGGGAAATGGCTGCTGTGGCTTCAGGTCTCTGTGACTTCTCCCATCTCCGTCGTTTAGATGTGCCTTTAGAGGACCCACCTGACCAGATCAAAGTATAAAGGGGATACAGGCATTCTACACCAAGGACTGTAGGCTCATCTTAAAATTCTACCTATGGTATTCATCTATTTCTATCATCCAGAATATGAAGAGCTTAGATATTCTCCACCCCTTGCACCTATATGGTCCAAATTATTGGCATAAAATCATTTGTAGTTTTAGTCTTAGTTTTTCTTAATTTTTATTGAATTCTACAAATGATCTACTGATGTCATCTTTTACAATCCTAGCATCATTTGTTTCTTGTTGCCTTTTAGTATTTTGTTCAGTTTGGCCAGTGATATATTTATTTGTTTTGCAGAAGTAGCTTGCTTTTTAATGTACAAAGACTCTGAACAAATTTTCAGGATATAGGAAAGTAAATGTTCATTGGACAGAAGTAAACCCAAATCCATTTCAACTTGTGAAGAGGGAGCTCATTTTAGGTTTTATTAAAAGGATAAGAAGATAGCAATATATGCAAAAATTATGATTTTTCTCCAACAGTGTCCCTAAAATAAACTCAGCATGGGTGACACTTTGCAAAGTATAGCAGGTGATTATTTTGCCAAAAAAAGGCATTTAATTAATATTTTAAAGTGAATGAATGAGTTAGTGAATAATCCAAAACTTTGATCCACCTCTGACATTGTCAAAGATCTTGTGTAGACATATCTTAATCCTAAAAACTCTGGTCTGCACAATATCATGATATTCTCTTCTCTCTTCTGTTAGCTTGAACAAACTATGTCAAGAACAGTAAAGAAAAAGTGCCTTAGTAATGAACAGATATATGAATGAATGCTTACATCATGAATGTCATAAATGAATGAAATGCCATTAGTAGTTGAAACCAGATCAGCCTGATTCCAATGTTTTCCATTTCTATTACACAAGGGTCATTGGTTGTTACCCACTATGACCAACATTCTTGAGCTCTTCCAAAAGGAAAAGCTAATGATTCCTCAAGATTCTGCTAGTCACATTTATTTTCAAAATGTAATATGTGAGTATATATTTTAATGTGTGCTTTATAAATTTTAAATAATGAAAAATATTTTAAGCGCATGAATAAAAGTGCAGATTAATGCATCTAATATCCATGTATTTAATACAAAACTTTGAAACTGAACATTGCTCACATTTGTTTCTGCTTCTTTTGAGAAATAAAATCCTCCTAATATATTTGAGACCCACTGTGAGCACCTTCCTGATTATATTTCCCTCACTTCATTCCAGAGGTGATCATCACCAATCACTCACAGTCTGCAGTCTTTTTTGTGTTGTCATACTTTCCCTACATATGCTTTCTTGCACAGATTTTTACTTTTTTAAATGATAGCAACATGTGCATATTATTCTGGCACATAATCCTTGATCATCTTTTTGAGATTTATCCATATTGATACATGTCATTCTAGTTTTAACTTCTGCATAAACCTCATACATGAACTACAACTTGTTCTGTTACGACATTTCAGATTGTTTAGAATTTTCATTATGACACATAATACTCTAATAAATCTTTTGTGTAAGTGTTATCAGACATAACAGCTTCTCCATGGAATTCAAAGATCTGTTTGGAAAAAGTCCAGCCATTGTTAGTATAATGAGAACAGGTTGCACGACATTGATAAAACCTGGCAGCCAAGGAGAGTGGACTGGAATGCTCATGTGTGAACAATGACGACTTCACTCTACTAACCAGTGGGGGCGGTAGTCACTGTTGAGTGAGCATGTGTACTGTGTTGCTTTTGCATTCAAAATGAGTAAGTACAGCATGAAATCTGCATCAAATTTTGCGTTAAGCTTGGGCATTCCCCCACAGACCCTAATCAGATGATTGAGAAGGCTTTCAGGGATGATGCAATGAGCGCAGTGCAAGTTAAAGTGTGACACAAATGCTTCAAATATGGTCGACAACCTGTTGAAAATGATCCACATTCTAGAAGGCCAGCAGCAAGCAGAACACCTGAGAATGTTGACTGTATATGAGCTGCAATCAACAAAATTGGTTACTGACAGTGTGAGAACTAGAAGCTGATCTGGGGATTCCAAAAGGTCCTCTCTTTGAGATTTTGATTCAAGACCTTGGCTTGAAATGCATTGTGGAAAATTTGTTCTGCAGCTTCTGCTACCAGAGCAGAAATGACATCATACTGCAGTTGGGAGAACTGTGTGAGGTCCCAAGGTACCTACCTGGAAGTGGACTAAAGCATCATTGTCCCATGTACTACGTTTCTTGTATCTTCTTCAATAAATGTCTGTGTTTTAGTGTATGGCTGGATACTTTCTGGACAGACCCTGCTAACTAGGAATAGAATTTAGGGTTATAGAGAAGTTTGAAACAATCTTTGAATGAGACATTCAAATTCTGTCTATAAAGTGTTTTCCAAATTTATTCCTCACTAGAATTGCATCTGAGTTCTTTTTTTTCTCCAAATACGGTCTAACATGCAAAATTATATGACATCTGACAGATCTGAAATGTTATCTTCTTTTAATTTGGGTTTTCTTACTTCAAGATTGAACAACTTTTCATATACTTATTTGCTCTTGGTTTTGTTTTTCTCGAAGGTGACAATCATACCTCCTGAGCCTTACTATGCACTGGTTCTTTTACTTTAATTCATTTATTTAAATGCCATTTATATATTCTACATACTAATCCTTTTGAATATCCACACATTTAGAATACTCCTTTCAGTAGGTAGATACACTTACTTTCCTCCCAAAACCAAAGAAAAACAACAAATTTATAAACAAAAAACATGCCCTGGCTGGTGCAGCTCAGTGGATTGAAAGCTGGACTGTGAACCAAAGGGTTGCCAGTTTGATTCCCAGTCAGGGCACATGCTTGGGTTGAGGGCTGGGTGTCCAGTAGGAGGTGCTCAAGTGGCAACCACACACTGATGTTTCTCTTCCTCTCTTTCTCCCTCCCTTCCCCTCTCTAAAAATAAATAAATAAAATCTTTAAAAAAAGGAACTTCCAGAAAATCAAACTGTATGGATGTCCAACAATCAAGGAATTAAAGAAGAAACATTCATCCAGACTGGTAGGAGGGGCAGAGACAGGCAGCTGGGGTGGAGAGGACCCGCAGCAAGGCAGTGGCTGGAGGACTGGGCAAGGCAGCAGTTTGCAGAGTGGGCGGTGCCACATTTGCATGCAGAAAACCTGGAGGAACAACTGAGGAGCAAGACAGACTGTGCAACCCAGGGTTTCAGTGTGGAGAAATAAAGCCTCAAAACCTCTAACTGAAGAAACCTGTGGGCCCTGCCTGGTGTGGCTCAGTAGATTGAGTGCCAGCCAGTATACCAAAGGGTAGCCAGTTTGATTCTCTGTCAGGGCACATGCCTGTGTGGCAGGCCAGCTCTCCCCAGTAGGGGGTGCACTAGAAGCAACCATACATTGATGTTTCTCTCCCTGTCTTTCTCCCTCCATTCCCCTCTTTCTAAATAAACTCTTTACAAAAATTTAAAAAATAATAAAAAGCACCTGTGGGGGTTGAGGTGGCAGGAGAAACTCCCAGCTTCACAGCACGGTTCGTTGGAGAGACCCACAGGGTCCTAGAATGTAAGCAAACTCACCCACCCAGAAATCAGCACCAGAAGGGCCCAATTTGTTTGTGGGTAGAAGAGGAAGTGAGTAAAAGCTGGTAGAGAGCTGAATAGGCAGCACTGTTCCCTCTTGGACCCCTCCCCCACATATAGTGCCAAAAGGCAGCACCTGGGTTGCCCTGCCCTGGTGAACACCTAAGGCTCCACCTCTTACTACATAACAGGTGTGCCGAGACTAAAAAAAATTGCCCAAATGAAAGAACAGATCAAAGTTCTGGAAAAAAATTGAAGTAAGCGAGGAAGAGATAGCCAACCTATCAGATGCACACTTCAAAACACTGGTTGTCAGGATGCTCACAGAATTGGTTGAGTGTGGTCTCAAAACAGAGGGAAAAGTGAAGGCTGTGCAAAGTGAAATAAAGGCAAATGTACAGGGAACCAACAGTGATGGGAAGGAGACTGGGACTCAACTCAACAATTTGGAGCAGAAGGAAGAAGTAAACATTCAACCAGAACAGAATGAAGGAACAAGAATTCGAAAAATTAGGAGAGGTTTAGGAACCTCTGGGACAACTTTAAATGTTCCTACATCAGAATCCTAGGGGTGCCAGAAGGAGAAGAGGAAGAGCAAAAAATTGAAAACATAATTGTGCTGTGACCCTTCAAGGCCAGGCAAGTCCATGGTACCTGTGCAGATGGAAAAATGTTCACAGAGCCGTTGGGATGTCTGGCGTGCCTTTATTCGTGGGTGAGCGAGCCATGCACTCTGCAAGCTGTGTGTCTATCTGCATGTCTCATGCCATGGCCCTTGCTCCCCAGAGTGGCACCCATCGTGGCACCTGTCCCCTTGTGTGCCTCTCATCATCATTGCCCCCAGCAGGGAGTCCCTACTTGTTTCAGTACTAGAGGGGAGCAAAGCCAGCAAGATGCCAGAAACTATGTAACATAACATAACTCTGTGCATGCGAGCCCACATCATGTTATGGGAACAGTTTATTGGACCCAGTCCCAAGGCTATGAGAACACTAGTTATCAGGCCCCTCCAAGGCTGTGGGAACACTGCTTCCCTTAGCTACCCACGCACCTCGGTGAGGAAGCTGGACTGCCTCCGCTTACCCTACAACCCATCCCTTCTGGGTTCTTCGCCCTGCAATCTATGCGAGGATGTCTTCTGCAAAGTTCCCTTGGCGATGAGAGCGGAGCCCTGCACGCATAACCCACAACAGCAGTACAGGCTACGGCAGCAAGGAAGCGAAACAGAAGTGCTGCCGCGGCAGCAGTACGAGCTTCAACAGCACACAGGTAATCAGGCCGCCCCTCAGTGCAACGGCCCGTCCGATTCCCATACAGGAAGGCCACTCACGTGGGCCACCCACGCAGAGGGTCCCAGTGGGAACAGCAGCCCACGCATCATCCCATGCCAGCCAGCAATGTCCAAGAATATGGGTCTGAGTCCAGCCCACCTGGGCTTGCCCTTCGGAGTTCTCAAAGCAAAGGGGCACTGGTCCAGCCATCCCCTCGGCCTCAGCTGCGTGAGCCACTGCGAGCCATCCCATAGGGAGTAGCCGCTTAACGGCCTGGGCCGGTCATACCACTGCTTGGCCCCAGCGTAGATGTCAGTCCAGGTAGCACTCCACAAGGGACGTCCGCTGCTCCGCTGTCTCTGAAGCCAAGTCCAATTTGAGACAGAAGCAGGAGAGATGCGCCATGGGAGGCCGGCTGATGAGCCGACAGTACGGCCTCTGCGGCCAGCAGGGCAGCATACGCTGCAGCCAACTGCTTTTCAATTAAAAGTGCCATACCTCTGAGTTCCCTGCCACAGTTGGGACCAGAAACCCAAGGCCCTTCTGATCGCTGCCACAAACCCCATCCAGAGCCTTCCTGTGTCACATGCACACCCAGCTCACAGGGTCTAACAGGATATTTCCTCCCTCTTCTTGGGAGGCTGGCACAACCAAATGGCCCTTTGGACGCACAGTATGGGCCTCTTTGGGTCACACCCCGCGGTTTGGACAGATGATGTAGGTCTGCACCAGATGCAGGTGTGCGGGCACCAGCAGCTGCATGTGCACAGCCCCAGTGCGCCTCGGGGTGGGCGCTGGTTGTTGGCGCCGCCACTGCATCCCCTCAGGTAGCTGGTTCTCTGCTTCTGCAACTCCGGAGACTGCTGTCTCTGTGGCTTCGGGTGCTGCTGTCATCTTCTGGGGCCTCTCTGGCAGCCGCCACACGCAGCGGCGGCCGCCAGCACCACCGCGTCTCTCTGGCCCCCTCCCTATCAGTGAGCTTTCTGGTGCCCATGCCTGCTGGCCCGTCCTGCGGCAGCTCCAGCCTTCCTTCTCGTTGAACTCCAGGGTTGCGCTGCCAGCTCTAACAGCTGCCATGGAGCACTGATGCAAAGCTGGGCTCTGAGAGCGTGGCCTTGACCCACAGGCACAGCAGCCCACGCTGTGGCCCACGCGGTCCCTGCCTGGTTTGCAGGGTTAAAGCAGAAGAGTTGTTGGAATTTAAGCAACAGAACAAGCTCTAGTGGAGGTTCGAGGTTGGTCCCTAAGAGAAAAGATTTCGTTTTAAGTTCTAGACTAAACCCATTTCTGGGCTTACCTCTCTTTGCTCTGGAGCAGCAATATAACGTAGAATACTAACTTTTGATACTGCATGTTCTCTCTCCTTGGGCTTAAGATAAAAGAACAAAAGCTTTCCAATGTCACCCCTGAAATAATTTTGTCTTTTTAAACAATGATGTAATTAAGAACCAGCTGATGGATTTCTATGTAAATGAAGTTTTATTGTCCCGGTCACTCCTGTAACATCTGATTAGTGCGGGACCATAGCACCTTTAATATTGATTTCTATGTTTCAGCCAAATTTTTCTGGTGTCTAAGTCCTCAGAGGACACTTTTTGAAAAAAAAAAAAATCCCATTCTCAGGTTTAAAAGACATTTTGCAACTTGGAGTCCTTCCCTCCTCAATCATACCGCAGAGCTCACTTTTCCCGTCCAGTGCTGACGGCCGCCATGCTGAGCTGCGACCCCACTTGGTGCTGAGAGATTGGTGCTGGTTTTGAATAAATCCCAGTTCTCCCTCTGTGTCCGAATCACATTTGGCTTATTGCACGTGAAAAAAGTAGCAGCACACTTTAAGGTGAAGTAGACTGCTAGGCTGCAGACATTTGATTATAATCCTGTAGTAAAATAATTTGGGGGAAGCTGGTATTAGGGGGTAGGGGAAGCTCTGGGGGAATAGAAAGAGAGTATGAATCATGTAAGCCCATTCTTCAGGATTGAAAATACATTCAAGCTGTAAACTTATTTCTTCAAAAGTAACTCATAAAAAAGTTAAAATATAAATTTAATGTGCTTTAGCAAGTACAATCAATTAATTTGAATTTCATAGTGTTATGTTCCTCTAAAATGTATAAAGATCTTAGCGTAATACGTTTCTTTATCTGATTTTGTACATGATATACAATGTTTAAACCTGTGAAATACAACTAATTTATTTATTATGGTTTTATATTTTGATGCTTCCTCCCTTCTTGTTCTTCTAAAGAAGCTCCGAAGGAGATAGATGTGATTTATAGCAGGTTATTGGAGTAAACAGAAATATCATTCACACATTTCAGCAGCCAAGCATTAAAAGCACACAATACCATAATAATAAATTGCTCACATTAACTTGCCTCTAAAAACTGAAAAACATATTACAAGAAAGTATCATTTAAGAATTGTCATAATTCCATGCTCTTTCGGATGTATAACTGTCATTATTTACTACAATTTTGAACTGTTTTCAATATTTCAGCTTCCTATTCACCTCAATCCAAATAAAGTGAAAATTTCAAAGGCATAGAGAATCCAAGGGCTGTTATAAATCATAAAATAAAAACAGAAAAAAATATGACTGAGAAAAAATAAACAGATGTTATTTTTCTTTTATTTGTTAATGTTTTATGACAATGCAATTGCCGGAGATTATTTCCTCTTCGAACAAATCCCAAGGGAGACGAGACATCTGTATAAAAATCAGATCTGCTGCACGCATGCACTTCAGCTGCATGCAGGGCTCGTCCGAAAGTGCCCTCTGCAGATGGAGGGAATGAAACCAGTCTGTTGTGAGAGAAACGTGAGACTGAATTGTGCTCAACCCAGAACAAGCACCTTTGGAATCAACTGCCTTCTGGGTCCAGGAGTAGCTAGCTGGTGAGAATAGGGACACCTTCCAAAACTGGGCCTTCGGGCATGACTTACACTCCTTCAGAAGGAATCAAGGCCTGGTGACGGCCCCACATACCGGATCCAGGTCAAGGTGGAAAACACTGCCCGCCAGCCCAGGGAGTTCTTGGCAAATAGATCTCATCGGGCCTCCCATTCCATCCAGAGAGTTTCACCAGATCGGGCCTCCACCTGATGCTTCTTCCTTCAGGTTCTGCTCAGCCATTTGGAAGCATTCCACTGACTCGGCCACGCCATCGAGGCCCCACAGTTCACCCGGGACGCCTTCAGGTGACATCCACGCACCTGAGGCTGAGGAAGGAATGTCGTAGACAGACAAAACTGTTTATTTATAAGTAACTGCCTCAGGTAATCCCCTTGAAAGCAAGATCCAACCTGCATTATTCGGACTGTCCAGGACATGCCGGGGACCCTGTGAATCGGACTGATGACTGTGGACCCTGCCTGGACTGCCCTCAGGACTTGTACTTATGCATGTGTACCACAGCCACGTCATCATCACCGTGATGCTCACGTGACAGCGCATAATGAAGCACAATCCTGGAGGGCCTACATGATAGGCAAGTTTATACTTCATTCTCCACCTGAAGGACCAAGTGATGGAGTTGAAGAGTTTTAACTCCAGACAAAACTCCTGTCTATGATGCTTCAGGCTGCATCGCAGGCAATTCTAAAACTTTAATAGTGGGCTTCAGAGGGAAAGCTGCCTTCCCCACGCTGGACTTGGTACATGATAGCCAGGGCGTTGCAGTTTTCTGGAGAGAGTCATGGTTAAGAACTCAGGGACCCACAGGTCCAGCCATGCTCATAGGCACAGTGGCATCCCTAGCCCAGAAGCACCTTTAGGAAGCCTTGTGGAAAAACCAACTGACGGTGTAAATATGCTTTTATTCCCCCCAACTACCCTGGATGGATGCATGAGTAATAAATACTTTCTTACCATGTTTTTATCAAAGGTAGTTAACTAGTTATCAATAAAGAGAACAAAGGAAATTACACATTGTGCTTAATAAACTGGGGAGCATCAGCCAGCTTGCTTCACCAGCTTCACACCCTAAGGCATCAGACTTTTGCCCCACCAAAGGGATTTACACTCCTTCCTCCCTCCCTCCAGTACCCGGTTGTTGGGCAGTGTGGGAGAAGGTGCTTGACTAAAGAGGTCTGTCAGTCTTACTAGGGGGTGTAGACCTATCAAAAGCCCACAAAAGTTTGGGAAGTCGATTGGTTCTTTTGAAAATGCACATGGTCTGTTCCAAACCCAAGCTAGCACAAAGTCCAGTGGAACAAAGAAGCTCTTCCTGGCTTTCTCCCCTTCTCTCTCTCTCCCCCCCACCTCTCTCTCTGGAACCCGCACTCACCCTGTGTGTTTGCACATTCTATCCCACCCAGGAACATGCGGCCATGTGGGTCTAGCAGCTCCTGGGGCCCCTGGCAGTCTGTGCGGACTCACAGGAACCAAGCTTTAACACAAAGCAGAAACTCTGGACACCGACTTCTGTTTGTCCTTGCTGAGGACATGATTGGACTTTGTCCATGGTGGAATGAAGAAAGATAGGAAATTAGAAACCCATGGGCAGATTTCCACAGAAATCAACCATATTGCCACACCACAGTCTCTTGTGCGCACGTCCTTAGGACACTTCCATTGTGATACCCTAAAAGAACCTTCTTTCCACCAACAACAGTATGACCTGCTATGCTTGAGTCCATTAGTCATGGCAGCCTTGCATTCCCAGCTACTTTACCTACCTCCTGACTCTCTAGCATTTGCTATATTTAAGGTTTCATAAGCCAGGCCTTGGGAAGCTGACTTCACCACGTCCATTACATGCTGTAATTATGAACACTTCCCTCATCTTGTCCTTATAGGGAGAAATACTCTGATTGCTTGACTGAGATTTTTTTCTTATTACCAGCAATTGAATTGTATGCAACTTTTGCTTCATTATGTGTCATTATGAGAATTGCCAAGTCCAAGTCCTGCACACCTGGACACTTTTATCCCTCACAGTCCAAAACCGTGGGCTAGTGAGTAAATGGTATTAAAAAGTAGGATATATTCTTAATACGGGAATCAGAGAAAGTCTCCCGGATGGGCTGATATTTGAATAGATCATTTACTCATATGAAACAACAAGCCATGCAGAGCTGGCCGGAAGAGCTTTGCATGATTTTGTTAACACCGCAAAGCTCAATTCTTTGCAACTTAGCAGGAAGCCAAGAACACCCAGAGAACCGATCCAACCCTAAAGATTTAGAGTTGTGGGAGTAGCAAAACTCTAGCAGCTATATTGCTGGAGAAGGAAAAAAAAGCAGCGTTTTATTGGTATTTCATTTAAGTACTGTTATGTCCAAGTGTTTCCATTACTTCTTATCATCTGCAGCAATACATCTTTATAAGTATAATTGAATAAAGTGCCACTACCCATACATTCCCTGCCTCGTTAATGACTCTAATGCTAATTGAAAAGCGTCTGCAGTGTCATAATTCTATCAATAAATCTATGTATTTATAGCCATGCTATCAACAGAGTATCTCATTGTTTTGACCTCGTGCCATTTTAGCAACAGGCAATAAAAGTGGGGGGGGGATAAGATCTTCCAAGCAAACCTTCCTGCTTATTTTTCAAGTCTAGGAAAATAATGCTTTTTAAAGCATTTTCCTTTAACTTTCTAGACCTGGATTTCATTGTTCTTAATTTATATGATATTTCTTGATAATGACTTCGTCAGACTATCTGTGAATTGTCCATGGGAACATTCTAGTTTCCTTTTTGCCGCTCACCTTCTGTTATAGAATAGGATTTTAATTACATTTGAAAGATTTTTTAGAGGATCTTTAATAGTAATTTTCCCATTGCTAGCCTAAAGCTCTCTCCCCTCTTCACCCCTCTCATCTCTACTAATATGATTTTCTTAGTTTGTAACCTGCACTCAGCATTAACCACAAATCCAGACAGGGGCAGGGAGAGTTCATGCTTGAAAAGTTGGTAGTTTTTATTCTGACACTTAAACTGTCCACTTTTATGTAGCACATATAAGCTTTCTTGCTTAGTGAGGCAAGTGTTGCTTAGAATTCATAGAACTCTATTTTGAAGCTCGTTCCCCTATTATAGCCCCAAATGGTATAGGAGTAAAAACTGTGTGCATTACTGAGTACGTATTCAGTGTCAAGGAGACTGCTATATAGTGGTGACTAAGTAGTGACCAAAACTGATAGGTGACTCTTGTTGTCATGGAGATGAGCCAAGAAATGAGATAGTTAATTATACAATGATCATTTAGTAACTATTGTGTTTACATTTAGTAATTATTGTAATTATAGTATAGTATATACTACTATAGTGTAGTAGTATAGTAATTATTAGTAGAAAGTATTTATTACTATACTATAGTAATTTTGTTTAAAACTTAAAAAAAATCCAGAATTTTCATGGGAGAAAATAGTGTCTTAACCTAGTCTGAAATACAACACATTACATCCCTGGGAAAGAAACTGGGGTGAGAAGGGGAAGCTGATGAATATTTCAGTTCAATGATAATAAATCAGAAAAATAGTTGATGTTTGAAAAATGGAAAAAGGCTGATGTGTTTGGAGCCTAATGAGTAAAAGAAGATTGGCAGGAATTTGAGCTGGATCAGAGTCAATGGGCAGATTAGCTGTCAACTGAACTAAAGTTTTGTCATTGCAATAACAAAACAGTACAATAATTAGCTACATTTTGAAGCCAAATACTTGAAACTATGAAAATTATAAGTAACAGAAACAATTATATAGTAAAAAAGATGAACAGTTAATACAGCTATAAATAATTTACATTATCTAGATAAACTTAGGAGGCACATTTCTTATTTTGAGACAATTAATGATCTTTTATATAATAAGAAAAATGAAAATATGTTAGAATTCTCTAGGGGTGATAGCATGCTTACTATTGAATAAAATATCCTTAAGTGGTGTTTAAATGATTCGATATAGTAATATTAGACCCCAAGTCTTTCGAGAAAATATTTCTTTGGTATCATTTAAAAATAGAATGTTAATTTTGACTTCTCCAATGCCAGGAGGACCAAAAATTCCAAAATCATGGAGCATTTCTAAGATAAATCTGTAATTCAGATTTTAAAAATAAAGCAGTATAATTTAAATTTTATTACATAAAATAAGATTTGTTATCGTGTATTAGAAATTTGTTTTTTTTTATTTTTTTAGACTAGACTTTATCTGAAACTTATTTCTTTATTTTAATTTAACCTGTATATCCTTAGCCCTGTTTTCTACATTGGTAACATATAATAAAACTCTACTACAACATCTCAACCAGGATATCAACACAAATACAGTCATGTAATAAAACATTTCCATCTCCCTTACATAGCTACAAAACTTTCATCCCATCCACATCCCATTCTTACCTCCGGGCAGCCACTGATCTGCTCAACATTTTTGCAATTTTGTGATTTAAGAGTACTATATTAATGAAGTACAATAATATGTAGACTTTTAGGGTCGGCTTTATTCAATAATCAGCATAATCCTCTGGACATTCATCCACATTGTTGTGTGTATTAATAGTTTGTTCCAATTTACTGCTGAGTAGTATTTCATGGTATGGCTGTACCATGGTTTGTTTAACCATTTACCAGTGAGAAAGATATTTGGATTATTTTCAGTTTGGGGCTATTACCAATAAAGCACCTGTAAACACTTTGTACAAACTTTTACATGAGTTTTCATTTCTCTGGGGTAAATGCCCAAGAGTGCAACAGCCAGAGTATATAATGATGGCATGTTTATTTATTTAAACTGTGAAACTCTTCTCCAGGGTGCTTGCACCATTCTACATTCCTACTGGTAATGTATGAGCTGTGGAGTTTCTCTACATT
Source organism: Anoura caudifer (assembly GCA_004027475.1). Classification (NCBI taxonomy): domain Eukaryota; kingdom Metazoa; phylum Chordata; class Mammalia; order Chiroptera; family Phyllostomidae; genus Anoura; species Anoura caudifer. The sequence continues at coordinate 505,018 of PVKU01000205.1, read as the reverse complement.
TTAGTTAATATTGGGTGCTGTCCCTATTTTTTTAATTGAAATAGTCTGATAGTTGTATAGTAATATTCTTCTGTAACTTTCATTTGCGTTTTCCTGACGGCTGCTGATACCCAACATTATTTCATGGGCTTCCTTGCCACCTCTAACTCTTCCTTGGTGAAATCCCTCTTGATATCTTTTGCCTATTTATTTAATGGATTATTCAATTATTTATTACTGTTGAGTTTTGTAAGCTCTTTATAGTTTCTAATTCTAAGGATTTAAACTTTTTTGTTATTTATTGTTTTGTTTTGTTTTTTACTTAATCCTTATATTTCCTCTTAGGCTTCATTGAGACATTATTGACATGTGACACTGTAATTTTAAATACAAAGTGATAATTTAATATACTTATACATTGCAAAATGAGCATCCCAATAAAAATAGAACTAAATAGAGTACCCAGCAATCCCACTTCTGGATTTATACGTGAAGAAAAGAAAACAGGATACTGAAGAGATATCTGCACTCCCACATTCATGGAAGTATTATATGCAGTAGTCAAGATACAGAATCAACCTAAGAATTCCTCTAAGAATAGATTGTTAAAGAAGATGTGCCACACACACGCGCCGTACAATGAAATATTCAGGCAAGAGAAAGGAGGAAACACTGCCATTTACAGTCACAGTATTGAATGTAAGTGGATCCTCTGCTTGTGTGAATTTCCAATTTCAATAATAAACAAAATGAAGAATAACAAAATATGTTAAACTATTTGTATTACATTTTCACTTGTTAATTTGAAAAGAGGCTTTAAAGCATGTGTCACATTTTTGGTATATCTTAAGTAAGACTTTGAAACTCAGGAAGAAATTCAAGAAATGAACGATGGTTCTGACTGTTTCATATTTTAATACAGAAATTCCCTGTTATATTTGAAGTACAGTAAAATACATTGTTGAAGCAGCATGTTTTAAAGTTTTGATATATGTGTGTACAGTTTCTAGTTCTAAAATTACTAGTTGTGTAACAAAGGTCAAGTCATAGAATCTGATTATCATAGTATTTTTTACTTTAAAATGGACATAATAAAACTTGTGTAGTTGATCTCGTAGACTGTAGGGAAAATGGAATATTTGTTATATTCAGTATATTTTCTAAGCTGAGATATGTGAACTATTACATTTAGCCCACCCTTATAAAAAATGTCATAATATATTCTGCACTACAGTTTTTATTATGACCCTAAAAAAGGTACCATTTCTGTTTTTTTAAATATTCAAGAGTTTTGATCTGTAGCCACATCAAAAATGTTAAATATATGCATTATGTTAGCAATTATTTTTTCTATCACATTGCATATTTTACTAGATAAATGATAATCTGGAAAATTATAGAAATACAGAAAATAAAGACAACATTGCATAATTTTAGGAACATACTAATAACATGTAATTTATCCCACTTAATTAGAGTTTAGCCAATAACAATACTCACATCTGGAGGCCAATTAAAATTTGATTTCTTTAATTGCTGTTGCAAGTTTCTGCCACTTCTTTTTCTGTTTTCCACCTGGTTGAAAACCCATTGCCAAAAGACAATCTAACCTTTAACTTGTCACCAGGAGAATTTACTGAGCATGTTTATGTAGAATTCAAATGCGACCAGACAGAAGGGTGAATTTTCCGAGGTGGGCTTGAAGGTAAACAGCTGTCGGTGAACTATGAATCATCTCAAAGGCACATTAGCGAAACTCATTTTAAAAAGAATAATTAGTTTGCATGTTGAAAGGAATAACTGCAAGGACCCTGCGCTCACTCTTAATTTGCTGTCTAACTCACAGCTTCCTTGGGGAAGCAACATGATGAGCTGCTCAAGGATATTTATTTATTTATTTATTTATTTATGTATTTATTTATTTATATTTAAATAAGTTTCTTTTGTCTGGATACTGAAATGAAAGTGGGGAAGAAAACTGAAACGTCCTTTCTTATACAGAGAGGTAGAAAGATACCAGTACTTCTCATCTGGCTCTTACTTCCAACCTAAGTTTAATTGCTTAAAACTGCTCAGCTGGTGACTTGTTTGTTTGTTTTTTTTTTTTCCCTTGTTTGTGTTTTCAAAAGCAATATTGTGGTGTCTCTGTTAATGAACTTGATGACTTGGACTTCTTTTTCTTTTGCTATTTTTATTTAATCCATGAATATGAGATAATCTTGAGCATTCAGATGAATAGTTCACAATGGAAATGTTTGTCTAACATCCTGTCCTATGCTTTTAAAATATAATTTGTTTAAATGTAAATGACAGAAGAAACTTTATACTGATGCCTGCAATGAAAAGCAAAACAATATTAATTAAACAGTTGACCCAGCAATGGAACCTGCAGATGCCGATAGGTAACATAGCATTCATTTGAGTATCCGTGCTTGTTATTGACTTTTTAAAATGTTCCAAATTGCATTCTGATTCAGAGTCAAACATCATGACATTGAGGCATTTCTGTCTAGAATACAGCTTAACGATTTTGCTTTTAACCCTGAATGTATCACTCAGTCTCTGTGTGTTTTAATTTCCATGATTGTGATCCCGGCTTTAGTAAAACACATGTGACAATTTCTACTTCCCGGGAGTTTGCAGCTGCAGAAACTGTATAAATTATAAAATCACAAATTTAAATGCTTTGGTAAGGACTAGATGGATTAAAATTCTATTGAAGAAAAAATTCATTAGTTATAGCTGATTTTAAAGGCCTTTGTTGATTTGGAACAAGGTCCAAATGTAAGAAAATGAGCTAGGCCAAGGCTGAGTATTGCTGAAGGGACAAAGAAACCAGCAGAGATGTGAATAGTTATATGGAGCCAGAATAACAAAATTTGAGACATAGATGATTTTTTTCTAAAGGCATTTTCTATATTTCAAAGTTGAAAGGTGCAAGCAAATAAAACACTAAGACAGAATAGAAACTCCCAGGATTTTGTGGTGGCTAGGGAAAAAATCAATCCCCAAGGGAGGAGGCCCAAATATAGTCATGTTCAGCGGCTTTTCCTTCTGGGACTGTTGCGGCTCCACAACTCAGACAAAACGAGATTTCAGGTGGCTGCCGCTGGTGTTCGGAGGAATTAGAAAAAAGTTTTGGTTTTGGTGTGAATCTTGTCTGATGGAATAAAAGATTTGAAGTTTCAAATATAAATTGTTATCTAGCACAGGTATTTCCAAATTCCAAAAATGCATGGGTGGGTGGCTGAAAATCTAAGTAAAATTGAAGCTCTTGGAAAGCATAGTTGAAACTTCCATGATATCCATCTGCAAAGAAAACAGCATTTGTGAAGGAGCAAGAAAGCCCTTCCTACTGTTCACGGAAAGCCCTTGGGAGCCGTGTCCTATAAACAGGGCAAACCAGAGACAGGGTGAGTCTTACAAGGCTGCAGCCACAGTTTACGTAGCCACAGCCCAACTCAGCCTGCTGTCAGCTGGGGTTATCGAAGCCCTCACAGTGGTATCTGTGTAGTCGAGGAAAGAGTAGATCCTCCATCAGAAGGTATGTGGAACCTTTGCAATTTTTTAAGTAAAGTCTGAATGAACAAGCATATGATTAATGAACCACAAGACAGACAACTAATAGAAAAAGGACCAATAACAACTCTATAGGTGATCTAGATATTGTAATTTACAAAGATGTTAAAATATAAAATAATTGATGAACATATGGACTGTAGAGGTTGAAATATATACAGTGTAAAAGGAGAGCTGTATTCTACAAAAGATATCAAATGGATACTCTGGAACACAGAATATAATATCTGCAATTAACAATCAATACGTGAGATTTGTTGCAGAATGAATACAGCAGAAGAAAATATTTGAGAACTGTAAATAAGTCAGAACATATCCAAATTAAAGTACACAAGCAAAATAACTGAGCATTGAAAACATGGAAGACACAGTCAAAAGTATATTTGAGTAATTAATGGCTGAGAAAGATCTCAACAAACAGATCCATAATCTCAGAAAATTCAAAATAAAATAAGCATATAAAAATTACATCTAGGGAGATCATAGTAAAACTATTTAAAAAGAAAATCCTAAAAGCATCTATAAGAAAAAAGCCTATGTACTTTAAAGAAACAAAAATAAGACTGGCAACTTACCAAAAAAATGCTGTCAGAAGAAAATTAATAATTTTAGATATGGTATTTAAAGAATAAGAACCAAAACAAAAAATCGACAGATGAAACTGCATCAAACTAAAAAGCTTCTGTACAAAAGAAATAAAAACAGAGAAAAGGACAACCTAAGGAATGAGAAAAAATATTTGCAAACCACATAACTGATAAAGGTTAATATCCAAAATATATCAAAATCTCATATAAATCCATAGCAAATAGATAAATACATAATAATCCAGTTAAAAAGTAAGCCAAGGAACTGGAATTAAAAGACTTACTTGAAAAGATAGCTGCACCTCATTTCACAGCAGCGTTATTTACGATAACCAAGGCCTGGAAACAACTTGATGTGTGGGCAAAGAAATGTGATATGTATACATATACATTAGATATACATATAGATACCCACAATAGAATATTATTCCACCATAAAAATGAGAAAATCTTATTATCTGTGACATAAGGCATTATACAAAGTGAAGCAAGTCCGAAAGAGAAAGACAAATTCTGTATGATATCATTTATATGTGTAATCTGAACAAAACAAAATAAAAACAAAAGAAAACCAAACTAACTTAAAGAGATCAGACTTTTGGACTTGTGATTATCAGAGGTGGAGGGTGGCAAGAGATGGGATTGGAAGAAGGCAGTCAAAGGTACAGATTTCCGCATGTACGACAGGTAAGTACCAGGGGTGCCATGCACACAGTGATGGCTACAGTTAACATTGCTGGGTGATATATAGGAAAGTTGTTAAGAGAATAAATGCTGAGAGCTCTCACCAGAAGGAGAACTTTTTTCTCTCTTTTCTTTTTGTTCTAATAGAAAATTATGGATGTTCACTGCACCTATTGTGACAATCATTTCACAACACATGTAAATCAAACTATCACACTGTACACCTCAAACTGAGATGGTAATGTACATCCATTATTTCCAAATAAAACTGAAAAAAATAAAATAAAAATGATTATGTTTCAATTTTCAGTAAGATAAGTATCCACACTATATCTGTCTCTGTTACTGATACAACTAAAAACCCTAGACTATAAGTATGAAGTATCTGTCTGAGGCCTCAGAACACAAATGGACGAAAATGGGTTGGAGGACACAGGAGAATGAAAATACACATTATAGATTGGGAGAAACATTTGCAAATCATGCATTTCACAAAAGGCCTGAATCTAGAATATATAAATAACAATCAAAACTAAGTGCAAGAAGACAGAGAATCTAATAAATACTGGGCAAAACATTTCAAAAAACATTTCATCATAGAAGATACAGAGCTGCCACAAAAGTACATGATAAGATCACTTAAAATCATTAGCATTTAGGAGGTGAAAATTAAAGTCAAAACAGGACACATCTACACACCAATGGCAACTTATGTTGTAAGATTAGTAACACGTGACAGTTATGAGTAATAATAAAGAGGTAAAGCATCTGGAAGCATTACTGATGGGAATGCAAAAAAAGTTACAATTCTGGAGATGTTTGGTATTTTCTTAAAAAGTTGAGCATACACCTATATTTTGATCCAGAAATCCCACTTCCAAGTGTTTATCATAGAGAAATCAAGACTTGTTTGCAAACCACATACACACACACACACAACTTGCATTCAGATATTTATAGAAGCTTTATTTGTTATCACCCAAAACTGGGAATGACTCAAATGTTCTTCAGTCAATGGGTGGTTAAACACATTATAGAGCAAATACACAATGGAATTCTACTCAACAATGGAAAGGAATGGGTATTTATATATACAACGATCTAGGTGAATATAAAATACATTATGCTGAATGAAAAAAATCAGTGTCAAAAAGTCTGGAAGTGGAAAGCTACAGCGATGGAGAACAAACAGCTAGATTAGTGGCAGGTGAATGACTTTACAACAACAAAAAATGCAGGATACAATTTTGGAGTGTTTGTGTCCCACCATATGTCCTGACCGTGCTAGAGGTTAAACACATACAGGTAGAGCCTAACTCATAAACACCTGTACTATTGTTAGATACAATTAATATTATATTAATGGATCGTATCAATTGATATTACATAATATACTATATAATTATAATTTCATATTGTTAGTAGTCACATGACTATATATACTTTCCAAAACTAATAAACAATTAAAATATTTAAATTTTATTGTATATAAAGTATTCCTTAATAAAGTTGATTATAAAACAAATAGCACTCCACATAAAATGAATAAAAGTGAAATAATGCAATTTTAGGCAAATGACATGGAAAGAATGTATTAAAATTATGATAGCTGGATAAACACGCAGGAGTTAATTCTAGACAGACATATAAGTAACCAATTATATACAGAAGTATGTATCACATATTTAGTGGTTAAATATAATATAAATGTTGAACTCCTATAGCAGCAAATATATTTAATCTTAGAAGAAAGGCTATTTTTGGAGAATACAAGATCAAAATCAGGTTGTCATTTAAAAAGACAGTTTGGGAGGTACAAATATTTTTCTTTTTGAATCTGGAAATAAATGTATCTTATTTTCAAACTATAACTTTTAAGCAAATTCAGAAGTGGAACTTTTGTAAAAATGATATAATAAAATTGAGTATATCTATTCATAGTTCAAATTCTTTCATTTTTAAGGAGACTATAGCATATTGATATTTCAAAGGCCAACATCTAAATTGTAGAAATAGTTAATGGTTGTCAGTGATAAATTAAAATTGTTTTTCCTTGTAGTTTTCTGTGTTTTTCAATCTTTTCTCCATGTCAGGATAATTCTCCTTCATAAGAAGATTTTCAAAGGCTTTCTTATGAAATCATGCTCTAACATATACTAACCAACTAAAAATGGGAAATGTTATTTTTAGTGGCATTAAGTGGACAAAATTAAAACAAAACAAAAAGATTAACAATATAGGTCAAATATCCATGATAAATTATAGCAGATAGAATTTACCCCATGGTCAAAATATAAATATTTCTTGACATAAATTACTAAATGACTACTCTTTATGAGATTTTAAGTATGAAAATATTTTAAATTCTACCTGCATGCTCTTTAAACATTAGTTTTTAAAAACTCTCCTAACTGCACATTTTTTCTAAATTATCAAGTGTTAAAACATTTGTTTGTATGTCATCAGCAGTAACATTGTGTAGGAAATAACTTTCTTATGTTTCACAAGATGAAAATAAATAGCTAAAAGCTGCTATTTTGTAAATGGTAAAATAAAATATACTCAGAAGATATAAAATGAATGATTTATTAGCACATAAAGAACTACTGTGTTATGGGTTTTTTCTATGTACTTAAAAGTAAATTATAATCAAATGTGGTTTCATCTTAGGCTGATCATTTCCGATGCTGATTCAGCTCTTGCTAATGAGAATTATAAGTCTTTGCTGATTAGGTCATTGAAATCTCCCTAGTACCATTACAACACATTTACAGTATGAAAGTAACAAAAATGGGGATCTTTGTCTTTTAATTTCTGTAGAAGTAGATTTTCCACTTGAGAATGGAGCTACATCTATTTTAAATACCTTTACTCAATTTTCTTATTGCCTTCAGTGGCCAAAAAAATTCATAATAACACAATTTTAAAGTCCCCAGTGTATAGAACATATATTCTGAAGAAAAAAAAAATCACTGGGATAAAAACATTTCAGTAAGAAAAGCAGATAGAACCTGAGATACTAAAACCTAGCTTTCAAAACTCAAAACGTTATTACGAAATACTGGTTGTGAGCGCAAAGATTTGGAGATACTAGGCCAGACTGCGAGAGGGGGTCCCAGTCAGAAGGAGCACCTGCCTAGAACAAGTCGGTTTATGCGGGCCGCACAGGGGCAGTCTGCCTGCGGCCAGGTAACATCCCACTTTTCCGTTCGTTGAGGAACAGTTTCACTCCTGACCCAGATAACTTCCTACTATAAAAACCTCAGGAATCACAAGGTCTCCAGAAAAAGCATCGCAAGGTAGATATTTGGGAGGTAAAAAAAACATTTGTAAACCCATCATGAAAAGTACAAGCCACACACAGGTAGGGAGTAAATTAATATCCTCCTAAATTTAACATCGAGCTTCTTAGAATTAAAAAGCTCGTGTGATTTTCTGATAATCCCCATGTTTTCTTTGGTTACTTTTACCCTGTGATCCAGAAGCCTCCTGCATTCAGCTGTTTAGTAATCCGCACGACGTTTTTCTCGCGTACATTCTCTTTCCAAGTGAGTAATCACTTTGGACTTGCAGGACCTCGGGTCCAGAACGGGAATCCCATCGTTTAGTAACACTGGCGGTGGAGGTGGAGTCCTTGCAGTGTCGCAAGGGAAAGAACGTCCTAAAACTCGCATGGGAAGGTGGGGCTCTGTGGTGAACTTTATTGAAGATGTAAAATCTTCAGGGGGGTTCCGCTCCTGCCTTCCTATGGCCCCAACTCCGTCCGTTCGCCATGGGAAAGGTGCAGTCTTATCTTCTGTAAGATGGGGGTGGAGGCCACTGCCCAGGGTGTCTGTTCCTTGAAGCCATCATGCCCACTACCATGGCAGCACACCATTGCTTTTGATTTGTATGGATATAAATAAAACTGTAAAGTATATTTTCTTTGGGTATTTTTCATTAAATACTGTCTTTGCAATTCACACATGTAATACACTTCGTTCTTCCAATCATGCTCTCTTGACCCAGCATGGACACCTGGCCTGGAAAGTCAGTCAGTTCCTCTTTATCGGCAACGGATTAAGTCCAGATCACTCCCCAGGGCCCTGGACTACCAGCCACTGGGCATCAGCACTAGTCACCAAGGACTACGGACCAGACACCTAAGGACATCCTTGCACCAGAGCCGGCTGAAATTATTCAAAGTTGCCTGTCCACAAATCCTGGCTCACCCCACCCCACTTGCCGTGCACAAGCCACCCCTCTGGCTCCGGCTGGTGGCCCTCCTGTCTCTGGGTGCAACCCCTAGGACTTGGAGTTATAAACAAAAACTCTTCATCTCTCCCAAGGTCAGTCTCGCCACCAAAAGAATCTTTAGATCTTATAAAACAATACAGGTAGGTATAGATATAGTTTGCTGCATCTCCTATAGTATTTCCATTTAGGAAAGTGCTGAAATTTATTTGTATTGTAATATTGATGCATGTTTTTGTTTTTATTTGGGGTAATGACAAGCACTTTTGTTGAGCACATTCTTGTACATAACATTTACATGCATCTGTGCATAAATTTCTACGGTACCCACCTAGCAGTAAACTTGCTACATCATACCGTCTTTAATAGAAAAGGCCAGTTTCCCAAGTGGGTTTTTAACTAATTGTCATCCACATGAGCACAAGATGATGCTTGTAATTGCTCTGTAACACTTGGTATTCACAACTGCATTAAATTTCCGCAGTTCTCATGGGGAAGGTCATATACCAGCTTTAATTTGCATTCCCCAGGTGACTACATTTGGGGCACTTTCATGTTTTTATATTTAATTGATTATCATTTATAATAAATGGAGTACAGTTTCAAGTCTGTCCATCATTCCTCTCTTGGGATTTTTACTTTATCTTGTTATTCAGTAGTGCTTTCTATATTTTTTACATGAGTTAAACCATTTTATTTTTTTTTAATTTTTTATGGTTGTTCAAGGACAGCTGTCTCCATTTCCCCCCCACCAATGGCCCACGCCCCAGCCATCCCCATTCCCTACCCTTGATCCTACCCGCTTTGGTTTTGAACACCGTATTGAAAGTGTGCTTCCTAGTCTAGAGGCAGAGCTTTCACAAATTTTCAACACTCATGTTGTTTAGTGTAAGTTTTCCTATAAAGTCCTTTATCAAATGGATGTTAACTATAATGCTTCGCTCTTCTGTGTGGGCTGAGATACTCATGTTGGTCTTCTTTGTTCTAATATGTTCAATCGTATTATTTTTAATAGTAAATAATATGTATTCCTGGAATAAACCCAAGTTAGTGAGGTTGCATTATTATTTATATATAACTAGATTGGTTTTCTACTATTTTATTGAGGACTTTGCATTGGCATTTATGGTCTTAAGTTGTAGTTTGCACTCTCTGCCGCACTTGGTGTCAGTGATAGACCGGCTACCTAAAACATTTTAAGAAACGTTTCCATTTATGTGTTTATTCACTGGGTCACTACATAAGATTGCTGTTCCTTCTTCCATAGCACTTTGGGAAGGACACTGATACCAGTGGCAGCATTTGAACTCCATCATGAAATTTTTAAATGTGAAGTTTATCAGTAGAAATGTTATATTGTAATATCTTTTACTGCATAAATCATCTATAACAATAACTTCCTCTTATATTGGCTATATGTTGCATCTTTGATTTTTTTTGCTTTACTAAATTTGTTATTTCTTTCACTAAAGTTAACAGTGCTTTAAAATGTTATATTTTATTATTTTTACATTCTATGGCATATATTTTCCATTTCATTAATTTCCACTCTCAGTTTTATTGCCTGAGTTACCTTCCTCACATAGATAAATGATAGAGACTCTTAAAACTTTCTCTCTCTCTCTCCATCTCTACTCTCCAGAATTTCTCATTTGCTCTCTTAACTTCATCATCCACACTCCTTTCAAAGTGCACTTTTAATAAAAGTCAATCACATGTATCTTACTCTGTTCAAAATCATTTGATGGCTATTGATTGCAAGTTGAATCTTCTTGGTATGTATGATACCAGGCCTTGAACTCTGCCTTAACCATCCAACACCCCTTCTTTATCATCTGCCTCATCTAGCTACTTAACACTGGTAATTACTACTTACTTGTCATTATTGTATCTGTCCTTAGTGTCACAGGTCTGGAAATCGCTTTCTTCTTGCTTGGCCTGACACATCCTTCTGGACGAGTCTGAGTCCAAGCCTTCTCTGATGTTCCAAGACAAAAGTAGCACCCTGCACCAGGCTTCTGTAGCATTCCATGAGGACACGTAATTTTAGTCCCAAAACCGTGGTATCATTCTTGAGTTTCTTCTCTGAATTTCCTAGTATGTGCTGGGAAATTTCTCATTCCCTCGATTTTAACAAAGAGTCTGCCACATAGGTCAGGCTGTAAGTATCTGTTAAGCAAATTTATGAATGAATGCATTTCTTTAGAATTGGAATACATGGAAAATACTGGCATTAGATACTGCCATATTTATTTTTCTAGAATTCACTAAAATATCTATATAAAATTTCTTAACACTGTCTTGAATCATGCTTAATATACTTTTAAAACAGAGTGGAAATCTCAAACTTTCTAATTTTTTTTGTAGGCTTAATTTTACCTTGGCTTATTCCAGAATACAAACAAACATATACTTTAATTCCCAAAGTAAGCAATCCTTAAAATTTAGCAGTATACATTTCTTTATGTTTATGAAAACTATCTCTTATTGGTAGTATCTAGCTATACAGAGATTTTAGAATTATGTTAGTATTTATCTCATTTGAAATGTATATGTTCAAAAGAGGGCCTTGTGGTCAGTCAAAATTTTAGAGGAAATATATAACTCAAAATCTTTGTAGATATTGTGATTTATAATAAATGAGTGATTACCTTATTCAAAAATTTCAATTCACCAGAGACTGGGTGTCTTTCTGTGAACTGCTGGAAATAATTTGCTAGACTTAAAGTTGAATATAGATTCTAGGAAATGACAGACATTCTAATAGCCTAACTAACAAGTGCCTAAGGATTTGTAAAATAAAATATTAATTTTTCTCACTTACAAGTTGGGATCTGATAACAGACCAAGAACACAACAAAATGTACATACTAATGTACATTTATTTAATTTAGACTTTTTATTTACCAATCGCTTTTTGGTTATTATGTATATGTATATTTTTTTCACTTTAAAGATTTAACTCATCTTTCTTTTAGTGAATAAGTTCCCATAATATTTTAGATAAACACATCCAGAAATCAAGGTCAGCCTTTTTTTACTGACACTGTAATTATGTCATCTTCAGTGTTCATCAAAAAGCTGCTCCTTAAGTACACGGCCCTATCATCCAGGTGTCCCATTGCAGACTGAAGGTCATGTCTCATTACAATGGTGACCACAATTCATTCAACCTGCTTTTACTTTTTTTCTGTTACAATTAGCATGTACATCTTCCCCTTCTCACTCTCCATTTCATTTTTATTCCAATGTAATGATATTAAATAATCAATATTATTCTAGATGAGCAAAAGCTACATTTTAAAAATAGGTTTTACATTTGGCTTTTTAATTTTTGAATCCAATTCCATTTCTAATCTCCTTTATAATAAAATACAAAGAGACAAAGATTAAACTATTGTTTAATTATTAAGGACATCACTAATAGTGTTAAAAATCTGCACAGATGATAAGGTTTAGAATAATAATAGTAGAACACATATTTTACTTGCATATCAGTGCTCTACTGAAATAAATTTTTAGCCTCACCTCAGCATAGTGTGGTCTTAAGTTACTACTTTACTTTCCCAATTAATTGTACAAGAAAATGTTTGCTGCATCCTCTCTCAAAATATACAATTTGTTTTTGCCTCAAATTAATCAGAGAATCTTAAAAAACTGGAGGTTTATGTCTCTCTTCCTTATGCATAAATAGACTATTACAAAACTTTACTTATTTTTTATTACTACAAACATGACTGCTTAAATTAATAAATTATAAATCAAAGTGGAACGATTTGCTAAAACTACTTCCCCCAGTTATCTACGTACATGTGGATATGAAATGAATGTATTATATACAATTCACCATAACCCATGTTAGTTTAGCATTTCAAACTCTTAAAATATCATCGTTAAATAAAAGTAGTTCCATTTACATTTACTAATATGTAATATGCTTATATTATATGGATTCATAGTTTGATGTTGGTAGCACAGTGTGGTAGAAAGGCATTGGACTTGAACTTAGAAGTTGATGTTAATGCAGGCCCCCACTAACTTGGATTTTGATTTAAGTCAGCTCAGCTCTTTAGATCACAACTTCCTGGGCCATTGAAGAAAGCTTGGGGTATGGGTATTTTAAATTAATTTTCTGAAAAATTTTACTTAATATCATTAACATCTTTTCATAAATGTTGGTAGAGCTGCTCTGACATCAACTGGTTGTGGACAATTGAATTTAATTCTGACAGTAACTATATAAAGTTCAGATCTACAGGTGAACAGCGAAGCCTTTCACAAGACTATCCCCACTCCAGGCACTATCAGTTAGTCTGGGAGGTTGCCCGCACTTCCAACCCCTGGCTATACATTCAGAGCCTCCCACAAGCCCCTTTGGGGTTCAATTTGCTAAAACAGCTCAAAGGACTCAGCAAAAACACAATTCTTCTGATTACAGTTTTATTTTGAAGAATACAGACCAGAAGAACCAACTGAAGAGACACCAGGGATGTGGTGTAGGGTGGGGGGATGTGACAGCTTCCATGATCTCGTGTCTCGAAATCCAGGAGTGTCACCATCGCAGCACATTCCTTAAAGGTGTCTAATAGTCTCTTAAAGTTTATCTGATTCTCTTCTTATCTCCCCAGGATTCTAGTAGCTCCTTTTCGCTGCCCCCTGGCCTCACCCTCACTGAGATAACCCTCCTGTAGATTGATGAAACTGTATGCATTCCTAGAACACAGCAATTTATTCTTCTGAATCCTACTTTTGTATTTCCTTTCTTCCTGAACTTCATCTATGATCTTTCGCACCATCCCAAACTCCCTTCCCCATTAACAGCTATTCATCTTTGAAAATGCAATGCCATTTTAATAGCTTCAATAAACCCTAACTGCAATCCCTAAGTAAAATGGACTATTTTCTTTCTTACTTATTAATCATCATGGCATGTGTCTACTTTAGTTAATAAAATACTTTAAATATTGACATGCACATCTCCCTCCACTAAGCAATAAGAGCTTTGAGGCTGAGAGAATGTTCTATTTGGTACTGTGTTAAAAAGACAGACATCCAGGCAAGACTAACAGAGATATATGCAAATGTATCCTAAATTCAAAACATAAATGATATCTCTTGATTAGTTACTTTTGGTGGCTTTTTTTCTTATTTAAATATAGAAACACTTGCTAGAAAATTAATGTTAATTTATTATTTTATTAAATATTTTAATATTAATGCATATGGAACTCATGATAATGAGAAGAGTAAGTGACTATAGACAAAAATGCACCAGTAAATAGAATTAATTTACTTAACTCTTTGATCGAGTGTTAAAAATGCATCTCCTAGGGGATTTCTATTGAAAGAAATGTAATTACTGATTAGGATTGGAAAGATCAGAAGACAAGGGAATAGTTAATAAGTGTATACAAACTGCCTCATTCAATCAGGTTTTAAAAATGTTTCTTAGGAAACCATCACTCTATTTATTGTTCATAGAAAATTTCTTATATTTTATTTCTTGGGCAAAAATGTAATATGCTATTTTTATAAAACTAATACCTGAGATTTCTAATAATCTCCAACTGAAGGCAAAACTGTAATTAGGGATATGTAAGTATATTATCAAAGTACCTAGGCTTAAAGGGTTCAAACCTCTGCGATCTCAAAGGCATTATGGATTCTAATTATCTTCTCGTTGTTCATTCTTCTTAATATGTTATCTCTCTTTTCAAATCCTTCATGTCTTTTCTTTCTTTTTATTTTTTCTTATTTTTAGCCAAGCTCAATATCTTTGTGAGAAAAACTTTCAGGAGAATATAAAGTGATAGTAGGGAATATGGAAATATTAGTAAGAAAAATGAAAAAGGACCTGATTCCTGAACGTTCATTGAGAATAAATCACCTTCATGGATATTATTTTAGAACTCTTAGTAGGAAAAAAAAAAGTAGTAAATGAATCAAAGAAAAAATATATAGTAGTATATATCTATTTCTGAAACTTAAATTCTCATGAAAGTCATTTTAATTGTGAGGTTTGTTTAAAGAAGCCATAGTTTTGACAACATTTAAATGTTTCCTGTACAATTTCATTATTTCCACCACATTTCTCTTCTATTTGCGTGTTCCGTATAAATACTGCTACCACCCCCTTCGTTTAGTCCCTCCTCTACTGGTTTCATTTCATATGGTTTTTAAAGTTACAACCAACGCCACCAGCCACACATAGTAGCCCTTTGTCCAAAACGTTTACCTTGTGGGCGTGAGGTATATAACTTGTAAATACAAGCAACTTTTTCACTGCATCACAAATTTATAACCATTGCCTTGAGAAAAGAAACTTTACCATTTAAAATCTATGTTGTTAGGATGGATTTGCTCTGAGGCAGGACAGTAAGAAGCTAGGAAAATTCCTAGGTGAGTGGAAGGGAGAAACTCAGACAAGAAAATCAAACAAGGCCAAAGAGTTTGAGACACTTACAGCCAGCTGGTGAATTGCAAGAACTTTCTCCCCTAACCAAGGACACTTGAGAGTGAATGGTTTAAACCTGTCCTCCCTACCCAAGGAATACATAGCTTAAATCCCCCTGGTCCAGGAGAGAGAGAACTGAGACCCAATTAATGCCATCAGTGCCAGCTAAACCCGAGGACAGATGAAGTGGGGAGAATAAATAATGTAACCCTATTAAAAGCCAGAAAGACTGAAGATAGAAATAAAATATTATAGCAGACCAAGGAAAATTCTAAGTGCCTCTATGTGCTCATTTTGACCCAGCAGTATATTAAAATGCACCTGGAAAGCTGAAGAATATTCTGCTGAACCCCTCGCCTCCAAGATTCTCACCCTCAGAACAAAGACTCACTGGGACTTGCTCCAAGGCATGCCCATGTTCTTGGGCATGCACTTTTTATTCCCTCCTAAACTGTAAGGATCCCAAGGAGACTTGTAGCCAAGGGGAGAAGCGGGCAGCAGCAGCGTGGTCCAGGCTTACCCCCAATCCTGTCTCCAGGGCCCCCTTTTCTCAGAATTCCCAGTGGGCTAACAGCAGCCCCACCTTGCCTCACTCCTTCCCTTAACTTCTCTAAAAAGCCAAAGCAGAGCACCGCCTAGGGGCTCTCCTGTTTAGGCTCTTCCACCCTAAGTCCTTCTTTTGTGTCACTGTCCCCAGCCTTATTAAACGTACTCTCACCGCCTCCTGGACTTGTGAAATTTCTCCTTAATGAAGCCAAGAACCCACACACTACAGGCTGGCCTGAGGCTGACCCACTCTGGGCTGGTAAGAGCCGTGGGGAGAACCTGTAGCCCACAGCTTTACTTACACTGTATTCTCTAAAACTATGCAGATAAAGTGGCCTTTTTTTTATTTTTTTATTTTTTATTTTTTATTTTTTGCCAAGCCTATAGCTTGAATAGATGCTGAGAAAGTTTGCGGATGCGTTGCAAGGCGAACTGCAGAAGGTCTGAAAGTACCTTACAAATGATGGACTGGAGGTAGAAAAGCAGAGTTTGGGAAAGGAAGGAAGCTTCTAATTCATTCCTGGCAGTTCATACAACTCTACAGATGATGTGTTTTTAACATTGCTCCTCATCTCCATCTTCCGAGATTTTCTTTCACACAAAGGTGTCGCTCTCCTTAACTTTCTAGCACACACAGGTGGTGCATGAAAAGAGCGTGTGCTCCTCTTTCAAAACTCACTCTCCCAAAATTAATCAGTTTCCATTAAAAAAAAAGGCAATGTATTTTAAAAATGTATTTTATACATACATGAGTAGCTACATAGATGTGCATGATTATATATATAAAATATATATATTTATATGAAGGTTTTATATATGAAGGAAAATGGAGGGAAAATATCCTTAATTTGCATCATAATATTAATCTTTCATCATAATATTAACCTTTCATCTAGAAATGTATGCTTGCATGAAAATAGGGGAACATCTTTTCTGGCCTTAACACTGTATTAGGAATAGCTTACACAGCAGACAAATATTAAATGCTCAGAAAAATTACCTGAGAGAAAACAAAAGAGCTCTTAAATTGTGAATCCAAATTTTTGGATTTGCTTTAAGAGCCTGTGAATGTAAAGGTTTAGCCCTTCAGTAGAAGAGAGAATTTTATGCTCTGTTCAAAACCCTCTTGCTACGGAGTATATTGTCTTTGGAAAGAAGGCAAGAAGAAGGGGAAAAGATCGCTGGGTTTTCTTATCCCTTCAACCTGGTTTGCAGAGATCACTTTTCAACACCTCCACTCCCATGATCCTATCTGTTCAAAGGAAATGGAGTTTGTGTCGCAAAATTTAATATGCTATAAGCACTTGAGAAATACTAAGCAAATAATAATTATAAATGTTTAATGCTTCTAATGAGAACTACATGATAACAAAGTGTGGTTATTATGTGTTACCCTTTGAAAATCCACAACTAATTTATTGAAATAATTTGCTTAGAAATAATGTTTTTCAAAAGTGATCTTTCTGCAATAGCATGAATTTAAATCACTCTCCAGTAGATGACTAGGTTTAATAAAGTCAAACACATTTCTGTGCTTAGAATATTACAGTTATCAATAAAAAGAGAGAAAAGGTAAATAACTCCCTTGAAAAGAGACAGACCAATACTGTCATTGGTTTACCCGAGGCCAACATAGACTTGGCTAGGTGTTGTTGTATTTTAAAAAATTTAGAAATAATATATTTCTAATTTTCAACAGAGTATGCACTCAAAATAAAAAATAAAAGAAACATTAAAAAATAAAGTAAAAAGCAATACTTTCCTCATCCCAACGGATGGGAGTGGGCAGCCACAGCTCAGCAAAGAAGTAATTTCATTGCAGCTACAGGGCAACGTAGAGCATCTTTTCCGGAGAAGATTAACTTGGCCTCAGGTGTACCATCTGCGGCCACTGAGTGGACGAATGCATTGTTTTCTATCACCTTCAGGTGGATGTTGTGAAGCTGTTTAGGTTCACATGGGATGTGCAAGACTATGAATGGATAGCCTTGCCCCATCCTCTAGCTTTTCTTCAAAACATCACATTTTCTACGATCTTAATGATCTCTTCTGAATAGGACCAGAGGAGCAAAGAGTTGGAAGCACATTAGAAGCCTTAAAACATACACACACTTCAGAAGGAAGGAGACCCACCCAAACACATTCTCTGCATCCAATTTACAGTTTAAAATCTTTTTTACAAATATCTCATGCTAAGACAAAAACAGAAGGAGAAGTACTGACATAATGGACCTCAAGTGTGCTATATTTAGCTGAAATTTATATGGACATCATGCCTCTATTTATAGGACAATAATAGCAAACGTCTATATTTTAAAAAATATACTCAGTAGAATGTTTAGTGATGGAGAGGTGGATCACTAGGTTGTCTACTGTATAATGGTAGTCCCATATGGGTATGAACAATTGTATGTTTGCAATGACATATGTTATTGCCACCATTGGTATTTAGCTAATCATTAAAAAGAAAAAGGAAACAAAGAGAATTACATATTGAGCTTAATCAATCAGGAAGCATAGGCCTGCTTGCTTAGCCAGGATGGTACAGCCTCACACAACAGGGATTACAGCAGGGATTTCTGCCAAGGGGATCAACACTCCTCCCCTTCTCCTTCTGGAACCAGATTGTTGGGGGGGAGGGGGGTGGCGCGGTGCAGTCAGGGGATTGTGCATGACCAAAGAGGCCTGTCATTCAGACTAGGGGGTGGACTTATCAAAAACCCACAAAAACTTTGAAAGTTCATTAGCTAATTTGAAAATGCTTCTGGTCTTTTCCAAGCCCAAAGTAATGTAATCCCAGGGGAACAGAGAAGCGCTCTCTCTCTCTCTCTCTCTCTCTCTCTCTCTCTCCCCCCCCCCCCCCCCCCCCCCCCCCGCCAGTGACCTGCACTTGCACGGTGCACCTGTCTGTTCTCTACCTGGCCATGTGGCCCTAGCAGCCACGTGGCCCAGGGTCCTGGGGACTCCACATGCAGGCTCCAGCAGGGAGCCTGAATACCTCAACAAAGAAATAGATTGCAGCTGTAAACACACACTGAGCTAGCCGAAGCTGGAATGTGCTGCACTTGAATACGGTTACTTGGTGGAGCTGGAGCGCTGGTCAAGTGGGCCCGGAGCATCCATGGCCATGGTGTGCTCTGGTGGTGGTGTTCCTATTGATGACAGCCAGGTGACTAGGCAGGAGCAGTAGGGCTTAACAGCTGCATGAAGGAGGCTGGGCCCCCACGATATGCCATCCCCAAAAGGCAGCTTCTGGCACTGAGGGAGACCCTAATTTCGTCCCCTCCATCACCAACAAGTGAATAGCAGGCTGCATCCATGAAGAGGACAACTGTGTGTCACCTGGCGCTGGCAACACAAAGGCGAGACCCAGTGGTGCCCTCACTGAGGAACTCACTGTGAGCTCCTGAACTAATCGCTCAAAATGTGCTGTAGAGTTTCTTGTTTCATTGCTACGGCTCCTTCTTCTGCAGGGAAAGGGCAATGGTAATGTACGGGTTTAGAGGTCAATCGGGCCATTTCCTTGGAAGACTAGGAACAAGGTCCTGATTGAAAATGCAGATGAGCAGGAGCTTTAGGGATCTAGTAAAGTGTTTTTCCATCATTGTATAGTGGTTCACTTTTTCCCAATTTATTTAGCCATACATTTACACATATCTGTATGTTAGTTTTATTTCAACAGAAAATTGTATATGCACATACATACACATACATATATATACACACACATTCTATTTTATACATTCATTCATTTATAAATTCTTATGGAATGTTAGAAAGCCAGGATTTAGCTAAATATGCTTTTCCATCAAATAAAGTACAGGAAAATCTACTGTCTTCATTTTATGGGGAGTGATTTGTTCAGGAGAGCTGCTAATACAGCATCTCTCAAACACAGAATTTACATGAGTAATTAGGAAGCAAGAATCACAAAAAGGGCAATCCACAAGAGAGCTTGTTTTCCCGTTAGTCTTGTATTAGGTGAAAGGCATTAATTTTTTTTTTTTGTAAAATGGCCATGGTAATTATCACAGAAACTAGTACTAGATGAGAAAATTAGCTAGAAACTAGAAATTAAGAGTGCATGCAAGATAATTAACTGAATAAGTCATAAAAGCTCTTCAAAATAAAATATTTCAATGACTCATAGCAAGCAAACGGCAATAATAAGCATCACTTTGTCCAACAACCGCTGAGCATTAATCTCATTTCATTCTGAAGGTGACCGAGTAAAACTTTTTAAAAACATACTTTCAAGTTGTGAGGACCTAATGTACAGTGTAAAAACTGCAATTAATTATGCCATACTGTATACTTGAAATTTGCTAAGAGAGTAGATCTTCACTGTTCTCACCAAAAATAAATCAACGGGTAACTATGTGAAGTGATGCATGCGTTAATTTACTTGATTGTGGTAATCACTTCACAGTACATGTATATACCATACTGTCACATTGTACACATTACACATATTACAATTTTGTTGGTTGTACGTCAATCAAGCGGGGGGCAAAGCTTCTTTGAAACAAACAAACAGACAAACAAACAGATTATAAGAGCTGTAGATGATCAATGAAAGGGAACTCTGCAAGACGCAGAGAACTTTGGTTGCAAGGCCTGCGGTGCAGCACTATTACATCCTGTGTGACCCAGGATGTCCCGGCTGTGGCCACTGCCGCCCTCATCATTCGCGGGAAACTTTCACCCTCTCCCAGTGTTCCTACATGAGCTAAAATTCTATGGCTGGTCAAAAACAAGTGACAGTCTGACAACCTCTTTGTTCATCAAATTACTGATGATAAAACTACTTTTTTTTTAATATTCAAGAGACCAACCATTAATTTAGTCTGAGGATCAACCCATTAGAATATAACCGATCAGAAAATTCTGACATCTTGATCTATCAGTATTCTCAGGATTTTAATGGAACATCAGTATCAACTGATGTCCTGAATGTCACAGTGCTTATTTTATTTTTTTAATTTTATTTTTATTTAATCTTTATTATATTTTTCCATTACCATTTGGTACCCTTAAACCTCCTCCCCCCAGCAATCACCACACTGCTGTCCATGTCCATCAGTCTTTTTTCCCTTTTGTTCAACCTCTTCATCCCCTAAACACCCCCCTCTAGCTGTCATCTGTTCTCCATGCACAAGTTTGTCTCTGTTTTGCTTGTTAGTTCAAGTTCAGTTTGTTTGTGAGATTCCACAAATGAGTGAAATCATATGGTATTTGTTCTCCTCTGACTAGCTTGTTTCACTTAGTATGATGTTCTCCAGGTCCATCTATACTGTTGCAAAGGGTAAAATTTTCTTCTTTTTTATGGACGAGTAGAATTCCACTGTGTAACTGTCCCGTAGTTGTTTTATCCACTCATCTACTGATGGACACTTGGGCTGATTCCATATCTTGATGATTGTAAATAACACTGCAATGAACATGTTGCTTCTGTTCTTCTGAATTCATGTTTTGGGTTCCTTCGGATATATTCCCAGAAGTGAGATCACTGGGTCAAAAGGCAGATCTATTTTTAATTTTTTGAGGTAGTTCCATATTTCTTCCCACGGTGGCGGCACCCATCTGCATTCCCGCCAGTGCAAAAGGGATCCCCTTTCTCCACACCCTTTCTAGCACTTGTTGTTTTTTGATACATCAATGATAGCCATTCTCTTGTAAAATTATTTTCTATTCATAAAATTTTCAGAACTTATACATATTAAGTAACGAATCACATTGGGTTTAAATTAATGGCAAAGTATTTACCACATGGTATTATTCACCAAGGAAATACACATACATTTTGGTATTTTTTAGACCTTTTGAAACTCAAATCCATGCTTCTGAATAAATATTTCATTACAAGCCAGTCAGTATATTTCTCTAGATCCTAAATCTTATTGTCAGTTTAGCTTTAAGAAGCAACAGGTATGTAATAGGAAATTATCCAATCGGGCACACAGCTGGATGAGTGCAAGTCGGCAAATCTGTCATTTGCCAAATGGTTTGGAACAAATATTAATTTTAATCCCTAATGTAGGTATTATAATTTGCTAACACATCTCAGAATACAATTTAAAAAGTAATTATTTTCTCATTTACAGAAAGATTAAAAATATTTTAAATGTACATGTAATGAATACTTAATTATACTCATGGTTCTATAGTAGAGAGATATGCTTCTTTTTTATAACTTTGTATTTTGGCCATATTTTTAGCAATTTAAATATTTGATATTAGTTTTAATATAAAATACTTTCTATGGAATTATGAAAAATTTCATCTTGATGTACAATATGTATGTCAAACATGGAAGGAAAACCTTATAATTTAGATATACCTGGGCAAAAGCTGATATAAAATTTTAAAATTGGAGTATAAACAGAAAAAAAGCCATCTGATTACTTTAGCATACATGCCTTGCTACGTAATTGAAGAGACTTTATTCTTGTGTCCTTAAACAAAATATTTGCATGGATAGAAATATACGTGCATAAGAAAACACTGCAGTGACTATTCCAGTGGGTAGTCACTAGAAATGAAAGACATACATCACATGCATTTCTTTAGGAAAATCCCCAACCCTATGGCTCATATTGCCAGCATCTGTAAAGGTCTCTGGAGTAAACACGAGTGATCCCGGCTGGAAGCAGGTGAGCGTGATGTCCAGCACGGAACCCGAAGGGCCCAGGCCATTCTCTTGAGCCAGGGGTTGTGAAGCCCAGTCTCGAGGAGTCAGACTGACACAGGGCAGAAAAGGCATTAGTGTTGTCAGTAATGCAGAAGCGAGCCTTCTAGGGCTTTGAGTCAAGGCGAACTTGGAAGAATCCGTGCTCCAAATGATGTTTTGTCCCAAAATAAGCAGAAGTAGAATTGGGCACTGATCTAAGCTAGAGACAGATTTCTATCAAAGCATTAAATGGGATTATAATTAATGTCATCATCTAAATTTTATTTAGGAAGAACTAATTTAAGGCTACTATCAGGAGGTAGAAGAAATTTGCTGTCCCCTCTGGGCATTCATTTGTACCAGATGGTGTAGCTGAAGGGATGTTATGGGCAAAAGCTTCTTCTTTTAAACTACCTTTAGATGAGTTTTATAAGATCTGATATAGTAAATTAAGATGTGAGGTACATAAAGTTTTATAAACAAATGTTCATTTTTGTAATAACTCAAATATATACTTATTATTTATAATAAATCACATATCTTTGTAATTAATTATATGATTATCCCAAATAAACAAACCATTTTAAATACTTGGTGATCAGACAGAAAAGCCAATTAAATCAGAACAGAACAGATTCATTTGTTTCACTATAAAGATTACAGTGTTAGAGATAAGGCCCTCCAGAAGCCTGTGCCTATGGTAGTTTGCCATTCTCATTCTTGTTAATTTTGGGCATCAGGATTTGTTTTGCTTGGGAGATAATTTACCTACAGAGTAGCATTTAGATCAATAATTTAGGTAAGGTAATCTGGAACATTATGGCTAATTTTTATCAATTCATATTTATGTTCACCAATTATTTTTCTAGCATCACAAATCTGAAGTTGATTAAACTTTGTCAGTTTTCACTTTAATTATTATAGCTCATGCCTTCACTTTGGTTCTTTTAATAGCTAGCAAGTCTTCATTTATTGATTCATTGTTGCCACACTTAGCTTCATCTCTTTAGACAGCTTTCTTCTTTCAAAATACATTTATAATAGCTGATTTGATATTTCTGTGGGAACAGGAACAGTTTCTATAAAGTATTCTTCTACTTTTAAGCATAGACCATAATTTTCTGTTTATCTCCATTTCTCATATTATTTTTTTGGCTGAAAACTGAGTATTTTGGTAATATATTTTACCAACTCTCAAGTCTGATATTTTCCTCCAAA
Source organism: Anoura caudifer (assembly GCA_004027475.1). Lineage (NCBI taxonomy): Eukaryota > Metazoa > Chordata > Mammalia > Chiroptera > Phyllostomidae > Anoura > Anoura caudifer. The sequence continues at coordinate 481,068 of PVKU01000205.1, read as the reverse complement.
GATCATTTTTGTTTTTCTTTTGGGTTTATTTCTTGTTGTTCTCTCTCCCTCTTACCCCCCTCTTCCTTTTTCGTTGGACAGTTACTGATATCTCTGCTCAGTTTCATTTTATTTTTAAATAATTCTTGGCTTTATTTCAAGCCTAAATTTACTCTTGTTTTCCCTTGTCTTCATGGAACTCGGTGACCAACGACCACTAGAGCTTGTTTTTAAACAATCCAGGCAATAACCCTAATGCTGTCAATGAGGTTGTGTCTGCATAGAGGAGCGTGTTTATACTCACACTCTTGTCAAGCCATCACAGGATAATACCTCTTTCCGGGCTGTTTAGAGTCTTGTACGCACATGTGGACAGCTCCTCAAGTATCCCAGGAACTTGTCAACGGGCTGGGCACCCTCTCTTCCCCACTGCACAAGTGCCAAGCCACCGTGAGAGATATTCCTTCTCTGACTGTGACCACAGTCTCAGCTGAAGGGAGTGGCTTACGTCCCCTCACAGCTTTGCTGCCTCCCAATCAAAGGAGCAAAGGGAGGAACAGCCTTGAGGTCACAAGGTATTGTACCCCAGCCGGGTCATAGTCCTTGTTATTTGCTGAAAGGTTGTTTTTCTTTTAGATTATCTGGCTGATAACTACAAATGAGTATGTGCGTAAACGAATCTCACAGTTTTAACTTAATTACTTTACTTTCGGGAAGGAACTGCACCCTTAAGAGATTGACAAAAACATTGTGAGGGAAGCACGAAAAATTACTTGCAGCGATGACCAACAGTGTGGTTGTGGACTTTGTCTTAATTGTATAGCGATGAAATATTTCTTTTCTTCTGTAAGTGGGTGGATGGAAAAATTTTAATCCAGCAAAATATTAAACTATTTCCATTAAGAGTCTACTAGGTTATGTAGAAATCACTGTCTCTTTAAGGCTTATAAATTCAAGAAACTCACAAAACAATAAGTTTCAAAGGAGACTAGAAAAGTAGATACAATAACGTAAGGAAAAAAATTTGGCAAGTAAAATTCCCAAGTATGAAAATGGAAAACCAGAATAGTGAACACAACTCATAAATGGTAGGGCATACAATAGCACAAACATAGATGACTATTTTTTCTCTACTTCTGTGTCGGACTCAATGTCAACATCCTCCCCTCCAGCATGAACGGTTTCACAAGAATTGATTGCCTGTTAGTGAAAGTTATTACATATTAAACTGACTTGAAGTCACGAAACCTGTCAGAAATCCTTTAAAAAGCAACAGGGTCACATTTCTTTTCTATGCTTTACTTATGATTCTGCTCTAGGAAGTTACATCACGCCGAGATAACGTTCCTTAGTTCATTCTCAGTGAAATCTGGTTACTTGGTGCTGATGGTGAGTGATGCCCCAACTGGTGCCAGTTGTAAAACACTCGGAAAAATCTGGAGAAAGTCCTTGATTTCATGGAGTCTACAGTTAAGATATGCTAGCAAAAGATCCCATAAACCGTACTATTTTTGGATGATATTCTCAATGAATAATTTAACACTTGAGAATAAAGAAAACATCATTTTTTAAAGCCACAGCAGTATTCTAACCATTTAAGAGGATCACTTAATCACAAGAATACATAATTGCAATGAAGTCTGATTGAATGAGAGGAAACAGTCATTCGGAATAATATTTTAGAAGGTAACCTGCTACTTACATCTCCAGCCCATCCTTTATTGGCATAACTTTCATCTACTGTCCTTTAAAGTTGCAAAACCATTTATAAAAGATTTTCCTAAGCAGGATAAATGTCACTGTTCCTTAAACCATATGGGGTGTGTGTGTGTGTGTGTGTGTGTGTGTATGTAAAGACTGTGCAGGTGAGAATAAGCAGAGCTGTTTATTCAGAGCTGGCAAGGACTGAGCCACCATCCCTCGCACAGGTTGGGGCAAAAGTAGGCTTACAGATGTGAGTGTGCAAAACATGGAGTTTATTCTTGGAGTGTTATTTAGTAATTATTGTACTATTTTCCATATGAGCAACTGTACACTTGCTTTTGCCCCACCCCCCACCCCTGTATTTGACGAAGGCTCCAAGGCATGCAGGGGACTGTGAAAGCCCCATGGTGGAAAAGAGACATGGCTTCAGGTGCGCCTGACGTGGAAGCTGGGCCCAGAGAGCAGTGGTCCCCACCGGGAAGCTGGAGGTAGGCCAGGGAGAAGCAGGTAATCCTTAGCAGCCAGTTAGTGTGGTCTATCTGGCTTTGCCCTGCTTCATCCCGGGTTGGATGCTGGAAGGGAGGAAAGAGGATGGTAAAACAGGGAAACTGGCAGTTACTGATCAAGTCCCAATGCTTTGGGGCTGATGGCTGCATGCAGAGGTTGGGATTTGCCTCCTGGGTTGGTTGCTGCAAAGGTTGTGTGGCCAGAGTTTTATTTTTACATATGATCTGGCAATCACTATTTGTATATTCATTCTCTCATGGTGATACTTTTATTTTAATGTAAAATGCACAGGCATTTTAAAACAACTAATATTGAACCTGATGTTAAACATCTCCAAAAAGAATAAAAGATATAAGCACATACAGTCTAAGCACCTGTGGCACAAAGGTCAGAGGCAATCAAATATCCTAGGCCTGTCATTACCCCAGACCACCAACTCCATCCCTATTTTGTTGTGCTCAAGAGCAATTCCTCTGCAATCTACCACTGACATGACACATGGGTCCTCTGTGAGCAAAGCTTCCATTTCCTCTGTCTGCCTCCATTCCCTCCATTATCCCCATTCATTTGTAGGGAAAATCACTGAAGACTATTCCAAGCTTACGCCTTGGGTGCCACGATCTACCACATGAATCACTTTAGCCATAAAAACAAGGTGAAAGTGATGATAAGCCAACTCCTAGATTTGGGTGAAAACGCACAGGATGTGGGAAGTGTTTGCTTGTTATCCTGCGATTATATGGTCCTCAGGGTGAGGACTTCCTACGCTAACCTCCTGGTTCCAGGAGGAGTTAGAGAACAAATGAAAAATCAGCGAAAATGCAGGCGTATGACTAAGTCCCACGTTAGCTCCGGCCAGCCTAGGTCAGTTACACCCTCCACATACTGGATGCTAGTGTATTTCAGGTGTATTTTACAAACTGAATATTGGCACAGGGATTTATCATCTGACTGAAGCCAAATGAGATTATATTTACATAGGAAAATTGTATTTCCCTGGATTTCTTGGTGCCATCATATAGAGCTTTAGTCTCTTGCACCTGTTCACATACCAGAACTCAGTTTTTGAACATGTATCTAATGAACTGCTTTGATTTGAAGGGACGATAAACATTTCTCTTCTGTTCTGAGTGAACCAACTGTTATAGCCTGGACTCTGTCCCCAGGTACGCTCCTGAGGGGAGCAGCCTGAAGAGTTATCTCTGTAGGTAGTTCTATGTCACAAAAGGTGAAGCCAGAGAATGCGAAGACATTTCTCTGCCATAAAAGCTGAAACACATCAAACTTTCTGGATACTAGAGAGATTTTATTTACTTGCTCAAGTTTTGGAGGAAGGACTCGGTTTCATTACTCTCCCAAGATGCTTCCTTTGTCCCCTACAGCAGAGTATAATATGTTTTCCTGGCCTTGTATCTATGGGGTGCCTGGGTACTTCTACAGAAAAAAACTGCTATTGATTCTCATCATCTCATGCCAGGAGTAAGCGTGAGGACAAAGGGGAGCAAGTCACTTATTATTTACTGTGAAGCAATAAAGCATAAATCTGTCTCTGACCCAGAATACCATGTGTGCCATTCAGGATAAAATTAATAAAGATGAATATTCACCCACAAGAATATAGCTTAGTTTAGTTTAAATAAGATAGAATTTAATGCTTGAACATAAAAGTCTGCAGCTTTTCATAATTTAGACAGTACTATGCGCTATATACTATGAGAGTAATTTTATGCAATAATATTCAAAAAAGAAATCTTTAAATCAACCATTTAATAAACTGGATTAGATTTAGGATGATGGTTATATAGATGCTGGCAAAACACTGTGTTTATTGGAAGTTAAAAAATAGAAAATGGTGTAATTAAAATCTTTAATATTGAAACACTAGAGCAGTAAGTTTTCATTTGATAACATTTAAACTAAAATATATATATTTAAAATCCCATTATTCAATATATAAGTGAATTCAAGGAAAATAGAATAACTTGATAAATGATAATAGATTACATGGTCCAGAATCATGCTATAGGCCTTTTAAATAAACAATTAGTAGCTCTAAGAGCCCTGAGTATAGACCAATATAATGTAGATGCACAGTCAATCAAGAAATGGTAGATAATCAGGGAAAGACTTAGATATCAGCTAAGTGGATTGACATTTTTTATATTGTGGGGAGCACAACCAATAAAATGGCACTGTTCCAATCAAGACAATATAAAGTATATAAAACAAAGTGGAGTCACTTCTGTCAACTCAAATGGCTGTCAGTCAGCCAGGACACTTTGTTTCAAGAGGAAAATTACCTGAGATCAGAGTAAACACATCTGGCCAGGAGACATATCTGCCCATGTGGTCAGAGTAGCCATGTCTGCAGAGCGGGCCCACCCACAGATGGGCTCCTGGGGAAAGTCCCCACTTGGCATCGGGGGTGCCATGACATTTATCAAAAGACCCAGAAGCGGGGAGGGCACCACTTTCAAGGTGTAACTGAGGCAGGCTCCAGACCACTGCTGAGACAGCCGAGCCCCACACCCCAGAGTGCTGCTCCAATGCCACGCAGATCTCCCTCGGCGTCGGCTGCCGGGTGCTCTGCCCTGCTGGACTGAGGACCTGCCTGCCCTGCTGTTCACCTGGCTCTAGGGATCCTTCCCTACAAGACACTGACAGCTCCCTTGCCCACCGTGCTGTCTCCCTGACCTGCAGACTGAGACTCGGGGACTCACGTTCATTATCCCCCATTGATTGCTGTGTGTGTGTGTGTGTGTGTGTGTGTGTGTGTGTGTGTGTGTGTGTTATTTCTCTTAGATCGTCAGAGTGTGAGGAGGAGGGTATTAATGTATGTTGATGTTCTACTTTGAGTGAACCTGCATTCAATAAAAGCTGAGTGAACAGCATAGTTACTGTGCGTGACTCTTGTCTATTCCTTGTTTCTGGGCTGCTCAGCAGGCAGCTAGCCGAGCAGTTGCCCCGCTGACTTACAGGAAAGATTCTACCAGAAACTTAAGCTTGTGACATATACTAAGAAAACCAAAGTCCCTGAGATTAAAATCACAAATGAAAAGTAATTCCCCAGTAAGTCACAGAACCATGAACTGAGGATGGATGTTTTTAAAATGCAGACTACGATGAACAATGTGTAAATCTGAGCACTCGTGTGTTTTTCACTTGTAGCTCTTGTTTGAAAGGTCAGAGGGAGTTCTGATCCATTTTAGAAGTAAAACATCATATTTCTGACAAATGTTTCAAAGCTAAATCAGAGAGAAGGATCAGGAGTTGGTGAAACAGCACAGAATCACTTTCAGATAACCAAAGGACAGAAAACTGACTGCAGGAATTAATGAAACAAAAAATAAAGACATAGAAAATAATGAAGAATACAATGAACTGAGGAGCTTCTTATAAGAGAAAGTGATTAGTTGGGGAAAATTGTGAGAAGCCACAGCATTGACCAGAGGTACTGTAAATAGGGACAGAGTTTGAACTTACATTTTATTTGACCCTGAAAATTCTTGCCTATGATTACAAGTGGTCTTGAGCTTTCTAGATAAGCATTGCATTCTGGAAATCAAGAGAAATATGACTTACAGTCCAACAGTAGAGTTTGTGGTATCTTATTTCCTAATATACAAAAATGAGATTGTGATATAATAAAAGTTATTTTTATGTGATTGATAGAATTAACACCATATATCCACTTTTATATAATATTATATAAAATTTATATGTATAATTGTAATATATGTATTATTGATAAATAAAGTTAAACTTTCTGGTTATGGGAGGTATAGAGAGACAATGTTTCTAGCAAGAAATAACCAGGTAGGTATTTAATTTACTACTAAGAAACCTAACAGCACATAAAGCACTTGATTATTTAGCCCCAAAGATACTGATTCTAAGATTAATGATTACAGAAATGAAAAATTTTCTCTCTCCCTTTCTTCAGCTCTGCCTATCTAAATTTTTTACTCATTTTTTTGAAGATGACAAGGATATTAGGGGAAGTACACAGTAAATATTAACCCTGGGAATCACATACATGAAAACACCTACTTACGTACTCTTCTTTTACTACAAATAGGTAATTTAACTCTTACTTGATGTCCAAAATGCAGTCCCAGAATATTGATTTGTTTCAACTTTTATACTCACAATTATATAATTGTTTGATTAACTTCTCACAGAAATCATAAGGGGTGGTTCTGAGTCAGTAAAGAGCTCCATCAACTTACGAGCCTAAATAGCTTGAGAACATTAAAATTCATGTTCCCGATATAGATATAAAAAATCAAGTGAAAAAATACATATTTGTCAGATGTAATCACTGTTTCCTGTAATGATTCAAAGGCCATAGAAGAGAATTCAAAATGCATTTCCTATCGATGTGGTGCTGTAATTGTAGCTATATTCCACCTTTGTTGTTCCCCCAGTTTTTCTGGGTGTTGATTGGCCAGCCACCTTGGTTTGGTCTTCCATGATTCCAGGCTCACCTATCCTTGCAAGTGTGTGAGCCCATCTAAAACTATAAAGACGTTCTTTTTTTTTAAATCATTTTTTATTGTTGTTCAAATACAGTTGTCTCCATTTTCCCACCACTTTCCCACCCAGCCCCCACCCTCAATCCTATCCCCCTTTAGCTTTGTCTATGGGTCCTTTGTACATGTTCTTTGACTTGACCCTTTCCCTTCTTTCCCCTCCTATCCCTCTCCCCCCACCACTCTGGTTACTGTCAATTTGTTCTGCAATGTCTGTTGGGAACCTCCCTGCCTGGTTTCAGAAGCTGTAATCCCCCATGGCTAAGGCTGAGTAAAGGACCTTGGGACCAGAAGCCATTAAGGAGCAAAGCTTATCTTCCTTTGTAGGGGTGCCACCTCTGCCCCCTTTCATTTCACCCAGGCCTCTGCTTGGCCCTGGGTGGATGACTGGTTAGCCAATGAGGGGTAAGATTCCTCAAAGAAGGGACAACCTAAGACAGGCATGGTCAGGAAGGGGGCCTCAGGGAAGGACACAGGGGCCTATAGAAAAAGGGGGTGATGGACCCTCACCCCTTGGCTTTCACATAGCTTGAGTCCTTGTTGTCTGAAAGAAGTCTCCTAATCTATTGGCTGCCTTACTTCCCCAGCCAGATTTAAGAAACAATGCCTTAAACCTGAAACAATGCCTTAAACCTGAAACAATGCCAGAGGTGGGTGTCACCCTGTGCTGGAAAAGGTGGGTTCCCCAGGTGGTCAGGTCTAAAAAAGAATGCATAAGATCCTATGAAACCTCCTTTGCTAAGAATATCCTCAATTTAAATGATAAGAGTCCAAGCATAGAATGAGTTTGTTTCCCCAAAGTTGTATGGCCCTTTAGCTACTGATCTTGACTCAGAATAAGCCCTCATAATTCTTTGAATGTTATCTATTGTTTAATCATTACTGCCTGACAATGATCAAGCTTTATGTATATGTCCTGTATTCCTATACAAGTTAGCCCCAATAAAAGCCCATTGAGGAACAGGCTCCTGGTCCTTCTCCTTTGAGAGACTGGCCACCTCTCCTCCCCAAACAGATCATGTCTTGGTAGACTTATTCTCATCCACTGAAGATGGGGGGCTCTGCAGGCAAAGCTCCCCCCACATATGTCCCTGGTTATATTTTGCTTGCTTGTTTCTTTTGTTGATTAAGTTCCACTTACAAGTGAGATCATATGGTATTTGTCTTTCACCACCTGGCTTATTTCACTTAGCATAATATTCTCCAGTTTCATCCATGCTGCAGCAGAAGGCAGGAGCTCCTTCTTTCTTTCTGCTACATAGCATTCCATCGTGTATATGTACCATAGTTTTTCATCCATTCATTTACTGATGGGCACTTGGGCTGCTTCCAGCATTTGGCTATTGTAAATTGTGCTGCTATGAACATTGGGGTGCATAGGTTCTTTTGAATTGGTGATTCATGATTCTTAGGGTATAATCCCAGCAGTGGAATTGCCAGGTCAAAAGACAGCTCCATTTTTAGTTTTCTGAGGAAATTCCATACTGTTTCCACAGTGGCCGCACCAGTCTGCATTCCCACCAACAGTGCACTAGGGTTCTCTTCTCTCTACAACCTCACCAGTGCTTGTTGTTTGTTGATTTGTTAATGATGGCCATTATGACTAGTGTGAAGTGGTATCTCATTGTGGTTTTAATTTGCATCTCTCTGATGGCTAGTGATACTGAGCATCCTTTCATGTCTCTGGGCCTTCTATATGTCCTCCTTCTCTGAGAACTACAAAGTCAAAAGTGCATAATAAGAAACACAGAAGATGAAAACTTTTGATGGAAAAAATAAAATGCGGTGCAGGTCTATGGACTTCAGTTGTTCAGAAGGGTGAATGGAAGCACCAGTCCCATTTAGAGAATAAAAGATGCATCATCACTATGCATGCTAACATTTTCTCTCTTGAATCTTAAAAAATTTGAGGAATAAATTGGATGTCATTTACATCCCATTTAAGATGAAAAACCTATGCATTTTAACCAATATTTCTTTGTAAGATTTGTTTTGCTTTCTTCCTTATTCTTCTCACTTCAAATTCCTATTAACTTCAGTTGATTTTGCCTTATTTGCAAGTTTATTTGTAAAGCAATAAAGGAATACTAGCTTAGTAAATAGATTTTCACAGTTATAGCACTAGTGTGTGTTTTGAAAGAAATTACTAAATACTTCTTTCTTTTCTTTTAAATAAACAAATATAACACATTTTCAGAAGTCTTTGAACTATTAATGTCCCCATAGTTAATATTTCATAGAAATTTAATCTGATTTTAAAAAGCTACTTGACAAAATCAGATAACATTTTCCAGATGGGAGCATTTTTAATGCTACCTTAAAGTGTAGAAATTGTGTTTTCTTTTTACTATAATTATATAAGTCTACTTCTTATGTTCAGATTCTCACACACATTTATGGTCTGTAGTCTACCTAGTCTTCAGATTACGATTAACAATCATTCATTTACCATATGTTGAGAGTCAAATATATGCCCGACACCATACTAAGATAGAAACACAGATAAAAACAGTTTAAACATTAACTTATAGCAGTCAAAAATCATAAAAGGTTTTTTGGGGAAAAATCTTTTTCTCTAATATAGCAGGTGGATAGGGACAATGGAGATGTGTAACAGGCAGGACCTGCTAAGTTACAGAAAAATGATTTGCTGTGCCAACAGGAGGTGAGAGGTGTATTATATCTCCTGGTGTCATATAGCAGAAAATTAAAATACAAGTAAAATAACTTTAAAACATTCTGTGAGGAAAACACTGGAGGCCTTTGATGGTTAGGCATTTTGTTTTCCATGCGTAGTTTACTTGGAAGTGACTGGAAAAGATAAATTGTAGTTAAATGCTGAGCTTTTATCATGGCAAGTTGTAAAGGTCTCCCTCCTTGAGAATGAACATGTGAAGTACTAGAAATGGAAAAATGAGAGAGTTAGCATATCTGGCCAATGACGAGGCATGTGGTTTAAAAATTCTGGGCTGTTTTGAAAAATTAAACTTATTGGGGTGACATGGGTAATAAAATTATAGGAGCCTATAAGTTTCTCTTGAACAATTCTATGACACATCATTCATATATTTCATTGCATGCTTACCACCCAAAGTCAAATCTTCTTCATCACCATAAATTTGACCCTGCAAACAAACAACAATGCTAGGTGTTTAGTGCAAGCAGTAAGCAAAACAAGATATGATGTTCTAAGGGCAACAATGCACAACACCCAAAATGTAAAGGAAGGTACGAAAAGTATCCTCATAGTCTTATGTCAAAAAGTACATTGGAATGGCCCTATTTCCAACACACACGATGAAAATAATGATATAGGTCGTATAACCAAGGTCACGAAGCAAATAAATGGGAGAGTCAGGACTCGAAGTCATGGCTTCAGACCAGACTGCACGACTGTACCATGGCAATGCTCCCATCCTGGCATTTTTACCAGTGCTTTTGGTAGGGAGATTGGTCCTTCAGTATATTGATTTTCACTGAATAAATTATATATAAGAGCACATAAATATTTTAATTGCTTTATGTACATTAAGAAAGTATCAAATACAAATATTTATATTCAAATACACTCTTAACACAGTCTGTTTCTTCTCTTAATCTGCGTAGGAGGATGCCAGTAAGATATGCCAAGCTTTCGATCAAAAAAGAAAAAAACAGTGTTTTGCACTATTTACGATGCACAGACATAGCACATAGCCTAGGCCTATTCCCCATTGACCGGGGGTTATATTAGCAGGCAGTCAGATGCCAGTCACATTAGTGCCTGGTGGGGAGCACGGTGGAAGCTGACAGCCACAGAGAGCTTGCTTGCCCTCTCATATCCCCACCCTCTACTTCCTTCACTTACCTGAACCTGTCCTCTTCCCCAGCTTCCATTCAGAAACAACCCTTTTAAAGGACTTCATTGTCTTTCCAAAACTAGACTCATTTTGCCTTTGAAACTCTCGACCTAGTTCCAACTGTAGATTCCCTAGCTCCTTTATATCTTCTAAGTTTTTTATTTTTTAAATTTTATTTTATTTTAATTGTTCTTGTAGTTTTCTGTCTTCTACTCCCACCCCACCCCACCCTCCCAGCCCTCCCCAGTTCCCTCCCATTTCCACCCCCCTAGTTTTTGCCCATGTGTCTTTTATACTTGTTGCTCCACCAGGAGAGGGGAGGGAATTTCAGGGGAAAGGGGGAAGGGTTTACATCTCCTAACTTCTAACCTCAAACTGCAGCAACAGAGAGGCTGAGTTGTGGCCTCTCCTGGATTATGCACAAAGGTTTTTCTCGAGAACAATGATGTTCCAGCTTATCTACATATATATCAGTTGCTTACTTTTATGTATGAGCTGTAAGCCCTTTAAGACGGGGAATCTTACTTTTCTTTACAATTGGCACCATGATAATAATGCAATGATGCAATAACTATATACTGAACTGATTAACTAATCGAGAAAATTATGAAATGTCTTGAGAACTTGACATTATCGTTCACATCTCCTCATAATTCTGCCCTTCACTTATTCTATGCCACCTCATTCTCCTAGCTCAGTACCTAGCATGTCCAGTATTCTTTTCATGAACCCATTATCTATTTCCATTCTATCAATCATATTCTCTTTAAAAGTTCCAGTTTCTCTTCCTCATCGTATAGGTTCTTCTTCTTACGCTTCCTATTCCTATTGTTTTCCATGGCCTGATCTGAAACTTAAGCAGAGTAACTCCCCTCTTTTTGTCTGCATTACCATAGAAATTCACAATTTTCTCCCAGTCTTTTGAGAGTTAACATTGAAAGTAATCCTAACTTTAACACTGAATAAGTAGAAACACACACAGACACATTTGCACACAATTTCTTTGAAAAGAGTAAGTAGTGAAAAACGGACCAGGAGAAGAAAGGAGACAGAGGCTAAACTGGGAAAAGGCACAGACATTCTCCTGGATACAGATGTATTGGATATATTAAACATAGCGCTAGCATTTAAATATGTGAATATGTTATGTATTATATGAAATATAATATTATGTATTAATCCGCTAAATTATATTTGTGTAGTGTGCTTTCCTGTTATACTGGTAAGGAAGTTAATTTGGTATCACTTTTCCTATGGACATTTTGACAATGTTCACATGTTGGGTTTTGGATTATTAACTTCATTAACTTTATCAACATTAATTGTAATCTACACAGGAGATGTTCTAAGTCAAAAAACGAATTGCTTATAAACCGCTTCATACTAAATACATTTTGTTGGTGCCCTGGTCCCAGTGCTCAAGCCCAGGCAACATGGAAAGAGCTGGGCCAAGTATCCCCTACGAGTTGTTGAGTATTCATAGGGGAGGGTTTCTTTGCTTATGAAGGGAAAGAAGACAAGTCTCTTGAAAAAATAGTCTGAGTCCTTTTTTTGCTGTATAAAATCTCAGCAGAAGCCAGATTATCCAGGTCATCTCCAAGTTCTAGTACTTCATCGCTTTTGACACGTAAATACCTAGGGAGCTAGCTCTCTAGTCTTCCTAAACTGCTAGGGCTTAATTTTGAGAACTGTCTGAGCTGTAACCCTTTGGCTTTCCCAGGGAGATAAGAGATTGTAGGATCTCTCAAATCATTAGCGTAATTAATCCCACAAATGGCTATAGATACAATTCTCATGGGACATGAAGAGTCTCAGAAGGCTGGGACTTTGGGATGAACACTGAGAAATCAAGAAACATTTCTTTCCCCATGCCATGTAATTAAAAATTTAATAATCTTTATATCAAGAATAGCTAGGAAGTTGTGCTATTAATATTATTATAAGTGTGCTTCCAAATATATCTGCAAATATGATATCATGAAATTGGTGGCAATAGTAAAACTAAATTATAATTTTCAAAATATGGAAAAGATAAATGCATTCTTTCATATTTGGTAGCTATATTGCTAAATACTAGTCTTCAAGGATGACATTTAGCCTTAGTTACCTACTCTTTCCCACCAAATAAGAATCTTCTTCTGAAATACCATAAATGATATCTCCTTATTTTGTTGCTATTTTTGCAGCAGGCTCATCATGCAGGAGTTGATCTAGTCTCACTCTTGATTTCAGATGTTGGGAGGCTACACACTTTTTATAAATGCACAGTCTTCATATGTACACAGGCATGGGCAAAAGTGGGCTTACAGTTGTTCCTATGCAAAAAAAGGCAAGCAGGTTATGATCACCACATTCGCTTTATTCACTCAGGAATGTCACAATGGCACTGTGCGCTTAAGGACAGTCTCGTAAGTGTCATTGTGACATTCTCTTGAGTGAATAAAGCGAAGGTGATGATCATAAACTGGATGTCTTTTTCTACACAAACAACTGTAAACCTACTTTGTCCCATCCCCTGTACGAATGTCTTGAATGTTAAAGCACAGCTAATGAGAGGACCGAACTGCTTCACCGTCTTATCTCTTTAATCTTGTTCAGTAACATTCTCACCCTTTCTCTCAGAACTCTTATTTTACTCATATCTTCAAAACCCAAATTAGCGAGAGAAATCTTTGATGTTAGCTTTCTTTTGACAGAGGAGCACTGCGCGTGATCTTGCCTGAATACTTTGCACTGGCTGCTGAAGCACCATTTCATTTGCATTTTATTGTTGCGTGGCTGAAACAAGATTTCCTGCAACATCAACGGCCTGAGGAGAGCATTGCATTGGCCTTTTACTCAATCCCAGCTTTCCGTTTGTTTGGTGTTTTATTCATAACATTTTTTGGTCTGGGAATGTCCATTTGTCTCTCTTTTGTTGTCTATTTTTCTGCTGAGATCTGAGACTTCTTTGCTGGGATCTGCTTTCATGAAACCAGGGTCATTTGGGGATGGTTACAACAGGTGCTCTACCACATTTGCCTGATAATGTCAACATCAAGCTCATCCCAGTTTTGGATGCAATTAGCATTGTTTGCTCTTGGGAATGTGCCACATTTTTTTTTCTGTTTGTTTTTTTTTTATTTTGTTCATTAGATTCTACATATAAGTGAGATCATATGGTATTTGTCTTTCTCTGACTGGCTTTACTTAGCAGAATACTCCCTAGGTCCATCCATGCTGTCCTAAGTGCTAAAATTTCCTTCTTTCTTACAGCCAAGTAGTGTTTTATCGTGTAAATATCCCACAGCCTTTTTACCCACTCACCCACTGATGAGCACTTTGGCTTTTCTAAATCTTGACTACTAAAGAATGAACTTATGGGCTCATATACTCTCAGATATATTCCCAGAATTGGAATCACTAGGTCATAAGGTAGTTGCACTGTTTTCCACAGAGGCTGTACCAGTCTGCATTCCCACCAGCAGTACACAAGGGTTCCCTTTTCTCTACATCATCAGCACTTGTTGTTTGTTCATTTTTTGGTAAAGATTTTATTTGTTTGCTTTTTTTTAATTAAATTTTATTTTAATTGTTGTTCTTATACAGTTTTCTGTTTTCTGCTCCCATCCTGTCCCTCCGCCCCAGCCCTCCCCAGCTCCCTTCCATTTCCACCCCCCCGTAGCCTTTGTCCATATGTCTTTCATACTTGTTGCTCTAATCCCTTCCCCTTTTCCCTGGATATTCCTATCCCTCTCCTCTCTTGTTCTCAATTTCAGTGTCTTTGGTTATATTATGCTTGTTTGTTTGTTTTTCTGATTAGGTTCCTGTTAGAGGTGAGATCAACATTTTTTGTTTCTTCATGTTTTAGTTCATTTTGATTGTATCATTGAAGCTGAAAAGGTTAAATTGCAAGTATTTTGAATTCTGTGAGTTTTTTCAGAATTGTTTCCCCTTAATTTTAGCAGAAGTATTTGGCCGAGGTCAAGTTGCAGACTGAATTTTGAGTGGCACCTGTCTCTGGTCCCCATTCAGCTGCTTGCTGTCCCTTTAGCTGGGCTGATTTGACTTGGTTTCACCCATCGTTCAAAATTCAATCAAAATGTGGAAACTGATTTGTAATTCCCCTCATTAGCTCCTTTTTTTCCCTTTTAACATCCCTCTAATCTTTTCAGTGTTCATAGTTACGACATATTTTTCATGGTTTCTTAAGCCAAAAAGACTGGGCTTCTTCGTGTGCACTCCACAGGTGGTTTACACACGCACAGGGACTGCTCCTAGCTCCTGATTAAACCCACAGGGTCGTGCAGGGGCGTGTTTCCTTCCCCATCCGTCCTCGGAGGGTGTCCTCATTCTGTCAGTCTTCCTGCTTCTGTGCATGTGCACATTCGCGATTGCACATCACCTGCTTGTGTTTGTTTGTTTATCTATTTTGTAGTCAGTCCCGTGCCAGTTGATTTTAGTCCACCATTTCAGAAATCAGAGTCCATCTCTGTTCCTGAGAAACCAACAATGTTATTTTTTTCATGGACAAAATGAAAAAAAAAAACATTATTGTGTTTACCTTAAAATTATAAGTGATGGAGCCTTGCAGTGAAGGATTATTACACCAACATTTTCAATTTAGTTGAAATATTTTTTTTGCCCTGAAATACAATATAGTATGTGGCCAACTATTTAAAATTATCGGTGAGGAGGCACAGATGTGAACCCAACAGTAGGAGAGCCTCATTTTTATTAGAGGGATAGTCAGCCTCTTGTCTATTTACTTTTTTAATCTGTAAAATGGGAATAAAATTATCTAATAAATGCCTATTAAATGAAATAGTATATGTAAGTTTTATACTAAAGTATCTGAACTAGAGTAAGTATTTTTTAAAATAAGCATTATTAGTCCTTACTTCAGTAACTGCCATTCCCTCACAGAGCATAGCACTTGCCAGCATGCACACAGGTTTCATGACGTGCTGCCAACTTCAAAGGTGTGGGAAGTGCCATCAGGTACACTGTTCATATCATAAAACAAAACAAAATGGAGCAAACATCTGTTAGACTTAGCTAGCCCTCAGGTCAGAAATGAAGAGCATATTAATATTTACACACTTACGGGGAACTTTGCCTATGCAGTATGAAGTGCCAACAATCAAAACATTATCAATTTGAAATAATACCCAACTAGATAGGGCAATCACACCAGGGGGAAATGTTTAGCATTGTTCTGATCTCTGACATAGTTACATTAGATTCACTGTTTTGTTTGGGTTTGGTTTTGGAGGGGGTGTGCTGTTCAGACAGAAAGTAGCTTGAGGAACTTCTATAATATGTGCAGTCTTCTATATTTCCATAAACATTCTTCACTTCCTTTCCATCTGTCCCACTATGGTAAAAATTTCCTATCTGACAATCATCTGTTAGAACAGGAGAGAAAATGTACTCTCCTCTAGTAGAGTAATTTTCTTAAAAATAAATAAAAATGTAAGCACATAATTTGCAACCTGGCTACTAAGATATAAAATTAATTCTATGTATTGCACATTCTGTAATGATTTCTTTTTAAAATGAGGATGGGGAGCGTATTGTATATAAAGATCACTACTAACAATTCTAGCTAAAGGCTATGTACAAATCCGGGGCCCGTGAAGCATCACATTCTACGTGCATAGAAAATAATCTGTTCCTCTTGTACAAAGTATTTTCAGGGATAAAGGGGCTTTCCTAGTGGTAAAATGAAATGTTTTGGGTGGCCAATTCAAGGATTCCTTTTAATCCACAAATTCTGGAATTGCTTCTGACCTTAAGTAAAGGCCACCATCGTCACCAACACCCGCCACAGTGTCTGACAGACAGTGGTGCTCAAGCTATATTTGTTAACAAAATTGTAATCAAATATATGCACATGTGCTTTTTAGGTATCAAATTCAAAGCATGAAGGTGGGAAACATTATGTGATCTCATTAAAAAATAGTATCTTTAAAATAAGATAGAATCAAATGTAACCAGAATGTGCCATAATAACTTCAGGGGAGGACAAAAAAGCAGAAAATATGGAAATAGAAACTTGTAAAATAATTTAAGCTTTCCTCCAACTCAGTGATCTCAGTATTTCATTAGAATGGCTATTTCTATAAGTCCTGGTTGCTTACAGCACATAGAACTTTCTATAACCCCAGATTTCAGAAACAACAACACTTTCAATTCTCGATGCCCCTGCCACACCGACCACTGACTCAAGTACGTGTCTGTTTGAGTCAAAAAGTTCTGTGGCATTCTCAAATTCATGGGTTATCAAGTCTCTCTTTCCACCCCACTGTTAGACTAGGTGCATCTTTCTGTGTTAAGTAATACTTGATTACTAAGGAAAAATTATATATATATATACATATATATATATATGAAGGCAGAAACCTTAAACAAGATGACAGGTGACGCGTTAGTGACTGCTTTTCCTTCTGAGTAAATGGCTCACTCAGTATCATTTGCTTACACATTTTTCACATGAATGACTTTGCCAAATGAATAGTTTTTTGCACTTAATATACTGGGTTCACATTTCAACCTGCCCTTTAACGAACTGCATTAACAGCAGGGCTTAAAAATGAATAGAGCTTGAGTCTGCAGTATTACCTCCCCGTTTTCTTCTCAATCTTTTTATAAGAGCAAAGGTGAAATATGTAGCCAGACATTAAAAATAATTTTATAAAGAAGGAATTGTAGGACTTCAAATCAAAGGAGATGTGATGGTTGTAAAATCTGGCGAAAACTGGATTAATTAAACATTTTTATTTATAACATAGCATCAGCAGACATTTTTGTATATTTGGAATAAAAGAAAATAAAATATTTTTGAGGCCATACGTAAAACAGCTTCTGAGAAAAGCACATGCAGACATATACACGGCGGTGCGTTCCCGAGAGCTGACCAACTACACCCTGCCTTAGTTAAGTCTCAGGGTTCGTTCATTCACTGGTGTTTTATAGCAACTCTTAGGAGGCACCGAGAGAGGACGAACTGCTGGTTTCGGAGAAAGAGAGAACATTAGCGGGTCAGCTAATAGAAAAACACTAGCGAGTGGTGCGGTAGCGGAAGGCCCCGTCTCTTCACCTCCGGAGCGGGAGAGCGCTGGTTCTCACAGGCCCGCCTGCGGAGCAACGCAGCTGCTGGCAATGCCCAAGTCCGGGGCCCGGGGAGCGTGTGTGACCGCAGGGAGCCCGTCGTGAGAAACCTGTCGGTTTGACGTTAGCCAAGCCGACTTACCTGAGCTACACATTCCACAATGGGTGGCGATGTGTGTTGGATCGGGGATGCTTATACATGTACACAGTTTCGGCCATGGATTTTTTGCAAACAGGGACCAGGGCTTATATTTAAGTGTTGTTCATTTTATAGAAAGAGTCATACTTGTATCACTGGTCTTGTAATTTCAGGTTTGGGGGGCAGTGTGTGTGCACATAGATGTTGGGGGGGGGCAGGTGGGGATGACAATGTTACTGCTTGTCCTCCAAACTCTCAAGTGCATGATTTTTCTGTCCCAACTATAACGCAGGATGAGAGAGAGTAAAATAAAATTTATGGAAATGTGTGCCAAAGTACCAGACAGAATATTCTCTTAGATTAAAGAACATGTGTCCTTGAAGAAGGACACCAAAAAGACAAGAGATTCTGTTTATACTCCATAAATCTCTTCATTGACCTATAAAATGATTTCCAGAACAAGCAATGAGAAATGATATCAGTCTATCATTATTTTTATAAACCATCACCAATGTCAATTCCTCATATGAAAAATTCATGTGAGTTACCTAAGTGAATGGGGTGAATTATATCAAAATTAAAAAATACAAGTAACTCATAATCATATTTATTGAGAGATTTTCAAGGTTTAGTTTTGATAATATTATAGCTCCATAATTTGTATTATGGCCTTAGAAATTGCCTTCCTTAGATAATGGAGTGAAAGAATCTAAACCTAGACTGATATACATGAGAGAGAGGACAGCAGATAATACCCTTTTTCAGAAAATAGAATATCCATCGATAGAGGGAAACTATTATGACTGGCAAAGGAGTGATGGCATTTTCTCGCTTTCCTCCACAAGTTTTCTTTTTGTTCTTGGACTTAAGTGTTTATATTGGACTGTTTTTCTACATGAGGGACATTATATTTTTACCTTTTACCAGAACAAGGCACACTCACTCCTCCTTAAACCAACTGCTTAGTTTCCCAAAAGGTTAATTGTCACCACCATAGTTGCACATGGTAACCTAGCGGGGAATCACATAATCTGTTTACCAAAACCTGGTTGGCACAGACAGGAAGAGAACGTTAAGAGGTATCCTTAAATATTTTGTAGGTTTAAAATATAAAACAGCTGAAAATGCAGAGGAAGCACAGACAGAACAGTAAGATAAATACTATCTCATTTATCAACGAATGTATACTAGCTTCTCTTTCACAGAAAGATGTAATTTTCTATTCTTAACTTTTAAGTAATGTGTTTGTCAGAGCCATTTAAGCAAGCCTGTGTCTTTCAAGAATGACAAATTGAAGACCATTAAAACAAACAAACAAAAAAAGCCTTTGTTAAATATTTTCAAAATGTCTATAACAAGGTAAAAGCAATCATAACAAAAAGGAAATATACAATGTCAACATGACACAAGCCGTTTGTGTGTTCTTCCCCTTTCTATTCATTTGTTTCCTTCATATCACCATGTAATGGGCAAAGCGGGATGTAATTAAATGCACTTTTCCTCCTTTTGGAAAAAAAAAGCTTTTATATCTCCTGGAGAAACTAATGTAGATTTTTCCACACAATAGATTATTAATACATATAATAAAATTCAACATTAAATTTGTATTGATTTTATAAACTATATGCATTTTACTTTTCATAAAATATTTATTTTAAAAACATAAAAGTGTTACAGAGAATACATTTAAAAACTTGGTAATATTAATAAAGTAAACATGACAGATTGTCAAATAATAGAATATTTATGTTCAAAAGAGAATTTTACCCAAGGCTTAGGCATGATTCTTAACAACATAAAATATAAAGAAAAACAAGATTTATTTTCTAATAATTTATTTAAGTTTGTTATTAAATAAATACATGGGCTATTACAAATAAATTCCACTTTAGAGTGCATAGCTATACCACTGAAAAATATAATGACTTGTTTTTAAAAATATATTTGATGAGAGGTTTCATCAAGTTTTAAAGAAAGGTACCATCCTCTGAACTTCCTTAAAAATGCTGTTAAGCCCTTTTAGTCCTGTGTTAATGATGCATCTCCAGCATCACTTGCCAGAAAATCATCCTTCAAAGTGGAGAATAGAAGGCATACGCTGCTTCTTATCCCAGCAAGGCAGTACCTTCACTGCAGGAGCAGAATGATATAACCTAGTAGATTTACCAGGCACCCTTCACGCGAATGCACAATGAAGACCACGCTATGGTATACAACGCAGTAAAAGAAAATGTTCTTCGGAGACCAACCAACATGCCAAGACTCACCTATTATTTCTGTGTTGAATTGTACTGAGGAATTTAAGGGATGAAACACACAGTCGAGGAGGATAAAGGAAAAAGCTACCAATTAGGTACGAGTAATTACATGGCTACAGAAAAGAAAATGTACTTTGGCAAAGTCCATCTTAAATCAATGTAAAGCTTTTTTAAAAGTCAAATATTCATTGTAAGCAAAATTTCAAAATGCATAAAATAGAGTACAGATAAGAGCAAGTAGATAATATTTTTCTTAATTTTTAAATTTAAGATTTAGAAGACAGGAAATAAATTTTAGGTTGATGTGTAGCTTCAAGATATTTTAGAAATGTTAGCTTTGGGTTTTAACTGTGAATTTTACAAAGCCACAGTCCTTGACTTTAAGCTTAGTGCTTGCTACTCAGGGATATTCTGTTTTTCAACATGATGCTATCTAGATGATAAGTTCCTTAGGGCTAGGTTTTCCCTGCTACTCAAACTTACAGTAATAACTTTCACATGGATATAATTTCTCATTCAAATAACCATCAATGGCTCTGTGAGGAAGGCAGCTCTCATAACAGGTCTAATACAGTCCTGAAAATGTATTTTCCCACCAATTTAAAATTCCAAATTCAGAAACCAAACCAGAGTTTCAGTGCCTCCCAAAACATTCCTCCCCCGACTCTGCCCTTAGTGGATGTGAACAGATACAGTCAGTGCTCAGCTGAGTGGGTGCGTGAATGGATGAATGAAGTAAGCACAGACTTGGTCTCCCAGTCGAAACATCTGTAGAGAGTATCTGCACTGACTCATTCTGTGCCTACTTGGCTACACTATGATACCCAGCTATTTAGCCAAGCCCTAGTTCAGCTTTTCTGTGGACAACATCTGTTTTGTGTATTGTGTAAACATCCGCAAAAAAAAAAACATCTGAACCTAAGGACTCAGACTGCTCACACCTGGCTTCAGATGCCAGTCTCCAGTTCAGCTTGTCATGTGGGCTTCTGACCAATGAGCTGCAAATTGGAGATTGCAGCGAACTCTCTCCTTGGGTTTGATTAATCTGCTAGAGGAGCTAAAAGAACTCAGGTAAGATTTTACTTTCATTATGAAAGAATTATTATAAAAGGATATAAGTCAGGAACAGTCAGAAAGAAGAGGTGCATAGAACAAAGTATGAGAAAGGGATGAGTAGGTTCCATGTTCCCTCCGAGCTAATCACTCCCCCCGACCTTCAGGTGTGCACCGACCTGCATGCTCTCCAAATCTCCAGACTGCGGAGGTTTTATGGAGGCTCCATGATACAGGCATGATTGATGAAACCGCCGGCCATTAGAGAGTTAGTCAGCCTCTGGTCCCTCTCCCCATTCTTCCCCAGAGGTCAAGGGTTAGAAGTGAAAGTTCCAACCCTCTGATTATTATGTATGGTTGCTTCATTAACACAAACTCAAGTGTGGTTAAAAGAGGTATGTTATAAATATTTAATGACCCTTCTTTCTCTTCTCACTTAGAAAATTCTAAGGGTTTTAGGAACTCTGTAACAAAAACAAGACAAAGGCCAAATATATGTGTCTTATTATAAAGGAGAATACCCATAAGGAATGATCAAATTATTTGTTAATCCAGTTAAACATATAAATAGGTCACAAATTTAGGCCAAATAAACCAAATTAAAATTGCATTTAATTTCATTTTTTTTGTAATTCAGATATATATTCTACACACTTGTTAAAACTAACAAATGGACAGAAGAGGTGTATTGACTTCTGACATGTGATTTTGATAGTTCCTTAACATTCATTCATTATAAATATGCAGCATATTTTACTACAAACTGACATTCACTAGACAAATAAAGATTGAGCATTGTTATTACTGATATGTTGGTTTATACTTGATTTTTCAGTTGAAATTTCTGATTGGTTTTTTTTTTTATCTTTCAAAAGCCCCTTTTTTCTGGAGTATGTGAAGTGAACATATTTAAACCTCTTAAAATGTGGATTCGAACAATTTCACTCATTAACATTTAAATATAAGTTGTGTGTCGTAATTACAACAGCACCTAACTGAAATTAGAAAACTGCAGATTATCACTGAGGGAAGATACAAGAGCAAATATTTGTAGTTCTAAGTGAAACCTGAAAGATATTAATTTCTTCACACTGTATACTAAATTTAATCTATACTTTCTAGAAAAGTGAATAAATTTATCCACACATAAAATATGACTAAAATCAGTTAATATGTAATAGCAATCAATCATCATATGACCATGGCAAGATCAATAGGTAGCACTGAATCATATTGTAAATGATTAATGTTCTCCCGATCATGCAAACAGAAGAAAGGTATAAATTAATTGTCAAATCTTATGAAATTGTAAAAACCTTTGACTATACTTGCCAGTTAAACTACAAAGTTTATTAGGCTTTGATTTTGTACTTCCATAAAGTATATTTCATGATCCTGCAATTTTGATTTTAAGTGACTAGAAAATAATTGTCATAATGAAAAGCAACAGAGATCAAACAGATCATAGTGGAAGAAGAATTTTCTCTGAGGTGAAAATGAGGTTCTTTTAGACATACAGAATTGGAAGGAATAGTGCAAAAACTATTGTTAGAAATAGCCTAAAGATCAAGTAGGTGGAAATAAAAATATTACTTTTATATTGATAAAGCATTGCAGAGAATGCAATAAGGTGTATGTATAAGTGCCCTGCAAATACTTTACTCTAAAATTGGACACACTAGCTCAATTGTGTAGAACCAAGTTAAAGTAGTGAGGCGGTGAACCTCGCCTACCCTGATTATGGAGATGTCCCAAGGGGGAAGACAGCAGGTGACCCACTACTCCTGCCCATGATGGGGTCACCCGGTAAACAGATTAATGTTATTTCCTGGCAGAATTTTATCTATTGAAATCTCATAGCAAGATATCCATAGTTTAGTATTATTAACAAGAAAGAAATCACCACCTGTAGATTTATGACACACGAGTTTATAAAAAAATGCAATGAAAGTATTGCAACATCCTTGCTATAAAATGGAGATATATGATAACCTAAATGATCTCTGCCAAATGAGGTGACAGAAAAGCCTCACTTAGAATCCATAACTATTACTGTGGGACCGGAGACAATGTGTCTGGCGTTGGAAGGAAGTACCTGAATAACCAGTCCGGCATCCCCTGATCGCTCTCTCTGCTTTGCCTATGCTACTTCATTGCTTGCATCCTTGATATCCTTTGTAAAGCTGGACATGGGCATGATCTCCCATGTGGCGAGCTGATTTGACAACTTGATTGGTGGTGGTAGCTCTAGTTTGTGCCACGGGTGTGATTGTCTTTCAGATAAGATGTAGCTGCAAACCTGCCTTCGGCGTGGAGTGCCTGGAGCTTGGCAGCAATTGTAGGGACTAAATCTTACCATCGGTTTCGGAGTGCATAGAATTAGATCCCAGGAACTGGCTAAATGAATGACAGAGAGTACATACATAGAGGAAGAAAGTTCAAAAAACTTCTATCTCCTGTCTATGTCTATCTATTTTGAAAAAAATCCAGACTTTTGCAAAAGGACAATATTGTGGAAGTGGTAAACTTCATTAATTCTTTATATACATATACAAATGTATGGCCTGCTTACGCATTTTTTGATGACCTGAAGAGAGCCAAATTTTTACTCAAAATAACTCAATTAAGGCCTTTGATAACCTAATCAAAATCCCTACTCTTGGTCAGGTGACTGCTGAATTCCAAGAATCCCCTATTAAAGAACTTGTACATTTTATAGAGAAAATCTCACAGAAGTCTGATGAATCATTAATGGTGTGACAGAATTAATACCTAGAGACATGCCACTAATTGTAAATACTACTGAGCAGAAAGGCTATTTCAGTCTCTAATATTAATCGATCTTAGTTTTAGAAATGAAAAATAGCTGTTCTTCATAATGTTACTATGTATGCACTTATAATCTACATCTGTTATCATAGAATTCCTGTAACGTGAGTGAGTCACACACTTCACGGTACAAAAGAGCAGAGGTAAGTGGGGTTTCCAGATCCCTCTGCTCAGAAAACCACAGAACCTTAAATATATTTAAAAATGCATTCATATTACACAAACACACACTCAAACACAGAAACATATTAAAGAAAAAAATGACTGCAAACCCCTTGCATAACAGATTGAAAATTTCTTTGTTGCAATAAACTGCTTTTTATCTTAAAGCTATGATGAAGCAAATATTTTTAAAAAGTTCTTCAATATTGCATTCTTTTGTTTTTCTAAAATATAATAAAAGCAAATGATCTTTATAAAACTATAAATAATATACAAATAGTAAATGTGTTTTCTCAGTGGTTGTAGACTTGTGTATTATTTTTACTTAAAAGTTAATGAGTATAATAAAAATAAAACAGAAATTGTACACCATGTGAATAATTTGATTGTAAAGATTTGCCTATGTAAAAAAATTATTATCTCAATATATTTGAGACTCTAATTTTTCTTTTAATATTTTATTGCTTCACTCCATGTAAAAGTATGACTACCAGTCTTAATGTGAAGAAAAATGAAAATGTAAATTCTCATTGTTGCCAGACAATTTAATGTTGTCTACATAAAGCAAATCGACTTTATTTGGGGAATATGTTTTAAATATATGCAGGAATCTCACAGTTTCACCATTCATTTAAAATATGAAAATAGTTGTTCCTTTTTCAGATTACAAGGGAGAAACATGCTCACTTAAAAAAAATCAGATGATGATCAGAATGTGACAGGAAAGCCATAATTACCTAATACCCAAAGTCTTAGTCATAATTGTTAAAAAATGTAATGGATATTATCCAATGTTTTGCATTTCACACAAACACACACTCATGGATGTACTCATATATTGAAATGATCATATACATTTCCTATTTGGATAGTTTCCCATGAGAGCAATTTTACAATACTCATTAGTGTTGACTACGAATTTGCCAT
This sequence comes from Anoura caudifer, assembly GCA_004027475.1. NCBI lineage: Eukaryota > Metazoa > Chordata > Mammalia > Chiroptera > Phyllostomidae > Anoura > Anoura caudifer. The sequence continues at coordinate 456,047 of PVKU01000205.1, read as the reverse complement.
TTAACAATATACTTTTATATAGCTTGTATAACTATTTGATCCAACTGTAAGAAGCAGAGTTTTTTAATTTTTTATTTCCTATCTCTATTACTTGCTTTTATTGTATTTTACTGTAAGAGAATAATACTTCTTTTTTACTTTTTTTTACTGTAAGAACAATGGTTTGTTTAGTGTTTTATTTCATCAAACTTTATTTCCTTCTTAAATTTTCCAATGTAGGTGAAAGTATCTTGCTATTATCCTTATTCTTATTGTTATTAATGCCTTCCATTGTAAACATGTGTAGTATTTGGTCTTTCTTCTGGATATAGACCTTCTTTAATCTTGACTTTAAATTAACTCTCCAGATTCCAACCAGTTTTCCGTTTTCATCCATTTTTCCTGGGAGACGACATGTCCCTTAGAGCGTACATGTCCCTTAGAGTATACCTCTTACACGTATAGATTCAGAAATTCCTTTATATGTCTGAACCATTTTTCTCTTTCATTAAGCTTTTTTTAAATTTTCACTCATCATGTTTAAATATTCATATATTTTAATTACAAGAAATCCAATTATATTATATTTTGTATGCTCATTTATAATTCTTTGAAGTTTCCCTTTGCCTCTGGGTCATTTTTCTTCAATTCTCTTCATTTTATTGTTGTTTTGCTCATGGTGCAAAAATATTTTGAATGCGTAGAATGTGTGAAGATTCACAAAGTTGTTTCTGTGGAAGATGTTTATTTCTATTACCATAGAGTTCACAGTTCAAATATGAGATAGCTCTGTGGGAGACAGGTATCACATAAATAAATATTTTTATGTAAAAATGGATACATGATTATGTATTTGGACAGTTACTTTGAAGAAATATTATTCAAGCAAAACAATTGTATACAGAAATTAATATCTAGATTGAGGAGTCAAAACCAGCCTGCCTGAGAGAGTGACGATTACAGAATTGAAAGATAAAAGGAAGGCAGGGAGGTCTTGGGACCCCATCATTGTCTGCATAACTCCTGAGTATAAAATATTCCAATGGTAAAATATTTTAAACGATTTATTGTGCATGTACCTATAACAAGGAATAATTTTACCTTAAAATGAGATTTTTCATGATCCCATTACTTTCCTTTTTTAATGATTAATCAAGGCAATGGCATAGTATTTTAGATAGCTTAAAATATTCAAATTGTGGAGCTCCTGGAAATGCACACTGATATGCAAATCACGTTTCTTATATTAATATGTATATGCATTTATGGGTTTTAATGAATGTTCAAAGGTCATTGCAATTGATTTGAGTAGTTTTTATTCCAAGGGATTTGAGAGAATTGTATTCAAATAGACTGAATTCTCATTACAATCATGATCCCTAACAAAATATTATTTTTTTGCTTTGAAAACAAGTGTTTTGCCATAAGTCACAACTCCAAAATAATAAGTAAATTAAATTATTTGATATAAATTTATTTTAAATACATATGAGTTAGAGAGAATTTTTTCACTATGAAAATCATAGGCCATAAATAAAATGAAATAGTAGAGAAATTTAATAATTGTCATCTGGTCAAAAAACATACATCAAGTTAATTTTTAGGAAACACAGCAAATGCTGATGTGTCTTTAATACCTTGACTCCTAAGACTGATTATTACAAACCAATGCATATTTAACTTTCATATTCAATAATAGGTAAGAATTACCATTATGAGCCTTTTCCAAATGTTAGATTTAATAAGATAATTTAATTGACTAAAAACTAAAAATTCAATAATTTTAAAAAACACACTTAAAAATTTATAAGATATTATATGCATTTAAAAATATTTTAATCCTAAAAAGCATAAGACATATTTGAAGGGAGGCAGTATCTGTACAATAATAAAACTTTGTTTCACAATGTAATAAAAATTGTAAGACTGAGTGAAATGGAGATTCAAGCACAGATATCTCTTTTAATGGGGAAGGAGGCAACCGTGCTATGAGATGAGCAACTGGGATTTCTCTGCCTTCAGAATGGTTGTCTGAACTATCTCACTGCAATGCTCACATCACTTTCATCTCCAAGGCATTTCAACGTGGTCTTGGTGTCTTTACCATTCAAAATAAGATTTTTTTTTTTTTACCTAGACTGATAAATTCTCAGAAAAGATACTATTCAGTTGATACTTTAGAGCAATCATACATTAGAAATTAACTTTCCTTTTCCTAAAACTATCCCCTCAAGTTTCCTTAAATAATCAAATCTGATAATATTTTTCTGGACATCATTTGAAAGCTCTCTTTGAAAAATTTTCCAGGGAGGATTTGAGATACTCATTGCATCAGGAGGAAGCACCATTTCACTGTTTATTCAGCCACAATTTATGCCTTTCTCTAAGTTGTATGCATTCCAATGCCCTACAGTGACATTTACCAAAATTATTCCCTCATGCTTTTTCCTTGATAAAGGATGACTTTCTTACATCATCTTGACTATTTTTAAAATATGAGCACCTTTAATAATTTTATTGGCACTTGTGAATCACCCTTTTTGTAAGATTCTTCTTTTATCAATTCAATCTTATATATTGTATTATACCAGGGGTCTTATCTTTGCACTATTAGCATTTCAGGCTGAATAGTTACTTTTTCAGGCTGAATGGGGGCTATATAATAGGATATTTATCAGCATTTTTGGCCTCTACCAACTAGAAGATATAACAACCTCCCATGGTTGTGACAAACAAAAATGTCCCCACAAATTGCAACATATTTTTCAAAACAAAATGTCCCTTTCTTGAGAGAATCATTGCATGGATAAATGGAGGCTATAGAAGTCAAAGAATAATTTATATGCAATAAATTAGTAGTTTTTAGGACACAACTAATTACCATTTCATTTCCAAATGTAATTACATTATGTATAATCTTCACACATTAAATCTATGATGTAGATACTGTAATAATCCCCATTTCACACTTGGGGAAACTGAGGCACAGATGATCAATTAACTTACCCAAGATCCCTCTGCTTATTAGGGGTGGAGCCTGGTTTTAAACCCACTTACTCAGCATTCATGCTCTTAGCTAACACAACCACCTAACTCTAACCTGAATCTCACACGAAGGCCAGAAAGGAAATGAACATAAAAAGAATATAGAATTGAGATGGAAGGAAAACATTTTTGAACATGAAAACAATTTAAGATGATAAAAGTAGAGGACAAGAGAGAAAGACACAACCAAATACATGGGTCAAAGGATAAAAAGTGAGTCAGGGATACACATCTTTAAGTAATCTGGGGAGAGAAAGGAAGAAAGCAAGGCTATATCCCCGTAAAACGACAGATTTAAAGCTATAATGTAGTATGGTACCTTTTTTAGTATTTACAATTCTTAGTTATCTGTTTTACGAATCCATTATTTCTGATCAATATTTCTGATCTTAAGAATGTTGGTTTTCCTGTGGTCACATATTGAGGTTAATTGAGGTTAAAAAAATATTCAGAGAAATACAGAAGTAAACAGTCACCTTTAAAATTGGAAACCTAGCAAATGTAAACCTGTAGAGTATGTACAGTTTTCATGGTGCCCTGAAGTTGCCTTTTGCATAATTTTATTAAGGATAAAAGTAAAATAAAATAGCTTCTAATAAATATAAACTGGAAACGAACACTATTGTTTTGGGTTATACTATGTTTACATTGTCCTTTATTGTAAGAATTGTCATAGGTTCGTAGCTGCAAGACTCAAGAAAATTTCTATATTAACAGAGCAGCAGCAGAACTGAGCTCTCACGGTGCAATTCCCAGAGAACGCAGCAGGCAGCGGTGCAATCTGCACGCAGTCAGGCGGGGAAGGCAATGACCTGCTCGAATGACGTGAAGTCTTACAAAAGACTCAGCTGACTGCACCATCCAAAAGGCCGGTGACTCTTTGTACACCTGCGCAGAGTGGCAAGAATATTTTACATTGGGTTCCGAAGGAGAATAAAGGTAAATTCTGGATCAGCCGGAGCAGATGAAACACAGCAGCTGTCCAGCCCAGCGCACACCCTTCACAACTGCTGCAGATGACAGCGCAGCCAGCAGCGGGAGGAAGCGCTTGCAGAGAAACTCACAAGTAATGGAAAGTGTTGCTGGGCTGCACGTTCCGCCGTGGGATGCAGTCGTTAAAGGAAGCACTTTCTTCCAAAGCCACGTCACGGTTCTGTACACCCAAATCCTAACCTTCCAATATATGGATAAACATGTGCTGTAAATAGTTTTATTCTCCCTCCCAAAAGTGCAGCCTACTGTATTTTTCAAAAATAAATAAAGCCCAGAGATGTATTAATTTAAAAAAAAAAGACTTTTTTTCACTATCTAAATATTTTGTGTGTGACCTTCCTATAATATCCATTGGGATGATGTTTTCTGGAGTTATAAGAAGGTAAGTGAGGAAAACAGACGGTAAAAGGTTAAAATTACCTGTTAAAGTGTTTGTGAACAGTTTGTTTTTAAATATCTTTGAAGACATGGTAGGGAACAGAAACATAAACCAATGGTTTAGCTTAGTTGTGATAGTTACTACATATTTCTAGTAAAATATAAAACTTTTAATCAAAAAAATCCCAATATCTAATGTAACCACATAAAAATAAGTCTCGGTATAAGATTTGAGTAGTACTATACTCTTGTATTAGGATAGTAACAAACATAATTGTAGTTTGGCAGTATAAAATAGTGGCTATTTTGTTTTGAAAAAGGCTAAGTGTGGTATGTTCTGGTAAGAGCTTAAGAACACAGCCTTTGAACTTGCTACGTGTGTGAACATGTAAACCCCACCTCTGTGACCTCAGTGCCTCTTGGCTGAAAGTGTGTAGTGTGCTGGCGTTTCATTTCCAAATGGAGGTGATATTTTGATTCGAATTTTTCTCCTTCCCGCTTTATTACAAAGTACTTCTTAACAGATGACCTCTGGAAAGTTTTACAAAAACAATTTCAGGGAAAAACTTTCCACTGACCTCCAGAAATACATTTTTTTAAAAAAAATTCTTGTCTATTTTATTATAGTTGTTCCAATTTTTCCCCCTTGGCCCTCATCCATCCAGCCCACCCCACGCTCTCACGGTCTTTGGTTACATAGGCAGTGAACTCTATGTGAGAAAGGGCCTCCATTTGCCTATAAAATATGTGTTTGTATCTGTAAATGGATTGTTGAGATGATTTTAGCCATTACAATTTCCAGTAATCCTAATAAGAAAGAAATTCACAAAATTAGACAATGTCAGGTTCCAGTTGAAACAACTTCTTTCAATCATGCAAATACTTAGGACATAAAATAAGCCCACATTGTAGGAATTTTTCTTCTTTTTCAAATTTGGAAGACATAATTTTGAGATAGGGTATGTGGCAAAATAGCTATAACTGATAAAGGCTACACGGACTCTCCGGGAGGTAGTAAGAACAACTTTCAACTGATGTATGGTTAGAACCGGCAGAGACCAGCTTCATTCAACATGGCGACCAATTTTAATTTACCATTGACCCTGGCCTCATTATACAAACGTTATAATTCATTATCATGCTACACAATACACCTTATGCCACCATAATCAGAAACAGAAAGCCCATATAAGGACATAAAATGGCTAACAGGGCTCTTCTGGAAAGTTCCACCGCTTTTTTCCTATGAAGGGATCTGGATGGACGTGCATATCTTTTGGCTGGTCCTGCCTCTGTGTGTCCTTTAAGCACCGCCGAATTCATCTGATTAGTCTCCTACCACGGCACTCCAGCATCCCCCACAGGTTACACATCAACGCCCTTCTCTTACGCTGTCGTTTAGACTTTAAATATGAGGCAACCTGATTTACCTGATTAATAAATTGATTGTACTTTTTTGATCTCCTAAATCTTTCTTTTTCTCATTTTTTGGTGTGGCTGTTACATACAAGGTCTGTCCAGAAGGTATCCAGCCACATAATAGGAAAAATAGAGACATTTATTGAACAAGATACAAGATTCAAGAAACATTGTTTGCAGGACAATGATGCCTCAGCACCCTTCAAAGTAGGCACCGTGGGACCTCACACAGTTCTCCCAATCACCATCAGCTGCCCAGTCATGTTTTCCTGAATCTCATCAATGGTCTGCAATCTCTTCCCTTTTAGAAAGGATTTTAGTTGTGTGAAAAGCCAGAAGTCTCAGGGCACCAAATCTGGACTGTAGGGGGGCTGAGTCACCTGCGTGATTTGATGTTTCACCAAAAACACTCTGCACAAGATGTGATGAAGGAGTGGGCACGTTGTCATGATGAGGCTGCCCGTCGTAAGTTGCACATAACTGCGGCCTTCAGAATCGTCTGTATAGTTTCTGCAGATGGATGTTCTACTTTAATGGAAAATTTGATCCAGATGCATTGCTCTACTCACTTAGTCATTTTGAATGCAATGGCCACACAGTTCACATGCTCATTCAATGGTTCCCACTGACTAGTATAGACAAGTCATCACTGTTCATGCATGCACATTCCAGTCCACTCTCCTTGGCTGCCAAGTTACATCAACGCCATGCTAACTGTTCCTGTTATATTAACAATGCCTGGACTTTTCCCAAACAGACTTTAATATGTATGTTTTTTTCTCTAAGTTCCAAAAATTTGCTATAGTGTTGTATATAATAATAGGTACTCCATGCACAATCTAAAAATAGAAGTTTGATTGAAAAAAGCTACTGCAAAATTATATTATGGGTTATGGGAGCTCTCCTTATATATTATGAATTATGTATATACATACCATACACAATCTATAAATTCATAAGCAACACTTCCTGGTTTTATCATATGTTAAAATAACAAAAATAAACATTTATTTAATGAACTATGTTATGGTTGCCACCTCATGCTTTAAGTTGCCTTTTTATTTATCTTTTATATGGAATACTGATTAGCTCTAACTGATCATTTACAAGTTCCTAAATATCCGTTACATGTACACAAACACAAGTATATGTATGTGTTTATACATATCCCTTAATTTCTAACTAATTATAAACAGAAGTGGTAGTATTTTGTTCCTACAGGTTAGCAGAGGTTTTATAAGTGTGTGTGTATTTGATCCTAAGTGGCCTGAGGAAATTCGGACCTGAATAGAGTCACTGCTATTCCTTCTCCACTCTAGGTCCAGCCTAGGTCAGTGAAGGCGTCGGGAGTTTGATGTTCAGCCGCTGCTCAATAGGCTATGGCATCCGAAATAGTCTGCTGGTCTGACTTCACTTTTCGTCGAATCATTGTCAGGTAGTGATTAGCGGCCTGTGCAGAACTTGGCAAACAGGAAGGGATGTTCCATGTTGGAAATCTCTTCTATTCATACACACTCTGTTTTTAATATCGGCAAGGAAGTATGTTGGCAGGAAACTCTGTCTATGTCACCCTTTCCTACTGTTCAATAAATAAAAGACTTTAACTGCCAGGGCCTATTATATATTTCAAGGGGTTCTTGTATTTGAAATTAAAAAACTAATTATACAGTGCTAAGAATATAGAAAATCGCAGGAGACATTTAAGAAATGATTACTAATATCATTTATTTTTATAAAAATATTTTTCTAGCTAAAAAACCTGCAATAATTAGGCATTTAGTAAATATTTATTTAGTTAATAGTTAACTGCTTTCACCGGATGCAAACACCTTTCTATTTTCATAAAAGTACTTATATCATTTGGGGATGCAATCAGAAGTGTTTCTGTGGGATTCTTACACACTACCCCCACTCCCCAGCGTCAAGGTATAATCGACATGTAACATTGTGTAGTTTAATCGCATACAATATAATGTCCCCACACATATATAGTGAAAAATGTTTGATCCCACAGAGGGATCTAGGAATCCAGACTATAGTCTTCCTTGCAGAAACCTTGCTTTAACTGGTTGGGTCAGTCATTTGAAGGGTTCCTCTCTGGAACGGAAGAGAAGATTCATCAGACTCACTTAGTCAAAGGATCACCCTAGCTATCTCGTTCAGAATAGATTTTAAGGGGAAAAGAGGGAAAGTAGATAGACTGTGAGGAGTAATCCACATGAGACAAAATGTTAGTTTGGTCCAGAGCAACAGTAGCAAAAATGATAAAATCCTGTATCATGAATTTGTTTTTGGAAACATTTGTTTCTCACTGTTTTGGGAATTTGTTTTCTTACTGATAAATAAATGTAATATATACAGAGTTGGGCAAAAGTAGGTTTATAGTTGTTTGTATGGAAAGAAATGCAATAATTAATAAATTTGACTACAAGAATAAACTCTGTGTTTCGCATGCTCACTACTATAAACCTACTTTTACCTCATCATACATATATACTTACCTTACCATATATGCTTATATATATTATATATAATAATACTTATATATGTGTTATTTATAAATATTATATATACATATATATAAAATTTAAAGAAAATCCAGACAACCTATTATAGCACAGAAGCACTCAAATCATTATAACAAATGTGGTTAATTTTATAAAAGGAAAATTTTCAACATGTATGAATAGTGTACTCTCTACTATTCAAATAAAAATAGAGCCTGTGGATTTTTTGCAGAGGAAGAAGATTTGACATCTTTGTACTCTTTTCGTGCCTCCTTTTAAATAAATTGCAATGTGTCAATAAAAAAAAATCATTGTTAAATCAATATTTATAAAAACAATAAATTATGTCATGAATTTTTGTTAATAAATCAGAAAATCTATAATTTAAATAATTTCATATTTTCTCAAATTATAGATGAAGAGACTGAAGGACAGAGAAACTATGTTACTTGCCTAAAGTCCTGCAGTCCCACAGAGGAAGACTGAACGTTTGAATTAATAGCTGCCGGTGAGTGTAGATTTCTGCGTGTATTTCCCATCATGAGGATCCATACTACACCTCTACATTTTGATGGATCCCACAGTCTGTTAAATGCTCTGATGCAAATATTTTATTTCCGGTGCTCCATGACAAAGTTTTTATATTTAAATTTTTTTTTTGTTTGAATAGTTTAAATTCTCAAGACCAACTCAATTTCCACTTGAAATTTTGATGAAGTGTAACCATAGCCTTCAGGTACTCCTTTTTTTTCTTCTTCTTCTTTTTTTCTGTGGTGTTTCCAAGTTTAACTACTCTGGAAGTGCCAATGTTGACTTTGAGCTGTGCTTCCATGGTGTTAATGACTGGTATAATTGCTTTTTAAAGAAACATTGCTACTTGTAATAATTGCAAAGAGTACCTTTGAGATGCAATTTGCAGAATTAGAAGGGTGGTGAAAGGCTATTATGTACAAACTCATTTCCCCAAACCTCAGGCTTTGATCTAATATTAGACACTGAAGTGGATTGTCCTGATGTATATTTTTAGTAGAGGTCAAGAATTCCTTTAGTGGAGGTTAAAGATTCCTTCAGGAACTTTTATTGAAAAGTAGATAAATGCTTTTAGTCATTTAGTTACCTGCAGTTGTTCAATTTAAATAATGTCATTCTTTATTTTATCTATATCAACTACATTCAACAAATATATATAGTTATAAATTTCAACATTTTATTCTTAAAAGAATTAGAATTTATCCACATCCAAAAGTAATATCCTAAACTACTGGTAGCAAAAATGTAGTTTTTTTCCTCTTGATTCCAAAGAAAGTCATTGCAATAAGATTAAAATATATTGAAGTGTAAATTTTTATTAAGAATCAGCTATCTACTCAGCTGTAAGAAAAGATGAAATCCTGCCATTTGTGATGACATGGATGGACCTTGAGAATATCATGCTGAGTGAAATAAGACAGAAAATTTGAGAACCATAGGATGTCATTGATGTAGTATATAAAACTGAATGCAACAAATGAGCAAACAAGGGAAAATATCCCATAGACACAACAGTATGGTGGTCACCAGAATGAGTTGAGAGGGGTGGGAAAGGGTGAAGGGGCTGAAACATGCAATCACAGAAGTTGATTTGACTTTGGGTGGGCATGCGGGGCAATATACAGATCCTGTATCATAGAAATATACCCTTGAGACCTGTATAATTTTATCAACCAATGTCACCACAATAAATTTAACGAAAAAATAAACTATCCATCTCTCAACAACATGGCTGGTCTTTTGTAGGTGCAAAATATGTTGAATTTTTGGAGCTGCCCAGTTGTTTGTAGCTGAGTGGGAGGCCTGGCTCTACCTTTCACGATGGATGATAAATACCCCGGATGTTTCTCTCTTGACTCCATAGAAAACTGAATCCCCGCATCCTGTGCAAACATCAACAGCCGCCTTACATGCTAAAGGTGGTGCTAGCAGAGCAACCGGGGAAAGACAGCACAGACTTGTTTCTGTGATTGTTGCAGGAAAGGCGCCCCTAGTGGTAGAAACCGCGGGATGCAACGGAGGCAGCGGCCGCTGTGTGCAGTGTGGTCCCGAACGCCGTTCCCTGATGATCTGTGCTCAGGATCCCGTGTGCTTTTCGTGCTTCGGTACGACGGAACTGTTTTAGTGTGTGACTTTTTGTCCTGGCAAAAACTTTTAACCTTAAGCACGGTTGATAGGCCCTTGACATCATCGGTCCTGTGAATGTCCTTGTTAAGTTAGAATGCATTTATCTCCCTTGAAACCGAGATTTCTGACAACTCTGGTATTTAAGTAAAAGCATCGAATTAAACGTTATAATAACCGGGGAGAGCTGTGCATTATGTTTGAATTTGTTCTGCTTTTTAAAGAAACGTTCAGGTTGTTATAGTAAAGGGAGGTATTATCTTCCATTAAATGTTCTAATTCCTATTTTTATATGTGAAACCTAATTATTTGTCTATTTGTTTTGCTTGTTTTGTCTACTCATTTTATAACAAATCACCATAAAAATCCTCTTATTGTTTCAAACTTTCAGTGCATTTTCCGAAGTGTTTTAAGTACACAATGATATCATCTAAAACAATAATAGTTTTGCTTCTTTTTGTCTTTCACTAATTGATAGGGTAATGCTTTTAGAATACTTTTAAATATTTATGTCCTTAAAATGGACAATTATGTTCATGAAATTTATGCTTCTGATGATCCAACATTATGAGTGATGCTGGCTTTTATCTTATGATATATGCTTTAATTTACATCGAGAAATATTTTTTTATTTTATTAAAAGTTTTTATCAGAAATGGATGCTATATTTTATTAAATGACTTTTTGGCACTTGTTAAGGTGATATTTTCCCTCGATTGGGTTTCCAACAGTGAATTATAATAAAAATATCCTATGAACGGGCTACTACTGAGTTCCCAGAAAGAATTTGATTTGATTCCATTATTATTAGACTAGTAATATGTAGCTGCAATGTATTTAATAGTTTTATTTCAAAAATAGTTTGTAATCTCAATATATGTGACTGAATAGTGGTTTTCATTTTATTGTGTATTATTTTTTAGATATTTGTAATTTATTTTTATTTTTAGAGAGAGGGGAAGGGGAGGGGAGAGAGAGGGAGAGAAATATCAACATGTGGTTGCCTCTCACTCACCCTCCCCAGGGACATGGTCTGCAACCCAGGCATGTCCCCCCACTGGGAATTGAACTGGCGGCCCTTTGATTTGCAGGCCAATGCTCAATCCACTGAGCCACACCAGCCAGAGCTGTTGTGTGTTATTTTTTTAAGTTTCTACCAAACTGACTTTATGTGTTTAAGAAAAATGTAATTTCTTCACACTATTATTGAGGTTGACAAGTCCACATTTGCAGAATGAGAGGTTGGGCCCACAGGCTGGGGACCCACACAGATAGTTGAGTATCTTGCTCTATATAGTGTGTGTGTGATTGAATACACAAAGAAACTTAGGTATTACAATACTTAAGTTACATTAGTAAGCTCATATATTATACTTAACACCTCTTGCCTTACCATTTTGTAGTATTATGGCACCTTTATTATAGCATGGTAAGAAAGTTAGCACATTTACAATGCTGTCTATGTGTTCTTCTCCTAATACTCCTTTTTGTTAATTTTGGTGGGGGTTACAGATTTAATAGCGGTCTAATAATTTTGTCAGCATTGAGTATTGTGTATTTGAACACATTCTAAAGATGGTCAGTGAAACTGTGAAATTCCACTTCCTCACAGATTTCCACCTCAATGGTTTATGAATCTCAGTCATTTTTGTTATTTCCACTCTGTTGAGGTTCATTTTATTTAAAATGTATTTCACAGAATGATTCCCAGATATGAGTAATGCTCAGCATAATTACTTTTCTAAGCATCTTAATTGTTCTCTTGCTTGCTAGACTTGGTCGCCACTTTTTGCTTCAAGAAAAAAATAAACATGGCTTTAAATAATGTGTACCTACTATTGGCCTTGTTCTCCTAGTGGTTTCTGTCTCTGTGCTTTGAAGAAATAGTTTCACTGATATTGTCTGCTAACACTGCCTTCCCATCCTGATTCTCCTCCATTTCACACACATACACGCGTGAGCGTGTGCACACACACGTAACACAGACCATCATGACTTGACTTTTTACCCCTCCAAACAGCTATTTGTGTACTTCAGAATGCCTCATATGAACAAGCTTTTATGTCAATTGCTCAGTTATTTTCTTGTTCTTCATTTTCATAAATATGAATTACATGTGCTTGGGGCTTTTCTTTAATGTCTTTAATATATGTAATTATTTTATTTTATAACTATAAACTTGGTCCACTTTTGTATTCCACTTTACTTTCTGTTCTTAAACTCATTTTCCATTGCCTGCTTCTGTTTAAAATAAGATATTTTCCTTTCTTTCTTCAAATGTTGCCTTTATCTATGGACATAGTTTCTTGTTTTTTGCTATTACTTCCCAATGTCATTGTGCCTCGTGTTTTTTTTTTCATATTTTATCATTTATTGTTTTATTTTTGACCTTGTATTTGAGCTCTTGTTTTCATTTTTAAATTCGGGGTCATTGTTTTGCATTCTATATTGTGTGCTTTTTCTCACCTTTGCTTCCTATATTATGTAAGTGTAAGTTCTTATATGTTCTTATTCACTCACCATTAGGAGTGACTTGAAGAAATTTTGGCATTGGAATGGGAGTCAAATAAAGGGACAAACCTGAGCCCTGAGACTCTAGGAAAACAGAATATAAGCAATTTTCTCAGAACTTTGTGTTCAACACTCTGTTTTTACCATGCAACCTTCCCGATAGTGCATTTGTGATCAGGACTCAGCATCCGTATGTCCTCTGCCTGAAAAGCCAACAAAGCCCCGCCTATCTGCCCTGTGCGTTCTGCTTCTTTCCTGATCTTGCCTCTCAGTGACAATTTAGCTTTATTTACTTTTCTTCTGCTGCTAGCTGCAACTGGCAGCTGTCACTCTCTTTTCCACACTGTCACCTGCCATGCCAAGTACCTGCTTCTCATAAAGAGTTTGTTGCCAGGTGTGTGCCTCATCGGGTTGAACCAAACTCTCCCAAATTCACCTTGAAAACTGAAGGCATGTATTCGCACCTGCCCGAGACCTTTGGAGGTGTGTGTCTTTGCTCAGCATCATCTTCCCCCGGACCCATACATCATTAAATTAATTTCAGACAACAAGTCAGAGTTACTGTAAATCCTGATTCCATTTTTTAGTTCTTTTTCCCTGTTTTGTGTTCTCTGTGTTTTTAAATAGTTGCAGCAGATTGTTGTGTGCTGATGGGTACAATTTTTTAACAAGGTGCAAGTTATAATTTGATCTGTTTTTATTAAGATTATTTTTGTGGCTGAGTATAAGAAAGTATTGAATGGGAGAGAATAAGAAGATAAAGCTTAAAATTTTGTAATAAACTAGGTCACCCTTTCAGAAGAAAGAAATTCCTTACTTATGAACATAAGTTCTATATGGGCAATGGTGTTATCTCTTCTCTTCATTGTACTAGAATCAGCAGCAAAAATTAGAAGGACTTCAAACAGGTCATATTAAATGGAGGGATACATTCGTTTTAATTTTTTAAAGTATAGGTTGGAACCCATTAGCACTTTCAGAAAATAATTATGTAATTATTATGGAGTCTTCTGTGTAATAATGTCATAAAGTCATGGGATCCTCAAAGGGAGTTTTTAGAAAAGCTATACACAATTAACAAACAGATAGTTGCTAATAGAGGTAATACACTGACCCGACACCTGTTATGCACAGAGTTTTCAGTCCTGCGGTCACTCCCCGTAAACCTTTCTTGGAAATAACCGTAGGTTTGTTTCCAGGAGGGTGCTGTGTTCTTGATTTTATGGTTAATGTTTTATATGGTCTCCTGCTACTGTTTTTACTTCTAGTTGGCTTTGTAAATACATTTTTATTTTCCTGTTAAATAATGATTTGGGACATGCAATGGCATCAAGTTCTAATAGTATTAGAGTCTGAATAAATGTCATTGTTTTTGTTAACTGTCACCTCTCCTGTGCCACTGAGGCACGGCATGAAAATGAACTTGAAAAACCCAGTTCAGTTGTCACCGTTCATTATTGTAGTTATCTGAGGGGAATATGCATTAAACATTTCTTACAAACAAGTAAATATGTATGTGCTCAAACAAATAAAAGTATTTTTTAAACTGAGAGAAATCCTTCAGACTTTGACTATGCCCACAAACTCACCTGCAGGACTGGTTTTCTCTGAGGCTTCTCTCCTTGGCTTGCAGATGGCTAACCTCTTGCTATCTCTTCACTGGGTTGCCCGCTGGGCACACAAGTAACCCATGTCTCTCCGTACGTCCTAATCTCTTTTTCTTATAGGGACACCAATCATATGGATTAAGGTTCACCTTAATAGCCTCATTTAAACTTAATTATGTCTTTGAAGGCCTTATCTCCAAGTACAATTACCTATGCAGTACAGGGTGTCGGAGCTTTAAGATTTGAATTTGGGGGGTGGGAGTCGCAGTTCAGCACACAACGGTGTGTATGCTATTTTTTAGGGAATGTCCTTGTAATCAACATCTGTGGAAGGCAGGAGAAGAAGCAGGTCCTGGCAGAGAGAGAACAGGAGTTGCTATGTCACAGGCCAGCGGTAGATAGTCCCAGTAACTGAGGCATCAGGTCACACCTTGAAGGAAAATACGGGCGCTGTGCCACCTTATGCATCCCGATTCTTCTTCTGCTAGGCTCGGTCTCGCCTAAATTTTACTAGATCATATTCCCAAGGGTAATTTCTCCATTAGAGAATCAAATACACTTAAAAAGTTGATTATGAATTCTCAGAAACACTGAAATTTCTTGTGTTTATCTGGTAGGGAAAAACATATAATCTCAGGTTATTTTAGCTCATTAAATAAAACAATGGAGATTTAATTTATTAAGCAATATCTAGTCTAAAAATGCATTCATATTGTTTACAAGGTCATTTCTAGCCTGTAGTAGCCTTGGGATTAGAGAGAATAGTAATTAGAGAGATTTAACTTTAAAAAGAACCACCATTTCCTCAGGTAATCGGAATTGGAGGTAAAGAATTTTCTGCCATTACACATGACTCAGATTTTGAAATAGAGCCTCGGACCGCATGAAGAATTTGTTTTCATAGCCCCTTAAAATCATCTCTTATTATTTCTTGGCAGTTCTTGCAAAACCAATCAGCACCGAGTTCTCAATTCTGAAAACATCAGGGACCCTGCCAGGACTTTCCAGCACCTAATTCCTGGGTCAGTTACAAACGCAGAGCAGACTCAGTTTGTATCATCCAAAGACAGTTTGAAATGGCAGGTGTTCTACTATTTCCTAACATTGCTAGTCGCTCTGGGCTTGGTGATCTAATGCCTAAAACTCCATATAGTGACAGTTCCTCTTGTGAAAGCGCCACAGAGACATTGGAAGGCAAAGACGGATTTGGAAGAGAGCAGAAAACAGTGAGAAAAAATATCAGTATATTTATAAGTAATTTGCCTAGAGTATGGTTTTGTAGCAAGATGAACAAACTGGGAATTTCAGAAGAGAAATTTATTTTCTTATCCTATAATAAATGAGAAAACAGTTAAACTGCCTCTTTCAATGTCAGCCTCCTAACGATGTCCATTTTTGAATTACGGAGGGTAAGGCAACATGTTCGGTTTCATTTTCATAAACTGAGCACCCGGTGCTGGCGAATTTGCCTGGTGCGCTCATGAGTGGGTGGGCTGTATCCCGACTGTCCTTACTTCAGGTTCTTTGGGCTCTGCTTTCTCTCCTATGTTTCTTTAGTTTCCTCTGTTTATTTTTTTCTTTTTAAATGGCATCCCTGGGTCACATTTTTTAGAAATATATTGTTGGAAAGATTATTATATCCCTTCCAAACAAGTGCTAATTAGAGAAGAGGATCAAAAGGTTATAACTAGATCAATGCAAATAAGGAATTATTCAGTCAGTAAAATTTATGGCAAAATTTATGGCATTTCCTGGCATGGCAATTTATATAAAGATTGGCCTGTAAACCATTTGGTGGCTCTGTCTGTATGGTGAAAGTAAGTACAAATCCTGAATTGAATTCTTTCACAGCAAAGGACAGAGGACATTTGTTCAGGTCAACTTTCATAAGTATAAATGTGGAATTTAACCATATTTGATGAATTAGTTAATTAAGGTTTATGAACACATTTACTAGGGTTGTTTTTGACACAATGATAGAGTTACATCGACTTGACAAACTGCAAATACTACAACAAATAAATAAGTTTACAAAACAACAAGCTGTATGCATTGGTTGTATTTATTGTGGGTAAGTTATAAAGGTAAATATAAAATTACATTTGGGAAGTATTTGTAAAGAACACCAAGACATCCTTCCACTTTAAATTAGAGGTAGTAAAATACAACATTTAAATACAAGTTAAAAGTGTTCTCCATACCAAGAAGAAACTGGGCATAGAACTTCAATCCTTATAAAGTAAATTCCCCTCTAGCAACATAATTAAAAGCACAAGTCCTGCGTAAATGGGTTCTTGCCTGTTCTCAGATAATATTCTTCTCTACCCTGTGGTGTTCCTCTGTGTGGGGAACACTTGTTTCCTTAATGGCATCTTTTCAGAAATGTGAAATAATCCAAGGCCAGTTGGATTCCACCCTGTGTACTTTAAAGGTAGAATAAAGAATCATCTTCCTTGGCTTAATCTTGGCATGAAATTGCAAATGTTGAAAACTCTCCTCTTCTGATTGAACATGTTAGAGATTGTCTTGTGACTTTACATTTTACTAACTGAGCAAGGATAAGTGAGAGAGAGAAAAAGATAATCTTTACTAACATATAACCAAATGATCAAAAGTACGGATTGGAGCAATAATAAAGAGCTGTAGTTTCAGGTGTATCGTAGACCTTAAACTTGACTGAGAAATAGCTCCCCTTCGGTCCCTGCTTGGTTGCCCGAGACACTAATTCTCAGCTCCAAAGATTATCTCACACTCCAGTAGCTTTGGAGCCTTAGTATAATCATCTGCTGTGAACTTTTTCTGCACTTCACGGATACGCTGTAGGGAACAGAGCAGCCATAAAAGATGAAAAGCTATAAAAGGCTGCAGCCGGCTTCATCATGATAGTTTCTATTTAGATTTCAAACAAACTCCCACAAATTTTATTTTAAGCAGAATTCAAAAAGAATTCAGATTTGCAGTTAAGGGATTCCCTCCCCAAGCCTGCCCCCACTTTGTCCCCTTGAGATAAAGTCACTCATTCATAAATGGTCAGTTATTGTGGGCAAGGATGTCAGGTAACTTCCTGTTTGTTCCATGTTGGCAAATGCAATTGAATTAAAACGTGATAAAGAGGCTTGGGATGCATGTTCAAACAAAATGCGAATAAAATGTCCCACAAAATATTCTAAGCTAATGCAGGTGAAGATATTCCAACAAACATATCACTGTTTTTGTCAAATAACTTTATAGTTCACCAAGGATTAAATTCTTAAAGGGATGTTAAACAAAATCAGGTTCCTAAGCATTTAACATACTACACGATAGGCTTCTGCATTCATACCTGCAAGTAATGACAAGATACATATCTAATTTCACTCTTTCTTGAGTGCTTTAGTAACTTTAGGCTGTACAACAACTACTTGTATCAATAAACATGCTGACAAATGATTTATACTACCAAATTTTATAGTCATAGACATTTCAGGAGAATTGACTGTAGAATTATTAGGAGTGACTTAAGACTACAATAAAGTGATATATGATCTGTTGTAATGTAGATGCAATACATAATCACTCTAGAGAAAATAATAATAAGACAAAACAATCCTTTTTTCTCAATATTAAAATTAATATTAGAGAAATACTATATATAAATATATTTCAAGTGAACTTTAAAATTTTACTAAAAGGAATAATAGAGTATCTGAATAAAGGAAAAGTCCGACTGAACTTGGTAATTTGTGTCTTTTAATAAATTGATTAATTTCATGAGGTATCAAGTTGTCATAAATCAGTTTATAATATTCTCTTATTTTTCTTTTAATATCCTTGAAATCAGTAGTCATGACTATTGTTTTATTTCTGGTAATGATAATTTATATGTTTTTTCTCTTTTTGTCTTTCATTTTCTCTCCCTCTCTCCTTCCAGCTTCATTGAGATATAATTGAAAAATGAAATTGTACATATTCAACATGTACATTTCACAATGCATAATTTGTGTAATGATGACTACAATCAGGTTAATTAACACATCTATCACCTGACTAACCATTGTGTGTGTGTGTGTATGGACAAAACACTTAGATCTACTAGATGAGCAAATTGCAAATATATGATCTAGAATTACTGGTTAGTCACCACGAAGTGCACTGACTCCCCAGAAATCACCCATCTGACAGGTGAGAACATGCATGCTTTGACAAGCTCCTCCCACCCCTGGCAGCCTGTGTACTAATTTCAGTGTTTCTATGAGTTTGACTTTTTATTTATGATTTCACATATACAGAAGATCTACAGTATATATCTTCCTCTCTTGGCTTATTTCACTTAGCATGTCCTCTATTTTCATCCATTTTGTTCAAATTGCAGGATTTCCTTCTTTCTCATAATTAATATTTTATTTCACAAATATTGATATGACATGTATTCTTTACCCACTCATCTAGCAACAGGCACTTAGGTTGTTTCCATGTTTTTTCTGTTGTGAATGATGCTGCAGTGAACGTGGGGTTGCAGGTATCCTGCTGAGATGCTGATTTTATTTCCTTCAGATAGTTGCACAGAAGAGGGATCGCTGGGTCACTCTCTCTGTTCTGAGAGCATAGATTTTATTTACTTTATTTTTAGACAGAGGGGGAGGGAGGGAGAAAGAGAGGGAGAGAAACATCAGTCTGTGATTGCCTCTCACGTGCCTCCCACTGCGGACTCAGCCAGAGACCCAGGCATGTGCCCTGACTGGGGATTGAACCGGTGACCTTTTGATTCACAGGCCCGCACTCAATCCATTGAGCTACACCAGCCAAGGCCCATCTTTCTTTTTTTTAAATGTATACATTTAATACCGTAAATTTATCTCTAACCACTAGTTTAACTTAATCCTACACTATTTTTTATAAATTGTATTTTCATCTATTGAAAAACATTTCTCTTGAGGCTTATTATTTGACTGATGGATTATTTAACATTGTATTATTTAATTTTTGAATATTTGGTGATTTTTTCTTTTTCTGTTATCAATTTCTAGTTTAATTCCATTGCAGACTAAGTGTGCACTTTGTATGATTTCTACTCTTTTAAGGTTCAGGTATATTGTGTGACCCATAATCTAGTCAATCTTTCAGAGTTTTTCATCTGACTTTAAGGAAAATGTTTTTTTCTGTTGTTAGGTGGAGTGCTCTATAAATTACAGAGAGAAGTTTTTGAAGTCTTACACGATAACATTGGATTTGTCTAGCTCTTTAGTTTTATTGGCTTGTGTCTCATGTGTCGGTGTTCCGTTGTTACATTCATACAGGTTTAGGGTTGCTACATTCTCTTTTAGGATGGACACTTTCCTCAGTAAATAATGCCTGTTTTTAACTCTGACCGTCCTTCCTGTTCTGAAGGCTATTTTTTTTCTAAAATTAGTATCTCTGTTTCACCTTTCTTTTGATTAGTAGGATTTATATTATCTTTGTAACTCTTTAATATTCATTACAATTTCCTTTGTTTCTATTTCCTGCCTCTTTTTTGTCATCTCTGATTTAAACTGAGTATGTTATACAATTCCATTTTATCTCTCTTCTTAAATTATACTCTATTCAATTTTAAATATTGAATTTTATTTAACTTTAAAAATTATTTTACAGTTTGTATCATGCTCTCAGCTGTTCAGAGTGGTAAAGAGACCCCCATTTTGATCCTTTTTACCACATACAGCAAGGATATTTTCAAGTGTTTACTTGAATTCTCTGGGCCTTGTGTATGTTATTGAAGAAGAAGAAGGAGAGCTTGGTCATATTGTCAGTGAAGAATGTTGAGTGGTACAAATATAAAAAGGATCTGAAGCATCTCTGACATTTGATAGAAACAAAAAATAGTTGTTTGCGCCACAACCTTCACCACAGTGTATAATAATTTTTGGTATTGTAAGGAGGCAGGTTTTCTAGGAGTTTTTTGTAAGGAGTAAAAAATTGTTCAAAATTATTTTTTATATAATTGCAATTTTTTTAAGTCTATGGTAAACCAGATATAGATTTCTCCTAAGATTTTTGGGGAGGAATTCTCAAGAATCTTATATATTTATTTTTCACAGAATGCTGTAATTAAGAATGTGTCATTTCTAGACTACTGTACGATGCCGGGTCACATTCCTATTGCCCCGGTCACCTCCATCCTCAATGTCCCTGTCCTCATCATCATCAGCAACATGGCCACTGAGACTGGATCACACATTTGGCTGAGCTAAAGGCAATGGTCATGTTACTATCAGCAGTGGCATATGGTTTAACCTAATAAAAGCCATCGGTATAAATGTTTAACAGTAGTATTTAATGTTATTCTGATATCATACTCAAGCAGATAAGATTATTCCTACCACACATGAGAAAACCAAGGGCTTAAAAAGCTGAAGCAACTTGGCCCAGGACAGGCACATGAGGAATGAAAGAGATGGGGCCTGACCCCAAAACCTAACTCTTGAAAGTTCCCATACCCTTTGTGCAATTTATGCCCCAGCCTGTTTCCTAAGGAGCTAAATTCTTTAAAACATCAGAAAGAAGTTTAAACAGAGAAAGCAATATAAAAAGAATTTATAGAGATGAATATAAACAGTTTTTAGCTATCAACTAATTTTTACTCATAGGTTTAGTTTATTCTCAAATATATATTATAAGATGCCCATAATGTTAGTTAAAAACAGTGAAATTTAAGCATTTCTATACTTCCTTGGAGACTGTAAAAACATGCACTGAAAATGCACGTTTACATGCATAACAATGATCCTAATTCTAATAGAGGTCAATAAAAAATCAAACTGTGAAAAGCATACATATTGAAATTGTCCAAACAAATTTAGCTATTCTTCCTTAGGGTGCTAAATGAGCTAAAACAATTGTTAGGTTTATATTCATTTTTTCCTCTGACTAATTACTTAATTTGTGTTTCTTAATTATTTAAATATTACAAATATTAATTAAAATTATTACTTTTACCTAAAATAGAACAGTGTGATAATACTAAGAGCAGAATGACCATACACAAATCTGTGACCTGAATTTTTAAATGTAGAATGTGCTTTTAAAGAGTTGTTAGGAAGATATATTTAGATATCAATTATTCTTAAAAATCTAGTTTGTCAACTAAATACAAGATACATTAATAAAACTACTAGTTATATTACTTTTTAGGGCTGGAAAATTTTGCTTCAGTAATCATTCTAAGGAAATCTAATTAACCTAATACTCCTCATAACATTTAAAATAAGAATATTTGTAGAAAACAATAATGACAATTATATTAATACTCTATAACCATGTAATTTGTCTATATCCCCTGTCTCATTGGTCAGTCAAATCCTTAGCATTTGAGTATTTGATGATTAGGGAGATTCTGATTTGATATTATTTTGTTTTAACACCACGAATAGCATTCAGGACTTTTATTTTTCAAATTCAGGCTTGTGCTTTTAGAAATGCTGATGACATTCCACAATCAATAAATCAGCAATCACGGATTAAATTTCTCCTATGATCTAGAGACTAGTAAATTCCACAGCAGGTACAAAATCGAAGAAGGGAGCCAAAATCTCCGATTTAGGGAAACGAAAGGATCTCTATGGAAGGGCAAACAAAAGAGTATCCATGAGAAGCCTAAGAATAATTGCAAAATAAATGTTACAGGCAGAAAGTGCTTTAGTTTTATTTTTTTTAAAAAAGAATTGCATTGAGTTATTATGATTGCTAAACAGAATGTTGGACGGAGTGAAGCATTTCGTGCGCTGTCTCTTAAGTGATAGGATTACCGCCACAAAGTGCTTTGTTTAGTAATTTCAAAAGAGGTGCTGATTATGAATTTACACATTAATTAAAATAGCATACAAAATGAAAACTGTCATTATGAATATTCACCATACGCTCAAACAACCCTACTCGGATCGGTCTTACTTTCAATGCCCTATATAGCACTCTTTCCTGGAGCATAAAATCTAAAATTGAACACCAGATCTCTACACACATGAAAATGACAAAGATGACAATGGAAAGTTATAGGAGAGGCACTTGCGCAGGGACTTCAGTACACAAACAGGTAGCATCTGAGCGGAAAGGCAGGAAGGGGCCTTGTGCTCACTAGGACTGAAAAATTAGACTTGATTGGTGAGAGGAGGATGCATTTCATAAAGAAGGTAACAAAGGACACAGGTGAAGGCATCTTGTGAAAGGGCCTATGACGTGATTTTGACAATTTTAAAATACAAAAGTTAAAAACATAAGTAGATTGAACAAATACATGAGGTTTAGACCCTGAGACTTACTGAATGAATTAAAATTGACTAATTTTGTTGCAAATATATAACAAAAATCGTAAGTTTCAACAGCCCAAACTGATATCCTCTGCACTTGAAAAAGATTATAAAAGAGCTGTTTTTGTAATTTATCATAAACACCCAAGATCCCACACTTCATTTTGTGTCTGATTATAACAATATCTGCATGTATAACTGTCCACTGGTGGTAACAGATTGGTTTCAGAAAGTAAGAAATTAACAGCAAACAAAGAAAATACATTCAAATCCCTTGCCACAGAAATCAATAAACTGACCAATTTTAAAGCTGAGCTGTTCTATTATGTAGTAATGAAGTTTATTTAGATTTTTGGCAACCACATTATAGCTCAGGGATTTATCAACCACTCTAAAACAAGGCCATTTGCATACTTCTTTAACCCAATTACTCTCCAGACAGAAATATCAATTTTTTCCTTTGAATATTTAGTTTTCGAAATCTTAAATCTATTCACTCTTCTCAGTGTTACTGAATAATTGCCCTTTTATTTTAGTGCTTGACAGCAGGAAAAAAAATGGCTGAACTTTTTTTTTTTTCTAGTATGCGTTTTCTTAAGAAAAATTAACATCATTAAATTCTGGATCCAGTTCTATTAAGTCAGCTCTACTAAGTTTCAATTTATTAACAGCACAAGCATATGTTATTACCAAGAGCTAGGAATAAGGGAAATAATGATTTTCACAGTTTAAAACAAAACCAAGAGCCCCGACCCCTGCTTCAATGGTAAGAATGTCAGATATATTTGATATCCTCTTCTGTCATGAATTTATGGTGGAAAATTGGGGATTTATGAGGATACAAAAGCTAAAATCATTATTAAAGTAAAATTATCAAAATACAAATAGCATCCTCCCAGGGGAACACCACACAGGAGTGAATCAAATGGTACCAAGCACCATGTTAAGTGGGGAGCTGCTCCACAGAGGATCTGGTCTCCATCACTGACACCTTTCTTGACACTCCCTATCTTCACACATCGGAAAAGATGGAAAGTTATTCTAACCTAGTCCACCATGCCACTAGCCTGCAAGTAACCCCCTTTTTTTCCTTTTGCATTGCCATTGCATGGGTTTACACACGTAGCAGCTCAGAGCTTTGCCTTTGCCGTGTGATGAATTTATATCCAAGTTTTTTACTGCCTTTCTATCTTGTACCTGGGCACAGAATTGGTGTCATCCCCTGAGATGGAGTCTGGAGCCCAGCCTCCTCCCATTTGGGCCAAACAAGAATGCCGGTTACCAAGCACTCAGGGAATCTGCTATGAACTTGACACACATCAGATTGTATCGCCTCCTAATAATAGTCCTGTGGTTTATTTGTATTTTTCTGAATTATTTACTTATTTACTTATTTTTATTTTATTAGATACATTGGGGTGACATTGGTTAATATGATTATATTGGTTGCAAGTGTATATTTCCATGATGCATGATCTGTATGTTGCATTGTGTGCCCACTGCCCAAAGTCAAGTCATCTTCTGTCACTACACATCTGGTCCCCTTTACCCTTTACTACCCCTCCCCACCCTTTTCCCTCCCAGAGCCACCATACTGTTATCTGTGTCTATGAGTTTGTTTTATGCCCCACAGGTGAGTGAAGTTATATAGTTCTTAGCTTTTTCTGACTGATGTATTTTGCTTAGCATAATATTCTCAAATGGCAATAGTTCATCTTTTCTTTGGCTGAGTAGTATTCTACTCTAATCCCCACTACCTCCATTACTTCAGTGAGGAAATAAAGTCTCACAGACATTATGTGTCATGTTCAAGGATAAATGTCACCAAAGCAAGAGACAAAACACATAAACATATAAAAAGACAATCAGGAAACAATTCTAACTATGTGTGGTGATAGATGTTAAGTGTACTTATTATGATGATCATGTTGAAATATATATAAACATTGAATCATTATGTTGTACATCTTAAACTAATGAAATGTTGTATGTCAATTATAACTTAATGAAATTTTAAAAGATAATAAATGTCATTATCAATTAAGAAATACAATGAAAAATAATTAGTATTTTTCATCATCAGATTTAGAAGATTAAAATTTTTGAAAATCTGTTTTTGGTGTATGTATGAAAAAATCATGGAAACAAAAATCAACACTTCTTTTTGGAAGGAGAATTTAGACTTCATGAAAATAGGAAAAAATGCATCCTTTCACCTACCAATTTTGCTTCTGTGAACATTTTAGATATTTTATATGAGATATTCATAAAAGTATATTATGAGTATTTAGGGCAAATGAAAAACTGCAATTTTATAAAGAGACAAATAATTTTATATTTTTAACAAGATACCTATATAAGATACTACTTTTAAAATTTAAAAAGGAAAAACAGGTATACAATGGACTTCTGTAAACCTAAAAAACAAGTGTTTATATTTAAGATACAAAGTGAAATGAAAGCATAAGTTTCCAATGAAAATAACTTCATTTTTACCCAATAAACACATACTTCATTTATATTGTTTAGATTTTACAGGGAGTGTGCATTCTGTATTACATTATAAATAATTATAGAGATAAGTATATCTCAGTGTAACAGAAATAAACAAGTATGTGATCTTAGATTATATGATTTACATATTGTTAATTATGAGATTACACTGGGTTCACACACTGAGGTGAAATGGAAACAATCTAAACAAAATAATGAGTTAAATTAGTTTTAATACATACCAAGGAGGTCTGTCCAGAAGGTATCCAGCCATGTAATATGAAGAAGATAGAAGATACAAGAAATATTGCACATAAGACAATGATGCCTCAGTCCCCTTCAAAGCAGTCACCTTGGGACCTCACACAGTTCTCCCAATCGCCATCAGCTGCCCCATTGTATTTTCCTCAGTCTCATCAATGGTCTGAAATCTTTTCCCTTTCAAAAGTGATTTTAGTTTTTCAAAAAGCCAGAAATCACAGGGCACCAAAGCTAGGCTGTAGAGAGTGCTGAGTCACCCGGGTGATTTGATGTCTCACCAAAAAACTCTGCACATGACATGATGCATGAGTGGGTGTGTTGTCATGACAAAGCTGCCAATCACCAGCTGCCCATAGCTTCAGACTTCTGAGTCATCCATATACTTTCCCTGAAGGAATGTTCAAGCTTGATGCAAAATTTGATGCAGATTCATTGCTCTACTTTCTCAGTCATTTTGAATGGGATGACAACACAGTACACATGCTCACTCAATGGCATCTAATGCCCCCACTGACTAGTACAGTGGACTCATCATTGTTCACAGATGTGCATTCCAGCCCACTCTCCTTGGCTGCCAGGTTACATCCATATCATGAAAACTATTCTCATCATGGTAACAACGGTTGGGCTTTTTCTGGACAGATCTCATATATTCTTAGACGCATGTGTTTAATATGTAGATGCATGTATATGTGTATATATACATATACATGTGTATATATGTATGTTTTTAAGCCCTGAACTTCTTAAACACGAATACTGAGAATTACAATGAATTGAATATCCAATAAATTACAATGTCTATGAAAATGGCATTTCCTCAGATAAGTATTTTTATTACTAGTTAATAGTAAATACAATTTAACTTATCAGGATGAGATCAATTAATACAATTACTTTATATTTATTCATCACCACTTCTTCCAAAAGCACAAGATGCCTTATAAAATTTAACTAACCAAACATATACTCATGCTGAACATAGAAGTATAAGTTAAATAAAACTAAATTCAGAACTCATAACCACCCACAATTTTGAACTGAAAATAAATAAAAGTATATACAATTTACAATTCCTGGATGCTAAACAACCTGTTGATATCCACAGTAGAGTTGGTGTCCATAGTTAATTGATTAACTAAACTTTTACAAAGGCATGGATATCAAAATGCAGTTTATGTGTACATAAAATTAATTAGAAATATATGAAGTTCTGTTCAGATCATTCAAAATATTTACACATACTAATGATATCTTATTCACTGGTGTGGCTTTTACTATGTGAGCTTCTGTTTTGACCAAACAATGGAGTCAGTTATTCATTACTGAAAGTGAAAAGGGTTACTGTTAAAACAATAAGACATAATTATTACTTATTTACTTCTGTATAAATATCACTATTTTAGTATATTCACACAAAAATTTCCATTTTCATTAAATATTAATCTTTATCAAAAGGCAAAGTTTATTTCCGTTCTTATTTTACAGGTAAAACAAAAGAAAGTATAAATTCTAGTAGATTTATTAAAGAGAATACTAACAAAAAAGCAAAAAAAAGGAAAACAAAATTATATACATACCTTATTTAACATTTCTAGTTATCTTTAATTTTTCCTGTGAATTCAAATTGTTTTATATTATCATTTCTTTCATCTAATTCATTGAATAAATTAATTTCCTCTCAACCTTCCTATATGATTTTGTATATCTCTATTTTAAAACCACAACAACACAACTTTATGGATACTGTTTTTTCACAATATTTTGTTGCTTTTATATTGATTAAGAGAAGGCAGAAGAAAAAAATGAATTATACTATCTTTTATAACTACTACTTAAATGTACTGTTATAACTATTTGAGGTAAAAGTCTTATTGCTCTAATGTAAAATTTAAAGTAATCTTACATTAAAAATAACAAATTCAATTTAAATATATTAGGTGATAATTTGAATGTTAACTTGATAAGTAAGCTTATTTTATGGTTTACAAAATTTAAAGATTTATATTTAATTTTAAATAATTCAGAAAGCATCATTCCTTGTTACTAATCAATATGGAGAAAACTCACTAATTTAAATTAAATTTGCTCTTTTAAGTGCTTTAGGGTACAAATTTAAATGTTGATTATAAATTCTAAATGTCTTTTCTAGCTTTATTATTCATGTATGTAACATATAAGGAATTATAGTTTTGGTTTGCTAACTCTATCATTTTAGATAGTTAGTTTTAGAGTTAGTTTAGGTTTTACTAAGGATTTGCATAGATTTTATAGTAACTTTCACTCTGCCTATCCCCAAACTGAACTGCAATTTACTTAATTCTTAGAATTTTGACCTACACATAACTCTTTTTGTCTTCTGGATACAAATAAGTACTTTAAATGGTACAAGAACTTAAAAGTTTGCTACCAGGCTCACAGCTTTACAAATATTTGAGAAGTTTGACGGCAACCTGTTTAAGTGCTGGTTGGGTTTGCAAAAGTCAGGGAGCTGTGAACATCTCAGATGGAAAGTGTTTTCTCTGAACTGCTGGGGGAAATCGGGCAGCTTCACACACCTCAAACACAGATGTGAATTGCAAGGCTGTGGTCACCAGCAGTATCGTTCAGCTGCAAAATTTCTTTTATTTTTCAGCTGAGGAAGC
Source organism: Anoura caudifer (assembly GCA_004027475.1). NCBI lineage: Eukaryota > Metazoa > Chordata > Mammalia > Chiroptera > Phyllostomidae > Anoura > Anoura caudifer. The sequence continues at coordinate 427,794 of PVKU01000205.1, read as the reverse complement.
TGGTTTTTCTAGTTGGCTGTTTGTGTTTTCAGACTGCTGTTATGAACTCATGAATCTTTTTAATGACATATGTGTATCATGATTAATAATGACTAATACAACCAAGAGCGAATGTGTAGTTGTGCATACATCGGCAAATGTACTCATTTTACTGAAGTAGAAGGAAATACTGTTTTCCTTTCCATTTTCAGGTTTTGGTACAGCGCTGAGCTCCAGCTCAGAAATAAGCAGCGTCTATTATCACTCATCTCTCCACCTGGGCTCTGCAGCCTGCCGGGACATGCACAGCCCATCTTCCAGGGCAGCCTTTGATGCACGGAGCACATGGGAGAGTGCTTTCTGGCCATGAGAAATATCCTTCATGTCTTCTCTAAAGAAAGCTATTTAAAGCATTTCAATTTTTAATGTTTGATAGTGCCATAATTGTGCCCTCCCTACTCAAGTAAAAAAACTATCAAGAAATGAATTTTCATTTTAAAAATTGGCAAAAATATGTTGATTAGCAGAAGTTGATGATTATTTTGTCCACCCCACAAATACAAATGTGCTTGTTTTGTAGATATAATGCAAAAACCTGGATTTATTGCTACTCAAAATCTGTATTATAATGATGGTTGCATGTTTTAAAGCAGTATTTAAACACCCAGAGGCTAAAATGAATTCTTCAAACTCAGTCTGAAATAGATTGTCTAACAGTCATTGAATGACTTCAAAATACCTTCTGTAGAAAGATAGCTTCTGAAGAGGACAGACTACACAACCAGCCTAGACTGGCAGTGATTTGTAGTGTATGAAAGCTTTTGACAATTTTCTGAAGGATTTAAATATATCATCCACACAGTATATAATCCCGTGAACACTGATGAGACCTACAGGCAATTATCAATAATACGTATGTCGGAAGATTCCAAGTTTAGCAACCATCATCTAAACACACAAACAGTAATTTTCAGCCAAAAACAGTCAGTATTGAGGCGGTTGTTATTTGTCATCTGTCTTTAGTCACAGGAAGCCACACCACATGGGTGCATTTCACACGTTTCGTATCAGATGAAAAAGGAGCCCGACACAACCAACAGGACACACTCTCCATGTGCCGTTCAAGTCTGGCTTAGACATCGGAGAAGTGGTTGTGATGGGTGGGTGGTTAACCACGCCCCCCTGCCGTGCCCCGGGGGCACGGAGGCCTGTTTTTGTTCTGGAACTATGCCATGTCTTGATCTTAGTAGTTACACGCATTTAGGAAAACATCAACAAAATGTATACTTAATATTTTTAAAATTGACTACATGTTCATCATATAGAAGAATTTTATTATAAATTATCTTTGCCCTACCAATCTAAAATACATGTTTGATATAGTTTGTATATTGCCCTACAAACTAAAAAAATACTACAGTTCTCCTCTATTCTCTTTGTTTCTCATTTCACAGTTGCTACTTAGCAATTGTGTCTTTCCCTCCCTAATTACTTTCACCTTTTTACATGGTCCTTACATTGGTGATTTATGTTATATCCCCTCCTAAACTTCCACACCTGCAAACTCCTTCAAAACAAGGTTTTCTTGTGACTTTTGCTCTCGCCTTGAGCACTCGGCCTTCCACGCAGAGGGTGCACGGGAAACGTTTGCAGGAAGCAGACCAATCAGAATTGAGCCCATGCTCTCATTGCCGGGCAGTAACCCAGCCAGTTACTCCCTTGGGTTTCTGTAATCTCATCTGTAGAACAGGGATGACAACTGACTGTATCGCCTCATAGATCCTTGTGAGGTTAATGCGATGCATCAAAGGCATTTAGCACTGTGTCGTTCAGAAGTAAACGCTTAAAATGGTCTCATTAACAATAATTTATTATTAGGGAGCAAAGCTATGGCATGCCACTGGCCTATTTTAGAGCAGCTAAGGGTGGGGAAGGCAGAGAAGTCCTTGAATTGGGAGAGTAAGATTATCTTTGCTTAAGCCTCATGGGGGTTTAGCTGAGTCGGTGGGGGCAGTAACAGGCACAGCCATGTCTCTGCACAGTGACCTGGCGGAGGGACAGAGCAGGGGCTGAAACCAACAGAAGTCCTCCCCCTGGATCCTGAGCCCCAGTCCAGGGCTGCAGGGTTTGGAGGAGGGGGCTGCAGAGAGGAAGCCTCTTCACAGTTGACACATAGGCTGTGTGTGCCGGCCAGGCCCAGACATCAGTTCCCTGGGGAAATGTTGAAGAGCTCATGGAGTACCTAGCAATCCTTTGTGCTTTCAGAGGTTAACTCATTTCATCCACTAACAACCTTACCAGGTAGGTCAGACCATGGCTCCATTCTACACAGAGGAAAGCTATGCGGCCGAAGGTTGAGCAACAAGTACAAGTTCGGATCTCCAGATAGGAACGAAGCCAGCATTGAAACTGCTACACTTTAGTGCCAGAGTTTGTGCTTTTTACAAGCACACACCTTTCCTTTTCCCATCCTCTACTTCTCTTTCTCCTTCTCCATGTTATTATTATTCTACTGTCACTCAGCATTATTTCATATCTTTTTTTTAAATTGGTAGCAGTTACCCAATATTCCATTGTGTTACTGTCAAGGATGACTAGCTACTATAATTCTAAGTAAAATTTAAAGATCTCCATATCTGCCTTCAGTTCTTTCAACTGATGCATTGTGTAAAAATGACTAGCTATACAAAGGTTCTAACAACATTTATATTTGTTATTAGTAATAATAACAGTAACAATAATAGTTGAGATACTGCATAATGTAGTTGAAATATCCATTTTTAAAAAAAGACCATATGGTTCTATTGGGTTGGCCATAAAGTCCGTATGGTTTTTTTTTTTTTTTTCTGTAAAATACAAGACACATTTTTCACTTTCACCAGTAACTTATTGATTTGGATATTTTGAGTATTTAGGTTGGCTATCCCCCCTGTAGTTTGTGTGGATTGTTCTCAATTAATGTATTGATTTGATCACTATTAACTTCAACTGGTTTACCCGACTGTGGAGCATCATCCAGTGAGAAATCTCCAAGATGAAACCTTGTGAACCACTTTTGACAGGTTCCATCAGTCACGACACCTTCTCCATACACTGCATAAATCTTTCTTTGCGTTTCAGTTGGGTTTTTACCTTTCTTGAAATAATAAAGCATAATATGCCGAAAATGTTGTGTATTTTCTTCTGTCTTCAATATTAAAATGGCTACACAAAAAAATCACCAATTTTAATAAGTATTTAAATGCATGCTGACATAACAACTGTCACAATACAATCTCACAAAATTGTTTTGAATGAAGTTAAAGACCACTAAGAGCTATGAGAGCCAGCTTATGAAAAAACAGAATGAACTTTTTGGCCAAAAAAATCTGCTATTATATTTAAAATATTACAACTATTCTTACCACACATCTTTTGTCTTCTTTCTCTATTTCAGTTGCTATTTGTTACTCTTATACTATGCAACTCAGATTTATTATGATATTCACAAGATTTAATGCACATGAAAGCAGTTTGTAAATCATGATTGCGGTATGGAATATAGCTACTCATAGTAATACTATTATATTAAAGGTGCCAAATTATGGTAATCGTGATTATAAATGGAGAAAATATTATCTCTTTAAATCATCACTTCTCCACTGTCATCTTCTAAACCACTTCCAGGAGTCCGGACTACATCTCCGGATCCTGCTGGCCCTGAAGGAAACAACTTGTCACAGCTGGGCTTGGAAAAGAGAGGCCAGCTGTGCGAGGCTGGGCCTTCCATGTATTGTCACATGTTAATCTTTTAACTGGACAATCTCTAATGATTTAGATTATTGTTAAATATTCTACAAGTCATTCTGTCTTAACCACAGACACACAATTTTTCCAAGGAAGGGATTTCTCACTTCAGAAGACCCATTTAGTCAAACATTTTTAAAATTCTTTATGCACAATTAATTAGTAGGAAGTTTATAAAAAGAAGAAATTGTCAAACTCCTTAGGGATGAAGGTTGACAGAGAAGTGGGAAGAGAAGAACTCAAATCTGCCTTCGATCGTGCATGTACCAAGTTTTTATTAGTAATAGGATTCTGATAGCTATCTAGGAGGTTCAAATGCCTAGCCACTGGAGACAACCATACATACGCAACACAGCACAAATTTTCACATAATGAGCATAAACACCCTTTCATAATCTGGCCTGTTCTAATCAAGTCTGCAGTGTTGCATGAAGAATGCTCAGCAGCTGAGTTTGAGGAAATGGGGTTGAAAGAAAAACAGAGAGAATTTATTTTGAAGTGTTTCTCAAAAAACATTTTAATCTCTTGTTATTCAGCCAAAAGTAATTATAAGTTATAATTTATAATTAGGAAAGTCTGTACTGTCACTAATAAAATTCTGAAATGAATTAAGTAGCTAGAAATGTATCTTCTTTATAAATAGTCAAAGCTAAAAAAAGTTTTGTTTGTGTTGAATGAATTCATAACTCTGAACTTCCAAAGGTATTAATAAGAATTTATAGGTATTTTTAAACTTCAGAATTTTTAACATTAACTTCTCATTTGTACAAAATTAATCATCTGAAGTATAATTTTCTCTAAAACAAGCATAAAATAACAATATGAAATTGTTAACATATTTCATATGTTTAAATGTCTAATTCCATATATTTAAAGAAACAATGAGAAAAGTCTTAGTAGCATTTGAAAATGACAAAGGACATTATCTGACTCCAGGAGAAGAGACTTAGTAAAATTTTCTTTGGAAATCTGGCCATTAGAGGAAAAATTTACGTAAATCAAAATTTGAATTCTACAGTAGCTGGAGAGGTATTAACCTAGACCTTTTCAAAAAAGGTCAATGCCTGTCTTCCAAGAAAAAAGTATGACTGAAATCTTCATCTTTTATACATTGATTACCTCCATATTTTTCTTGTCAAGCATTTTTCAAGGAAATAAGCATCGTTAATATGTAAACTGTCTAGTTGGTAAGTTAAATGAGAAACAGATATTTTATTTCAGTTCATGTAGCTGATAACACCGATTAGATATTTCTGAGCTGTTGATCTATTCTGATCTATTTTCAATAAACTAAATAAGTACAACATTTAAGAGAAGATAGATTCATATATTAGAAGTTTCAAATTTATTGTTTCTTTTGTGACCTTTGGTAGTGCTCACTCAAATCTTCAATAAAGTATCTTCTTTTTAATGAAATGACAATAAAATACTAAGTTTTTAAAGTTGTGCTTTGTATAAAAATTTATTGTCTTTCATAATATATTTTGTCTATTTAAGCTAACAACATCATGTTTCTTAAGATTATTTGAAGGAACTTTTTAAATGAGAGGTGAGATGTGCAATCACTTTTGAAGACTACACTATAAAATCAGCCACAAACTATTGTTTGTTCCTCACCATCATAGTGAGCTAAGTAAAATTGCACTGAAAATCTAATATATTTGGGAAAAATATTAAAATTGAATAACATGCTGTTTTTGTCTCTAGACATAACAATGGAGAAAGTCAGTCAAGTATTTCTTAAAAGTCTTGTATAAAAGCAAAACTTAGAGTAAAATATTATCATAGTCAATTACTGAATGGAAGAAATACAATTTTTAAAACTGAAAAATGCCCTGGCTGGTGTAGCTCAGTGGATTGAGCTCACGCCTGTGAACCAAAGGATCGTGGTTCAATTCCCAGTCAGGGCACATGCCTGGGTTGCAGGCCAGTTCTCGGCAGGAGATGCAAGAGAGGCAACCACACATTGATATTTCTCTCCCTCTTTCCTTCCCTTCCCCTCTAAAGATAAATAAATAAAATGTTTTTAAAAAGTGAAAAAAGTAACAGTACATATTATAGAATAAAGCTTAAAGAAATATTAAACATAACATGCAATGTATATCCTTTGACATGAGGCAAATAAAGACTTTAACACTCCTGAAACTGTCCATAAGGGGCTTCATTCTTCCAGATCAGTGATTTTCAACCTTCTTCGCCTCATGGCACACACATAAACTAATGACTGAAATTCTCTGGCACAGCAAAAAAGATATTTTTTTGCTGATGAAAAAAATAGGTATAAGATAATTTTTTGCTGACAAAAACTAGGTATAAGTTTGATTCATTGACCCTGAATAGCTATTGTTGTATTGGCTGCCGCCATTTTTTAATTTAGCAGTCTACAGAAAAAGAGGTCAGTGCCCCTGATTAAATCATTATTGTATATTGTAAAAATTGTCGCAGAACACCAGCTGAAAAATTGCTGTCCTAGATAAAGATAGGCGCATGAGCAAGGAAGTGTAATGAAATGGAGCATGGATAAATATCGGAAAAGAACATGAAAGAGTTCTCGCAAAGGGACAGTATGCTCCTCTTTAAGGAGTCAGAAACATTTCCACTCCGGTTAACCTGGTGTTCAGTTGGAAGGATGACCATCCGCAGGTCATGAAGGAGGTGGTAGGATAGGGAGTATGTTCCAGAGAAAGTAAGGACACATGGGGGCAGGGCTCCAGCCAGAGGGTCAGCTTCAGTAAAGGTGAAAAGATGTGAAGCAGTCAGGAAAGTTCCAGAAAATAAAAGCAGTTCAGAGCTAGCGTTGAAGTAGTACATGGTGGGAGGAAAGAAAATGAAAGTCACAGGCAGCGGTCAGACAGATATAAAGCTTTCTATGAAGTCTTGGGGAGTGTGAATTTTATTACATACCCTTTAGAAAAAATAAAGTTTTCTCAAGAGTGCAGGACAACAAGTGATCATTAAATTTTAGGGGAAAGAAAGACATATATTTTTACTATGAACACAGATGTAGTCTGGCAGCTGTTTGACAGACAGAGAAAAGTTTAGGAAACATGTACAGCTGACTTTACTATGAAGTAGTGGTAGAAGCACAGAAGAAAATGTAGAATTCAGTCATATTTAGTTACTAAATTTGAGAATCTATAGGAATTGAGTAGATGCACAGAATAAGGGGATAAAACAGTTTATGGCATGCAGAATTGAGGCTTGGGCAATTGGGTTTTCCACGATGTCGTTACAAAGAGAAGAACCGGAGGATGAAAGCGTGGTTTTCTAGTTGAATACAAGGCGGCATGAGGAGAGCCAGACCACTAGCTCTGTGGACGCCTCGATGAGGTTAGAGCTGTGGGAGCATCGGGTACCAGGCTTATGTCCCAACATGACACAGCAGTTGGCCCCAGCTTGGGCCCCCGTGTCTGTAGGGGCTGGGAGTTGAAGGATTAGGACTTTGAGGGTGAATTAATTATGGAAATATGGATTTTGAGGTGTCGGTAGAACTTACAGTTAAGGATGACCCATCAGCAGCTGCTTAAGGCAAATGCCACAGTCCTGAGTGACTTCCAGAGGACAGGCTTTGCCATCCCCCAGGCCTGTCCTGGAAGTCCATGCTCTTGCTGTAACCCATCACTTAGCCTCTTTGAGCCCCAACTTTCTTATCTCTGAAGAACTCAAGCAGTAATGTGAGGGTCAAATAAGAAAGTGAATTTTTTGAGCAAAAAAGAAAAGTGCTCATAGACATGGACAACAGGGTGTTGATGGCTAGGGAAGGGGGTAAGGGGACTACATGGTAATGGAAAATATAATAAAGATTATATACTTAAAAAAATAAAGTGCTTAGGCCATGCACATAAACTTCTGGGTCAGGGATTTGGGTCAGAGATGGTTCCTGATTTATGCCCCATCGGCATACAATCACACACACGTTTGAAGTCAGGAGAGTGTAGCTTCAGGGAGAATGCAGGTTTAGAGTTCTGCTGAAGAAAACTTAAAAGGACCAGGTAGAGTTAGAGTGAAAGTGATTAGGAAATAAGGAACCAGGGAGGAGACTGTAAATGTACAGATATAAATGAAACACATGTATGTGGGAGGTGTGGGTGGGTAGGGCAGGGGAGAGGAATGGACAGGGATAACTGTAATTGAACAACAATGAAAAAAGAAATACAAAAACAAGAAAAATAATATGTATATATGCATATACATAAAATTGTTAAAAGTACCTGGTTCTGTAAAGCAGCCCAACAGTAAGAGTACTGAAAAGAAGGCATTCAGTGAAAGGAGTTGAGGGAACGCCGGAGTCATTTGCCAGTGGGTGCCTTGAATGGAAAGCAGCTGGCTGTGTGCGAAGGACAGAATGCATAGGAAGGAATGGGGAACGGGCAGTCTCTGTTGTGACGGAGCTTGGATGTGAAAGGAAGGAAAGAAACCAGGTGGTGACGAGAAAGAGGCACAGAACCAAGAGCTGTTCTCTGTGTGTGCTCCGGGTCTTCTGGGGATGTTCCTTCCTATGCTCTCGTGGAGATGTTTTCTCCTTGGTTTAATTTCTTTCTTATTATTTTAAAAATATTTCTTATTTATTTTTCAAGAGATGGGAAAGTGAGGGAGAGAGGGAGAGAGACATTGATCTGTTGCCTCTCATGTGCACCCCAACTGCGGACAGGACCTGCAACCCAGGCACCTTCCCTAACCAGGAATCCAAATGGTGAGCTAAAGCTTTGTGGGATGGTGCCCAAGCAATTGAGCCACACCAGTCAGGGCTCACTGAGCTATTTTCTGGCGTGACATTGATGTGCAACGTGGAAGTAGCATTCGCTAATCAAAGTACACACTCAATTATCTGCAAGATGTGACTATATTTTATGCAATATTGACGATTTTGGTGTGCGAAAATAAAGCTATGCAAATCAGAAGATAATCATGGCATGTAGAGATGTAAAATAAGTTATAAATATTTAAGATTATAGCCCTGGATGGGTGGCTAAGTTGGTTGGAGCTTTGTCCATACACCAAAAGGTGAATTTGATCCCAGTCAGGGCACACACCTAGGTTGCGGGTTCGATCCCTGGTTGTGGCGCATGCAGGATGCAACCAGTAGCTGCTTCTCTCTCCCCTTCACTCTCTCCTCTCCTCTCCCTTTCTAAAATCAATAAATACATCCTTGGGTGAATATTAAAACTATATATATATATTTAAGATTATAGCAGAAACCATTAATATACATTCTAAAAGTGATAATATTTAATGTTTAGAATAACTGACTCCATTTTTGAAATGAATAAACTGATCATCTATAGGAGTTAATTTTCACAAGAACTAACAGAGACCTAATGTCAATTACTGAGCTAAAATTTGCATTTTCATATAACATATTATTTTCATTATAAAATATAACAGCATGGCCAAACAGAAGTCGACATTATAATCATGCTTAAAATCTTAGAAAAAATATTTAATATTGCAGATATGGAAACCAACACTCTAAGAGGTACACTCATACAAGCAAATCTAGAACTTATATTTCCAGTTTCCAATATTGGAGTTTGCTTCTTTGAATATATGCTACCAAAGAGCAAATTTAAATTTTGTTCTGGATCTTTTTATAAGAATAAATGTATTTAAAAATGTGTTTATGCTAATAAATGTGTCATTTAAAATAATTTAAAAAATTTTGTATTGGCCAATTGCAATAAATAAATAACTGGAAAGAGAAAAAGAAAGAACAAAAAAGCAATGTGATAATGAGATAATAATACACATTGCATGACAGCCAGTTAATTGAAGGTTTGCCATGACCAGTGAATGCTACTTGTAAATCCTCTTGAGAAAATGATAGCCTGCTAAAAAGAAGAAAAATAATCACGAGGAAGAGATCACAGAGAAGTATAAATTAGCATATTTTAATCTATGCATTGTCAAAATATAATAGCTATTCTTAGCTCATAACAGAAGATGTCTAAAGGGACTGGTTAATTTAATCAATCCTGCTACCCCCAAATATTTCAGAGAATGTCCCATTTTTGTATGTCTTCAGAACCATTTCAGTTGAGCTATTCTGCAGTAGGAATACAGTGTGTTACACTATATGTCGGAACTCTGAAATATCTGCTCAGCTGAGCTTATTTTTTTCATTTTCATTTCATGCTGAGCCCACTTAGAATATACTATTTTCACTGGGTGATAGAGTTCTTTTATGTTCAATCAGCATTGGGGAGCTCTGAGTCAGATAGCACTTGCTTTGTCCTGGACAAAGTAAAACAAGGATTCATTTTCAAACCTGTCTCTGTCTCTCAGACAATTGGTGATTGCTGTTGGAGATGTGTCTGCTTGCCACACATGTCTGCGATTTTCTTATTAAAATGCACCATAGAAATTGTGTGGCCTGTTGAATATGGTAGATCAGAAATGGGCCACACTGCAGAGCTTTTGTTCGGGTAATGGGGTTTAGTGACTAGCTTCTTGCTCTGGGCCACACTTACAATGGGGATTCTTCCGGTACTGAAGTTGTCTGTTTCCATTGCAAAGACAGTGACTAGAACAATGAATCTCTGAGAGTTTCAAAGTTCCACTGAGCTGAATGTGAGACGTACTCTGACCAAACTCCATTCATTATCTGTCTCGCTGGGACAGACGGATGGCATGGGGCACCGTCAGGGCTTAGAGTCTGCTCAGAACCATATTCAAACCTCCAAAAAGTCAGTATCTTTCCTTTAAAGTTTGAACTTTTTCTTCAGTTCAGAAATACTCTTTTGACTATCCTCATGTCACCTCAAAGGGAAATAGAAGGCAAAATATGGTACACATTTCTAGTTTTATATCAGTATGCCAGGGTCCCTCCTCTAGTCAGTCAAGCTGATGTCTATTTAAGGATCTGAAGTCTAAGAACTGTCTTCAGTATGAGAAACGTGTCAGAGACTCATCCTTGGTGATTCATTCTTCCCTACAAAAGCTTTACATTTCATCATCTAGCTATGCCAAAAAAAAAAAAAAAAAAAAGGAGGAAGAAGAAGAAGAGGTCTTTCAGTTCTTAATGACTCTCAAAATCCAAGATTCAAAATCTTAGGAATGTCTAATTAGTTTAGCTTCAGCCAAAACCCATGATTCAGAGAGGAAAAGCTAAGTAGGCTGACTCATAGGCTGCATATATTCATGCATAAAATGGAGGAGCAGTCATTCCCCAATGGACTCTCTTATCTAAGAACATTTACTGGATGCAGGATGCAAAAGGGAAGAGAGTTCATGGAGACTCCGAGAATTAAGTTAAAGAAAACTCCCCTTCCCAACTGAACAAGGTTCCGTGAATTCCTAGCAATCCCCAGTCTTCTAACAAGGGTAGTGGAGTTTTCACTTCTCTTACTGCAGTCCCTCCACCCGTGTTCACGACCATGATCACATCACTCCTCCTTATCTCTCCAAGTTTATATCGCCAGCTCTCTTTTCCTTCCTGCAGAGCCAAGCTCTTCCTCCTCTTAATTTTTCCATAGTGTATGTAAAAAGTATTCAAGTTTCACCATCTTAAAAATTCTTTTTTAAAAATCAAACTTCCTATAGAAGCTCTCTATAAAATTACATAGGGGAGCTTTTGAAAGTTTCTTCTCTACACTTACCATTTCTTCACCTCCAACTTACCCTCAGTCTACTCTTGCGTGACTTTTACCGGCGCCACACACTTGAAGATCTTGATAGAAAGGTGGTCGCTCTCGTGACTATGCACTCCTTCCCAAAAGGCTCCCTTCTCTTGACAGCCATGGGTCCACACCCTTAGTTTTCCTTCCTACACAGCTCTGGACCATCCTTTTAAGAATCCCTTGCTAATTCATCCTGCCCAATTCAGTCTTAAATGTAAGATTTTAATGTTGAGTCTGAAGGCCACTTTCCTTTTTACCTTATTTCTTTACGATACTAAATTTTACCCAGGATTGTGATTCCAAGTACAATATAAAATGCTGAAGGTTGCCACATATCCACCAAAGTCTCATATGTGACTTCCTATTGGACATTATTTTATTGATTCTCATAGTTAAGCAAACACATGCTATCCAAAGCCAAACGCATGATCTCCTTTCTTTATCCTGATAAATATTCCTTTTCCATGATCTCATCTGTGAATGTCACCACCTTTTACCTAATTACACAGAATCTGATAGAAAAAGAAAATGAAGTCACATGTATTTGTCACCTTACAACCATTCTACAGAGGTTGAACTATCAGTTTTTTGAACAAGAAATATGCAGCTTTGAAACTGGAGAATACAATTTTAAAGGTTATTATTAAGGTTGCCAATGGGAAGAAAATTTTGAGGAGAAAATTTTTGTTTATTTAACAAAATGCCATTATTGACTATTATATATATATATTATTTTGTAAAGTGATTCTGAGATATGGATAACTAAGTTGGGAAAGATGAAGAAAATAATATGTTTTGTATAATAAACTAAATGAATTTTCATATTTCTAAGTATAGATAGACTTAAGACATAAGAAAAACTGAGCATGGGCAGATTACAGATGTTGGGGAAAGGCCCGTGAAATAACACCCTGACCCTTGACAACAGAGGAACAAGCTCTCCTGCATGATGTATGCATGGCTGAGGTATGCCCGGAAAATGTGACTCTGACTGAATCATTTATTATATTCCATTTGCAAAATAAGCCTCTAACATACAAGTGTAAACAACGCCCCCCAAATTTTAACTCTGTTGCATGTGATAACTTTATCTGCATAATGGAAGGACATGTGTCTCTTGTTCGGCTTGTTCTAATACATTGAAGAAATGATACTGTATGTGCATATGGCTAGAAATATAGGAAGGAGATTATGTGGGTTTTTAGATGATATAACCAGTGGTAGGAAAATTGAGGGTAGACTTAAAAATTGAAGAAAATTTTGCATAGTCACATAAGTGGTCTTGGCATTTCAATAGTTTTTACTTTTATATAAGATTGATATTCCCAGAAAGACAGTAGAATTTAGGAAACTGTGGTCACAGGTAGCTTATAATATGTAGGGTTGTCCCAACTATAGAAATCGGTGAGCATAGAACCCACTTCATATATATCTGACATTATCGATGATTTTTCATATTGGATCTAGCGTAAATTGTTAAGGCAGAGTAAATTTGAATATGCTCCCCGTACAAATCTCTATTTGCTTTTTCTTCATTTGTATTTTATAGTCACTATTGTTCGGGCTCCTGTTAGTTTTGCAGGGGTTTGGGCATTGTATTACAAGAGATCAAAATAGTAGTTTAATTTAAAATCTAATTGAGAAAATGGAAATAATCAAATGGAACAAGACAAGATAAGAAAAAAAAAGAAGCTTCCTATTCTATTCAGTGTCTAAGTGGAGGTCTATTGAGCCTTCTGAGTTGTTGACTTAAGTAATTAGGTTTTACTTCACAGGGTTTGGCACCCTAGAGTCACTCTTTATAGACATCAATACATAGAAAAATATATTTAGGAACATTTTAAGTGTACTCAAGTGTTCTCCCAACTGTCCCCATCATGTCTCAAAAAACAATAATAAAAATAATGAAGCCATGTTTAGAAATGGCACCTGCTGATATATGTAAAAAGAAAAAAAAGTCTGTTCCTAACTTAAGACCTGGAAAATAAACTAATATGCTAATGCTTATGAAAGTGTTATGGACATTTTTAAAAGATGCAAAGGTTATGAATATTAGATAATTAAAATAGGGATATTATTATAAAAACTGACACAAAGTCCATTAAATACATTACAGTTGTTACAGCTTAATCTACCATTCTACCTTATTTTGGATTTATATCACCCATGTATTTAAATATTATTTTCTACAACAGAGCCAATTTTGGCATTTTGCTTGTCTTTTCCTTTCCTTGCTCTGCATCAGCACCTCTAGGTAGCAAACTACAGGAAAGGAAATGCATGCACATGGATTTTCATTTCCACTCCACTGACACTAGACGGCTCAGTATGACCTAATACACTGCAACACACAGGACAAATTTCTTAAATTCACTAACATATTTTCATGTTTTTGAAGAATTCAACTAATGAAATAGATGAGTTTGATTATAAATTTGACTTAATCACGGAAGTTGTTTCCCGAAATTGCTCAGGAGAGATATTTTGTATATTATACAATAGTACAGAATATTATAGCCGAGATTTGCTACTTATTTTTATAAACCGGAAATACACAAAATTACTTTTGTTTCTTTTTGAAAGTGGAATGCATATAAATATATCTGTGAAATTATAAAATTTAAATATCAAATGATAAAACATTCAAGTTGAGTTAGATACAAGACGCAAAAATTTTCAACTTGTGCCCTTTTTACAAACGCGAATCATAAAATAATGAATTGCTCTATTTAATAAAGTAGAAATGTTTTCTTAAGTAGCAGTTTTCACTTTTATAATAATAGTCAACATTGAGTACTTTGTGCTAGAACCTCTGCGTAGTGTCTTGCCTGTACTAACTCATTTAATCAATGGGGCAGCCGTGCAAGACAGATACAACTGTGACCCTGACTTTACATGTCGGGCGAAAGCAGCAAGGTTAGGAGCATTCGCTAAGCCCATCAATGACAGAGCCGAGTTTTAAAACCAAGCACTTCAGCTCAGAAGCCTTAACTATTAACCTCATTACTTCAAATGTTAGCAACATCTGTAAGAACTTAGGAAGTTGTTGTTTATCCGACGTCACAATAGCATCGTGCTGACAAAGCCCCCTTTAACGGAGGACGTAAGTGTTTTACCCAATATCGCACGGCTAGTAAATGGCAAAGCAAAATTATAAATCAACGGCCTGGCTCTTGAACGTAATATCTTAGCATGACACCAAATATTGGGTTTACAGAAATGCTACTGGGAAAGTATGTTTAAGAAGAGATAAAATGGCAATAGAGATCATTGTAATTATTTAGCAAAGCAGCTTAGACATTTCAAAATTTTAACTTTATTTCGTTCAAACTCATCCTACATGGCAAAGATGCCCAAAGATACCCGTTCAGAAAAGTCAATGGTGACATGGTGGCGGGGGCAGGGACTGAAGTGACACAGCCAGAGGCCAAGTAGCACCAAGGGTCCAAGCCAACCCCCAGAATTTAGGAGAGAGGCATGGGGCAGTCTGTCTAAGAGCCGCCAGACGGGGCAAGGCTGACACCTTGATTTCAGGCTTCCAGACTCAAGACCGTGAGGCCATCACTTCTGTTGTTTTAAGCCACCCAGTTTTCAGTAATTTGTTATAGTGGTCCTCGGAAATTCATACAATATTTTATCAACTGCTTGGGAAATTGTTATTTGCTGTCTGAATATTACAAATTTTAGTCCTTTACAAATCTTTATCCATTTCTTTCAATCTTTGACATAGGTCAAGGCAGAGAGTTCCAAAACAGGTCATCTTCTTGGCGTTTACCCCCAGCTTTCCTGAGCAAAATCCCAGAAGTATATATTCTAAACGCCATTTCAGTTTCTTTGAAGTACAGTAAACACTTCAAGTATATGAAAGAAATCATGCTAAAAATGTTTCTAGATATTTTTCTTTTCTAAATCTTTCTATATAGTGTTTTTTTTTATTTTTAAAAATCTTTACAGTTGACACAACAATGTCTAATAAGACAAACATTTTTCAACCAACTAGTCTGTTTTAATCTCTTGAAAAACATAGTTTGTAACTTGGTGTCCAAAGAACCAGCAACTATTTTTGCACTTACATACTTTTCAGCATATTATGAAAGTCTAATATCCATTGCAGCTGGGATACATGGGATTTGGGGCAAACACAACTGATTCTCAGCAAACACGCCTGTACACACTGGCGGGAATGCTCTTGAGAGAAACACATGCAGTATGGCCCCCGGCATCCGTCAGTCTGCCGTGCGAAGGGAACACAGAGCTGTGATGGTCCTGGACGGGGTGAGGTTCTGCGGAGGTCGCTTGCAGGAGTCTCCTACCTCTTGTGCGTACGGCTCCATGGCAAACACCACACCCATCCGTGTGTCTGTATTTCCTGCTGGGAATAGGATTTCCACCCTATCTAGGAAAATATCATGCTTAGCAAAGTGCCCGAAACGGAGTAGACATTCATATAAACATCTATCAAATGAATAAATCAATAAGTGATAATTAAAAAAACAAAATGATTTACTTAAAGAAACCACCTAAAGGCAGTGGTTATTTGAAAGAGTGGTTAAGGAGAGATTTTTGGACAGAAAACATTTCCCCTGTGGACATAAGGAAGGACCGTGGTGCCCATCATCAAACTAGTTTTCTTTTTCTAAGTTCTTTAGAATTAAGACTCTTTGTACAGGTGAGAACACATGTCGGAAAAAGGTCTTTGTCTTGACCTAGTGAAACTACACAGATCTCATAGAAATTGGGGATCGCCTGTATTTGGAAATTAATAATGAAAATGTAAAAGAAAATGGATTAGAAAAATTTCAGGAATCTCTCTCCGAAACTGGTAACGGTTACTTCAGTGATATAAATGAAGTAATAACACACTTCGATTGCTCAGAATTATTCACAGGAAGGTACGGAGCTATAACCTTTGGTTTGCCCTATGAGACTGATGCTCTTTTTAATCTTAGAGTGAGAGCCCCAGGTCCAAACCCTTGTTTGTCTATTGAAACAAATCACTGCGTGTCCTGTTTTTCTTGCTCCGTGTGGGATCACAAATTGGATCCTCACAGCCAGTGCTTATTTCCGTAGACGTGCTGTGGCCCTGGCAATGTCCGCTTGAGAGGCAGCTTGGGCCACCTGATTACAACTCAGACAGTCCATGAAGGGCTCTCTTGTCCCTCAGCAGCTCCCCGGCCCATGTATGATCGTAGGGAAGATATTCGGAGAGTGTCGCTTGCTTCTCTTCCCCTAAAGCAGACCCACTGAAGTGTTTGAAGAAGAGATGCTACTCTCACAAAGTAAAGCCCTTGTCTTCCTAGGAAAGATAGACTGATGGTCAAATAGTTTCCAGTGATTTCTTCAAATTTTGGTTAAAAGTGCCCTTCACATTGAAAGGTTATTGATAAGTCATTAAAAGGTTCACATACTCTCTGTATAAATCTTCAAGGCCTAATAGTGACATGAAAAGATTCGTACATTAATGTGTCAACCATGATATCTCTTCTTTCACCTCACAGACATGACGCCAACTGTATACACCCTTGGAAAAAAATTGAAAAGGAAAACTAGGCCATAAAGTATTTGTGGTTTGCATGCTTTTTCAGTTTGCTCCTTGGAAACTTGTAGCACTAGTGCAATGCAGTTATCAAGGAGAATGCGACCAGAATGCTGCCCGGAGATGACCATTTTTAGCATGCTAATAGCCAGGAGCTTGAACCAGAGTCTTCCCTGAACTCCTGCAGAGCTATGCTGCCATCTATTGGCCATGCTGATTTCTTCTCATGGTTATATGGGGCCAGAACACGATTTTTTATTAGAAAATGTCTTTGGAAAATTAGGTGTTTCTTAAAATACCTACGTCCTATGAGGCATATATACATTCATAATCATTCATAATATGTGAAAATTTCAATAAACACATAGAAAGTGTTTATTAACAAATTATTGTGTGCTAACAAATTTACTGAATGTTGTGGATATTTTAGGCACGACAAGTCAGCAGTTTGCAAGAGTTAATGTAGTAACTGAATCTGTGTTTATGCATCAGAATATGATTATACTATATTTACTACCTTCAGTTGAATGCACTTAATATGCATTATTAGGACTGCAAAACATTTTTAAAAATTAAACAAGACTTTAGCAAATTGGCTATTTAAGAAAGAAAAAGGATGTACGATCAAATAAAATAAATTTAAAAAGCATGCTCACAAATTTTCATTATTTATGACATTATACTAAGATGAAAAGCACTTGTATCCAATGCCTTCTGAAGCAGAGATATCCCAAGGAGAGCAAGACCAAACTGAGATTAGACAATTAGAATGGAAATTGCTAAACATTTTGAATCTAGATCATATATTGTTGGGGAAACATCCTTCTGAGAATTTTTCTCTCCTCTTTTCCTATTCAAATGTTTAATGTCAAATATTTAGTATAACAGGATGCTAGAAGGAGTAAAATATATATAAATATACCAGCGGGTTCTACTTCCTAGTTGGAGAAAGCAGGTTATTTACTCATTCTAGTGGGCGAATACAGTTACCACTGACTAGGGAATATGTTTCATAAAACATTATGGTCTGAAGGGTTTTCTCTGTTTTGGACCCTATGAGATGTGCAGTAAGAGAGTGCACCAATGTGGGTAACAAGTGCTGAACCCTTTGGTGGAGTGACTAATATCCCCCACATCTACTCAGAGTAAACTTACTCCAGCCAAGGGTCTGAATAGGGAAGTCACAGAGGGGAGGGGAATGGAGTGGTGAATGAGCGTTAACACCGTGGACCAAAGTACTGAAGATGCAGAGCGGTAGCTAGACTTGAAGCCTGTTTTGGACTCTGTCAGTCTGACTTAAGGTAATATTCATGGAATCATGTTTGAGCACCTGGTGTAAATTGAAAGAGCTATGACCTTGCACTTGGGTGTTACCAAGGACGTCTCCACAGCGGCAGAGAGTATTACACGGTGCCACTGATTGGCCATGGCTATGGCCGTGGATCTCAAGTGCTGGAGCGCTTGAGTATTATTTCCTTGGGTCATTTCGTCCCAGCATTTAGGAGTGACACTGCCTCACTACCAACCACACACAACATGAAATGAGCAAACTCAAGATTATTCGAAAATTTGGTTAAAATATAGCCCTAAGGTGGGCTATATTAAACTCTCTAAAGATAAAGTGTACGTTGGGGCTGACGTGGATGTTTGGGGACAGGGAGGCAGGGAAAAACGTGCCTCCTTTGTATCTCACACTGGGAAGGCTACTCCTTTTGTTTGTGTTTTGTAACGATGGAAGACCACAACACATCAAAGATAAATAATGCATGTTGCATAAAACGTGAACAGAGGGCAAATGGGACCCAAGGTTTCTGCACAGTGATGCTGGAATCACACGATGCACTGAAAAGGATTTCCCCAACCCTGACTGTCATCATGGCGTAAGAAGAGTGCCTGGGACAGGTCGCTCGGAAGCTGGGTGTGCTAAAGGGTCAGGGAAAATGAGCCTGTTCTGTGCATTCATTTCTTCCCTTTCTTTAAACTCCTACTGGAGCTACTGGAGCTCTTAACCTTGATGTCTTCATAAACTCGTGATACTGTATAATTATACCTACTCTATTTTATGTTGAGTTGACATTACCTAACCATCCTTCCTAATAAAATATAATAATAAAATCATGATTTTATCAATATTTGCATCTATAGGAAAAAGTAGCCTTCGATATGACTTGCAAGGGAATTTTAATTTTCCATTCTGTATAAACATTGAAATAATCATGAGAAATGATTTTATCTCATTCAACTAAATTTATTTTTTATAGCTTTAACACTTTAGGGTGTTGGATTGAGAGCAATTTGCCTGTTGTTAAATAGTTTTGGTTTGAGCAGTAGTGAATGTTATACGGGTCACACAACTAAATGACATCTATTTATATCAAACGTGTCACATCATGCTCTCCTTGGTATATGTCACCAATATAGCAAATTAATCAGAAAGTCATGCAGAGATAGAAATAATTCAGTTTCAAACTGTAGAATCCTTCACTCTTAGAGCCCTTCACTCAACTGTCTTTACAATCCACTGAAAACAAGCATGAAATAAAACCCCAATAGTTAACTGTTTGTTAAAACCATTTTATTACTAACGAAAAGTAAGCATCTCAGAATACTTAAACTTTCAAAGATGTTCAATGCTATACTCATGACTACTTTGTAGTTACTCTGTTTCAACCAGAGTATAAGTAAAACACACAGCTGAGTGGGAGAGAAAATAATTGTGACATCAAACAGGATGATGCAAGATGCCATCAGAATAAAAAAAAAAAGATCAGTGGCAGATAGAGAGAGAGACGATAGATAGACAGATGCATAGGTATTCTTCCTTCTCATCGCCTGTTCCATCTTCCTCTGTGTATCAAAAACTGTTGCCAAGATGAAATCTCAAATAGACCCTTTAGCTTATCTACAAACTCTAAGATCAATTTCTTCAAGCCATAAGAATTGTCTTTTTAAAATAAACTAATTTGTCTAGTCGAGAATTACATGAAACTCTAAAGATTTTTTGCAAGGTAAAGTTTTCCCTCCCACCTTTGGACCTGCCATTGGCTAACCAAGCACTGAGGAAAAGTAAACATTGGTGGCTTTTTATTTACCATTTTAAAGATTTTATTTAATTATTTTTAGAGAGTGGGGAAGGGAGTGGGGAAGAGAGGGAGAGAAGCATTGATCGGTTGCGTCTTGCACACCAACAACCGGGGACCAGGCCTGGGGACCTGGCCTGCAACCCAGAAGCATGTGCCCTGACCTCAGAATCAACCAGCAACTTTTCAATTTGAGGGATGATGTCCAACCCACCGAGCCACACCAGTCAGGGCTATTTTTCCTTCTTACTTCTCTGTTTTTTCATCCCCATTCACTAGGCTGCTCTAGTCTTTTTTGAGATGAAGCTGGAGTAAGAAGGAAGGAGAGGGGCCGAGGAAGATCTAACTTCACTGGTACTTAAATAATTTGCTCTTATTTTTCCCTGAAAAATCCTAATGATTAAAGCTCAGTTTCTTTCTGTAGGTCTTTTGGGGATTTCTCAAAATTCCTTACAGGGTCCCAGCAAGCTGCTCTACAGTCTTGGCCACTGTTTCTTCTTGACCTGGCTTTGTAAGATTGCCCTCAATTCCACAGCTATTGGTAACTTTGGGTGTGAGTTGCATTGCCCTCTGACCTCATCCAGAGCACCAATGTCCGTTTTAAAGCCACGGTGGGTCAATACCGGCACTCTGTTGAACTCTGGTCCTCCGACCATTTCCTGGTAATCACAGAACTTTGGCTTCCTGTCAGGAAGAGCAGCAGTTTGCAAATGCAGCATCTCCTGCTGCCACAGGGTCAGTGATAGAAAACTCTGAGCAACATCTGCTGTGTGGTGTCTTCCCAAGACTGGAAAGCAGGAGTGATTACTCACCACCCCTGTCCAGCTAAGGGTGGAGGGTGCTTCACCACACAGAAATTTCCATAATCTAAAGTATTTTTATGTCATCAAATGCGTGATGTATGAAAGGCTGTAACCTGATTTTACATACCTCCCTTATAATTCTGCACAGGCCATCTAACCTCACTTTGGAATGTAAGACTACCGAAACATTTATTTATTGTTTGGTGTTTTTAGGGCCTGAGTCCAAAACCAAAAACGTCACTACTAACAACCATGTACAAAACCCAAAGTAGTCTTATTTCAAGAAGGTGGCACTGGGGTGTGAGAATGTCAAATTAAACATTCTATGGTGTTCCCCACTGAAAATACGAAAAGCGGGGTGAAGTTTGAAGTGCGTCGGATAGCACATTGGAATGGTAAGGCCACCCCAGACACGCTCACCAGATCCCTGTAATCACAGCCTCCCTCGGGGAAACCAGTCTTTCAAAATCAAAATTCAGGCCAGACTTTACAGCCGCACGGTGCTCGTGTAGAGCCAGTAGAGCTGTCATTCGCTGTGTTCTTACTCTACGTCAACCTTTGTGCAAAGTCGGATACGATGCAAAAATAATTCTATTGGGTAATTATTGCTATTCCCACTCAGTATGAAAAGAGGCCACAGAGCTTCAATGAATTATTTTCACTAAGCCCATTAGTACACAGCTGCTGGGTGGCGAAGATGGGAGTTAACAACAAACCCAGACTTAGGTCATTTTCTTACTCTGACTTTGAGTGAGTAGAGCAGATTTTCATGAATTCCAACGGTATCAGATACGTAGTTGGACTAGATATACACTTGACAAAGTACAACAAATACATATGAGGTCATTGAAAGGCACTAGAATGATTTGCTTCTCCTACTTACCCTCTGAGGTTGTTTAACGGAGTTCATCAGCTTTCCCATGACACAATCTCCAGTTACGTACACTTGGAGACAGGGCCTTGTGTTCCAGGGGACATGAGATCTGAGGACACAGTGCGATGTCCGGGCTCTATTCACTGCTCTACCCTTGTTCAAAATGCATTTCCCCCATAAGGCTTCCTAAGGAAAACCTACAGCCAGAATATAGGAATATGCAAGCTTCTGAATAGCCAGAGTATGGAAACTTTGTTTATCATATTTACAAATCAGAAATACCAACATTATGAAGCAAAAATTAGTATTCATGCATGTGGTATTCTGAGACACTTAAATTGACATTAGCTGTGATTATTTTTCTTGGTTTTGCATATGTAAGTTGTTTCTTGATTATAATGTTTATAGGTTATTGAAAGTATTTTTAGTTATGTTGATGTTTAAATGATAATTTGGGGAGAACAACTGTGAGGACCACAGATGACTTTGATTACTATGGTAAAACTTCTATTATTTTTAAAATCCATCATCAGTTTCTAGTGGAAAGGAAGTCATTACTCCCAGTGAAGTTGGAAGTACTTTTAAAAATGCCAACGTCTTCAAGTTTTGGGTTCTGTTTTTTTTTTTTAATTGTATCTTCACATGATAGGAATACTAATAATTCCACTTTTACATTAAATTCATTCTAGAATGAATGATTTCTGAAAACTTTTATCTGTTTCAAAGACATGACATAATTATAAACTCCAAACTAATTGAGAGATTTCAGACTAAAGATACATTAATCTAAGTTCTAGCTCACACACCCCCATAATTATCATTATAATAAACCAGATTTAATACTATTACTAAGCCAATTTTTTTAGGTCTTTCTTTAAGATACTGTCAAAAACTATTTGTCCTAAGTAGAAAAATCATAAACCTTGGAATCAGTCCAAGACTGATCCAAATTCCAGATCATCCATTTACTAGTTGAAGGAGCTTCATCAAGTTCAAAATCCCTGCACCTCAACTTTCTCATCTCTATAATTCTCCTGAGAGGAAAAGATAATTTATGTGACCTGATGTGTGATAGAGAGTCAGTAATTGGAAACTGTTATAATTTTGAATGGAGAGTGACTGACTTTTATCCTTCATTCAAAATCGTTGCTTTGGAGCCTTAAACTTTGGCAATGACAATGATTGTCTTGACAAAGGTAGGTGATAAGCAAGACTGACTCGAAGTCTTTTCTTTGCACAGGATGAGAAAAGGAGCTTTGTTCTGATTAGACAGTCTTCAATGCAGCTCTGAGAAAAAGCCAGACCACACATGACCTGCATCTTTTTTAGGCTGAACAAAACTTCCACTTATCTTTTAAAAAATGAAAATTTTAAGTGCCAATAAAGGCATTGCTTTAACAAAGCAACTTCTTACTGAGAATCGGCATAGCCTAACAAATAAGTGCTCAGATGCCAGAACTAGACCACCTACGTCTGACTTCTGCATTAGTCAGGGTTCTCCAGAGGAACAGAATGAATATATATATGAATATGTATATTCACATCTATATGAATATATATACATTTAGAGATAAAGATTTATTATAAGGTATGGACCCATGTGATCATAGAGTCTAGGAAGTCACACAACCTGCCCTCTGTAAGCTGGAGACCCGGGAAGGCCTGTGTTGTAGTTTAAATGCTTGAGAGCAGGAGAGCCATTGACATGGATTTCAGTTCAAGTTCTGAAGGCCCGAGAACAGGAGCACCAAAGGCAGGAGAATATTGATGTCTCAGCTTAAATGGTCAGGCAGAAAGAGGGTGAGTCTGTCCTTTCTCCAACTTTTTATTCTGCTCAGGCCATCAGTGGATTGGATACGGGAGCAATCCACTTCTCTCAGGCTGATTCAAATGCTAATCTTTTCTAGAAGCATACTCACAAATACACTGAGAAATAATGTGTAACCAGACATCTGGGTACCCCAGAATCCAGTCCAGTTGACATGTAAAATTAACTATCACAACTTCTAAACCTGAAACTTCTACGCTTTGCACTCTGCTACTAGAAGCCTTTCACTTAAATGGTTTGTACCTTGGTTTCCTCATCTGTGCAATAGACAAAAAATGTAAAAATAAGTCACTGTTATAAATTGTCACATTGCACTTGATAGTAGTAAATGCTCAATACATGTCATCTCCTACCATAGTTTATACTTTATTTTTCTTCTACATTACAATTAATTTCCTCTGTCTTCCAGCCGGTAGTCAAGATATAGGAAAAACAGCATCAGCCTAGGAAACAGTGTCACCAGTTCAATTCCCAGCCAGAGCACACACCTGGGTTGTAGGTCAGGTCCCCAGCAGGGAGCACATTAGAGGCAACCAGACATTGCTGTTTCTCTCACTCCCTTTCTCTCTCTCTGAAAAAATAAATAAATAAAATATTTTAAAAAGCTACACGAAATACAGAAATACTATGATGTCACTATGAAAACACAGCCCAGTATACTCATTTGTAATGTTCCTATAATTCGTACAAAAAATGACTATTTATAAACTTATTCACTGTCTATACTACTATTAAATGTTTTCTGTGTTTACAAAAATATGTTATTTAGAATTTTAAACCAGATAATAATTTATTCCAATCTGACCAGAATGTTGGAGAGTAGCCACATGTTTACCTCTTATATTTACCAAATCTGACAATGAGATGAAGACACTACAGGAAGTAGACTAGGGGTGAAGATGGGTGGTAGGTGCTGGGAGGGGCTTGCACTTCCTCTTTGGATGGCACATGACTGTTTTCATGAGTGACCACATGGGACACCTTCCTCTAAGTCCCACTGTCCACTGACTAATTCCCTTCTCTCATTCACATGCAATCTGGTATATATAATGAACTTACCATCAGAATCCTTTGGGCATCCTAGTAGGCTTAGTGGTGATCCCCCAGCAGATATGCCCAGGCCCTAATCTATGGAAACTTTAAATCATTTCTAAATTATAACATGTGAATAAGAGAGGATGGAGCATATCCTGGATTATGCTGGCCAACCCTAAATTCAGTGGGAAGTATCCTTATAAGGGTGAGGCAGAGGGAGATTTGACTTGGAGAAGAGGAGGAAGTAATGTGACTACGAGGCAGAGACTGGAGTTATGTGGCCACATGTCAAGGAATGTTTGTAGTTACTAAAAGCTGGAAACATGTGAACCAAAGGGTCACAGATTCAATTCCCAGTCAGGGCACACGCCTGGATTGTGGGCCAGGTCTCCAGTAGGGGGCACACGAGAGGCAGTCATACACTGATGTTTCTTTCTTTCTCTTTCTCCCTCCCTGCCCCTCTCTCTAAAAATAAATAAATAAAATATTTTTTAAAAAGCTAGAGAAAAAGAACAGCTTCTGTAGAGGGAGTGTGGCACTGTTGACACCTTGATTTTGAATCTCAGGCTTCCCTAGAACTGAGAGAGTGAATTTCTATTGCTTTAAGCCAAGATTGTAGTGGTTCTTCGTGTAGGCCCAGGAAACTGATACAAGTGATTAAATAACTGAAGAACTTTTCTCAGACAACAATAAGGAAGACTAATTGATTAATCTATCCACCTCTTTCAAAATAAGGCATTATTGTAATAACTTTTTTGATACAATAATCTGGAATTCACTGTCTCTGTGGTGTATTTACAAAGCTGATATATCAGAACATAGAAAGAAGGGGTATGCATCATGGAGTAATCGAATGCATGGCATGTTCCAGTCCATGTGTGCATGTGTGTATTTTAGGAAGAAAGATGACATGGATGTAGGGATGTCTGTAATACTCACATAGCAACTGTTTTAAGTTGTGACAAGAGTATTTCCAATTACTTTAAAGGAAAGGATAGTTAAGCTGCCATGAATGTTTATGTAACTGAAATTGAAATTTGGGGAGCATTTCAATGACCACAGGATTAGTGATTTTTATCACTTTCCAAACATTTTGGAACTGTCTTGAATAAACACAGTATATAAACACCCACTTGCATTAGCGGCATTATCCCAGAGCTGTTAGGGATATGTACAAAGCTAGGTAAACAGACAGAGTGCAATGCTTCCACATGCTTGGAATCTAAACAGAACTTCCTTAGAGAAAAATACATAAAGGTGCAGTTAAGAAGTACCAATTACAATAAAGTATGCATTAGGGGAGCACAAGTTTAAGTGAAACATTGCATATGACTTGCAGAGAAGCAATCTGTTTTTAAAAAATCAAGCACTGTTAAAGCAATATGCATCTCCCTATTATTTCAAAAAGTATTATGAGGAATTTAGAACGATTTAGAAATTAATTAAAAGTAAGCATGTTCATCTCAGAACAACATTTGAGTCAAACTATTAAGGCAAAATATATACACATATGCATATATGTGGATGCATGCATAACATATTTTAAAAAATAATTCAAATGAAAATTTAAATGAATTCTATGAAGATTTTTTATTGTACTTACTATACAAAAATTCTACTATACAGAATATTGCGCTGAGCTTTATTTTAATCTTGAATATTTTCCTTCATCTCTAGAATGAGTGGTAAATTCGATAGCAGTAGAAATGGAATCTTTAATAAAAGAAAAAGTTCATACGAATATCAAAATTGTTAGCCTGGCTGAAGTCAACAGCATACACCTCAAATGAGGGTGTGTGGGTAGGTAGTAGACTCAAAGTCCAAGACTATTAAGTATGTATTCTATGCTTTCTATTTATTTCTCCTCATTCCTGCTATTACTTTTCTTTCCATTTTTATTTTTATTATAAACTTGCTTGCGGTTCATTGAAAAAAATCGCAGCAGTAAACCCAGAATTCTTTCACCCCCCCTCCCCCTCACCATGCCTGTGCGAATCCTGGAAACACCTCTGCACTTGGACCCACAGGCTCCCACTGGACGGGTGTGGCAGCCTTGCGTCCGCCGAACCGCAGCCCCACCACTGGTGCTGGAGGTGATGTATCCTGATTTCTCAAGGACATCCCTTCTGCCATTTTGTGGTCTTTCATTGGCATCATTTACATATCCCTCTCTGTTAGGTAACTTGCACAGTATATCCACATGCTATACAATTGTCTATTTTAAAGAAAATTATTGCTCTTACCTCCATTCAATAACTGTCTCCCATTTCTCTGCTCTCTGGCATGACAAAAATTTCTAGTAAGATTTTTCCGTATGTTCATCCGCTGAGACTTTGTGTCAACCCTCTTAAATAAAACCTTTCTCCCCAGCAGTCCACTGTGAAATGTCTTGTTTTAAAATCCCCAGTGCTCTCCTTGTGACAAAATTCAATAGTATTTCTTTGATTTTATCTTACTTATTATACTTTTGTAAATATTCAACACAGTTGTTTATTTCTTAAAACATCCCCTTTCCTTGGTCTTATCATACACTAGTTCTCCAAATCCCCTAAACAAGTCCACCTTCTCAGTCTGCTTTGCCAGGTCCCCCTCCTTCAATGGATGTCTAATTCACTCTGTGACTTGCTTCATGCCGTTTTGTTCATGGTTCTAAGTATCACGAATAATCTTATGTAAAAATTATTTATATTTACAGCTCCACTCCATTCCCTGAATTCTAGAGTATTGACATAACTCCTCCACTTAATGAGTGTGTCAGACTTAACATGTATGGAACAAACTCCTGCTATAAATCTGTACTTTTCCCTACTTCTTGGTTAAGCCAGTTGCTCCAGCCAAAGACCTAGGGATCACCCTCAATTCCTCTCATTCATGAAACCCCCAAACCCCATGCAAAGATTCAAGGGCTTAGAGATTTTTATTTATTTTTATTTTTGGAAAGATGCACAGGAATTGATGGGGAATAGTCAAGTAAGACTTTCTGTGAAGACAAAGAGACTCCCAGCAAACAGTGGAGGTCTGAGGGACGCTGGGCAGGAACCATCAAGGGCCCTGCTTGTTTATACAATGATGCATTTTTTTTCCCTCTGGATTGAGGTGTCAAGGTTTTGCCTGACAAATTATGATTTCAGGACAGTTCCAGGCAGGAGTTCACAGCAGGGTCATTTATGTCTCTTGATCATATAGTGAAACTATGCTGCCTGACCAGTCAGGTGAAGTCTACTAACAAAAAACTGGGCCCTGGGTGTTCCCAGGGAAACTCACACCATTAAAAGGGCATCCTAAGTCAACCACTAGTTATTTGGTTAGTTGCCCTTATATTTGCCCAAGTGTCAAGACCAGACATCCAGGAATCCCTGAAGGTAAGCATAGACCCATCCTATTTCAGCTGTGAAATAACCCTCTCATACCTACTTATCCTACAAAGAATTCTGTTGACTCTACATATAAAATAGAAACATATTCCCATTTTTCCTGCTAATACCTTTGTCCAAAACACCAACTTTTTAAACCTGGGTAACTTCAATCACCACTTAGCTCCTCCTATTGTACACTCTTTTCTCCCACTTGATGACACATTCCCCCACAAAGCAGCAATTGTAGACATTTAAAAATAGAAATCTATTATGTTTCTCCATTAAAATATTCTAATGTCTCTCCACTTGACAAAGTGGATATTTCTCCAAGTTCCTTACATTTTAAAATACTTTATTCATTCTAACAATCTTATAAAGCTTGTACTCTTATTTTCCTTATTCTAATATTTGGGAAACTGTGCCACTGAGAAGTTTAGGAAATTTCCCAGGGTCCCACAGATTGTAAACACTGAAGCAAAATGTTGAATTCAGAAAGTCTGTCTTGGAAGACCACATTATTAAGCATTCAACTATTTTTCTCTTGATAGTTTATGCTTATATAAAATACAACTTTTGTGATTCATCATATACAGTAGTGTGATATGAAATACTGGCTTGAATTCTTAAAAGAAAAATAAGGATATTCTGTCTTCTTTTCTTACTGCTTAAAATCATCTAGTAAAAATTTATGTCTCAATCAAGTTAGGTCTCATAGGCACAACGACATCTGCATTTCATCATTTATTAGAGAAATCAGAGCTTCATTTATGTTGAGTTTCCTTCAGAGGTCGATGAAAGGCTATGGTTTTGTATCTTGAAAAGCTCCTGCTACTCCAGTGCCCCGGCTATCCATCACTGTAAATAGGGCATGGTTAAGCAGACACCCTGTCACAGTTGGAACACATGATCATCTCTCTCCCTCTCTCATTTTTTACTTAACATACTCCTGCATCTTTAGCTTCGTCGCCTCCAATTACTAGATTATATCTCACCACAGAACTGTGCACCATTCTCGTCTTTGGTTCTTTAGGTGAGGTGACAACCAAGACACTCATTTTGAAAGTCAGCCATGGAAGAACATGGAGAAAAGTTCAATAAGATTTCAAAATAAAATGAGATATTCTTGAAACTTAGTGAAGCAAAGGTTTTTCAAAGCCAATTTTTTTGCCCTTTAAAGTGTTCACATTGTGATTTAACCACATTATTACAAGGCGAGATAGGGGAATTTCATTTGATACACTTCACTGTATTGTATATTAAAATTCAGGGATTCTGAGGCTTTTAATGCATTGAAATGTTGTAGAATTTACATCTTCTACTTTAGTAATCAGCCATGTTATTGTCTGTTACCCTTTGCTGATTCCAATGTCAAAAACAATACTTCTATCTATGTCTCAAACTGGATTCATATATGTTTTAGGGTACAAAGGAAATTTTGCACAATTTTACCTTAACATTTATAAAATAAATACAACTGAACTAGCAAAGCAATTAATTGAATATAATTTAATAACACCAGTAACTTTTCTCTTCCCAAAATGTTGATACATACTTTGTTATGGCAAGGTATTTAAATATATATAAAGTTTGATTTGAAAATTTGGCTGTAAAAATATAATTGGCAAACTATTTTGAGAAATAAGAATAATACCACTTGCCTTGTGGGATATTAAAACACTATAAATTAATCACAATTAAAATACTCTGGTATTGGCTTAGGGATATATAGATATATTAATGAGCAACATAGTTAATCCGAAAATGGACTGATTTGTATTTCAAATGTAGAGAAAGACAGACAATTTGGTAAGTGTTTGCAAGTGATTTGCGAGGGGCATGGGGAAGCCACTATCACTTTTCTAACTGAATGAAATGCACCTCTAATGTAACTGTTCCACAACATTTTAAAATAACTATATAAAAATCAAGAGAATGTTTTAAAAAATATTTTGGGTGTTTCAGAACTTGTAAAAATTTCCAATATCAAGAGAAAATTTCAGGATTCATAAAGAAAAAGCTACAATTTGAATACATAATATGAAATGCAAGTAAAACCAAAGGAACTAAGAAGGCAAGTGACAGGCTGGATATATAGTATTTTCAACATGTATAACCAAAGATGTCTTAAAATTAAGAAATTAAAGTTACTGGTAGAAAAGCAAGTAAAAAATTATCAGTAAAATGTGACATATACAATAAACACAACTGCTTGGCTATCATATAAAATAAGTAGCTTTACTTGTAACTATGGGTATGAAACTTGGAAAAATAAAACTCCTTCTCTTCAATAAGCAAACATTGGAAAGATTGTGAAAATCTGGAACTGGAGAACATGTGGGGTAAAGACACTTTTCCAGAAGTAGTGGGGATGTGGACTGATGGGTAGTTGCTTTGTGAATAGAGGTTTGCTTGTTTGTTTATTTGGGTTTTTTTTGTTTTGTTTTTTACCAACACTTTTAAAAGTATATAAATAAAACCAAGCAGTTCTCTTCTAGAAAACCTAGTATATGTGCATAAAGTGGCAAATAAAAGACATTATTATAAAAATGAATTATTGAAACAGCCTTAACATCCGTGCATTCACTGAATAGGTATGTAGAAGCAGTGATATGAGATCTCAACTCTGTATTGATTAACGGGAGTAGACACTGTAATTCATGTACAGGGCCACCTCATTGAAGATATCTCAGCAGGTGTGTCTCTGAATATGTCTGCATGTGTATTGAATGCAGAGAAAATCATAAGTCAAGAAAAAAATACAAGTAAAAACTCTGCATTGCTTACTGCTTAAGTTGTGGTTAATCTCCATAATCACTCCTTTTCAGTCTATTGAGGAAAATCTATAAGTTCTAAATAAGTTCATCCCTGTACTTGCGAACGCTCCAATTTCCTCAGCATTTTGGAATAATTTCTAAACGTTAAGTTTTTACTCAGTGGCGGGCATTACACTGAGAAACAAATGTAATCCTCATCATTCCCAATGAAATATATTTTACTATTCAGACTTTGCAAATAAGAAATTTAAACTGAAAGTGATAAAAATAATATGCCTAATGCCACGCAGCTAAAGTAAGGATTTGGCATGACCTTTGACTGGTCTTGAAGAGCACCTTGCCAATGCACTTGATGTTGCTCCTTAGAACCCATACGTCCGACGTGATTCCCTCTATTCCACATCCATCGTCTCACACTTTTTAAAGGTAGGAAACCTAAAAATAGGGAATTTCTTTAATAAGCTGTAAAAAACACTAAAAAGTGAGCAAATATTTTCATCATAAAGTCTGAGCGGCAGTTTACTTTTTATACTGAATAAACAATTTATTAGAGAATACACACTGCGTGATATCAGTCTCACGCACACCCAGGCACACCATCACCACTTCCACCAAAATGGGTGCATGTCTGACAACACATTATTACTGTGGATTCCTCGAGTGTCCGTATCTCTAGTGTTTATTTTCAAAATTGTTCTTGCATTAGATGTGAAATTTAAATGAATGAACATATAGATAAACACGGATACTTAATATGTACATGCCCTCTTACTTGAATCAGCAATAGTCAATTACCAAAGCCCTTTCATGTGACTGGCATTAATTCTCAACTTGGATGTACATATTTTTTCCAACTATATATAAGCCTTTCTCTCCTCAGTTATTTTGGGCTAAAGAATTACATCTCTCTCCTGATGAGTATTCTCTGCCTGCATTTAGAGAAGATCAAGTAAGCAGTCATCACTGATTTCATTTAGTCCCGATATTTTTTACATTTTCCCTCCTGTTGCTATCCCAAACACATTAACTCTCTTTTTGCTCCATCCATTTTTTAAAATTTCTGTATAGTCTCATATCTATCCCTCCCCCTTCGTTATACCCCCATGCCAGAGGACTCAGTCCATTTAGTCGAAAGCCCACATTAGATATTTCTCAGCCAGCAGTTCAGCAGGTGCTGAGATTTGCTCTGCACTTCCCTCTCACTGCTCCGGTGGGTTTTGTGTGGTGGAAGTGACTCCTGCCTTCATTTCAGATAACTAGCATTTGCTTTATGTTACCTGTATGATATATATTACCATTTCCTACTGGGATAGAAATGACACGTAGAAAACGGATTCTTAAATGTTCCGGGTACTCAGAAGTTCCGAGGCTTGGCACTGCCCAGAAGGATTAAGGATAGCTGACTTGATCATGATTATCATTTATCATTATTATGATGTCATTTATATCATTACATTTCTAAATTTAAATCATTTTTGGTAAAATTACCTTTAGTTTTAGTGTAATTAGTACTTTTTGTTAAGAAAATATGATAATGAACATGGGTTTGAAAGAGCTGATACATCTATTTTGCAATGCACTTAAATTAGTTATTATCTGCATTATGTCTTAATGAGGAAAACTTGCAGCATAGTAAGACTAGAACGTAAGGGGGAAATGCCATAGTTTGCCTAAATATCATGAATTACAGATTGCTTAAGAGAAAAACAAAAGGGTTTCTCATGTGTCCAGAAAATGAAACATGAAAACATGCGCAGTCTATCAAACAAAAACCGGAACTGTGGGCCATCAGTTTATTCAGAATTACTGCAGAAATCAGTAAAATAGTATGTATTTTCCTTTGGTCTGTTTGCTGCTTCATTTCGCTTTAGCATATTGTGATTCTAGATACTTAATACTACAAAAGGCATTTTACTAATGCCCGAGTAATCCGTTTGCTCAAATTATATTAATTTAATGTTCGGTAGTAAAATCAATGGAAATCAGTAGCGTGATCAGCATGTTGGTATTGTTCGCAGACCGAAGTACAATTTGCCAAACAAAACAAAAACTGTGGGAAAAAATACTACACATTCTTGCTTTAATTGGCAGCTCCCAGTTATATTAATTCCAGAGGCAGTTTTTAATGCTTTAATTTGCATATCTTTATGTGAATTCTTGCCTCATAAAAGGAAAGAAATTGACAGCCTCCGAGAACACCAACTCCAGCTTGACCACTGAGACGTTACAATATAAGAACTGGATGCAGCCCTGGCTGGTGGGGCTCAGGGGATTGAGTGCCGGCCTGCGAACCCAAGTCACTAGCTCAATCCCCAGTCAGGGCACAGGCCTGGGTTGCGAGCCAGGCAACGAGAGGCAACTGTACATTGATGTTTTTCCCTCTTTCTCCCACCCTTCCCCTCTCTAAAAATAAATAAATACAATATTTAAAAAAAAAGAAATGGATGCAGTGGTCTCCTCCAGCTGCATCACATGTCCCTCAGGAAGAGAGCCCTCACCGGCCTCGCTCCCACACTGATTAGAATTCCAGCCTCCAAAAAGTTGAGAAATTAAAGTCTGTTGTTTATAACTTGTGGTGTTTTGTTACAACAGCCCTAAGACAGACGGATGCATTATCACTGGACTATAAAGCAAATCGTTAATTATGTTACAGTTATCTAATCATTGAACAAGGCATCATTAAAAAAAAATTACTTTCTTGCCAGTGGAATTCTTTAAGTATAACTCTTTAAGTACAAGATATCCAGTGATATCTTTAACATGGTTTTACATTTAATGGGATATTAAACTAGATAAGTGAAGCCTAGATCCATTTTCGAAATAAATCTAATAATCTGGTAAGTAAATTAATTGATTTAACAAATATAATTTGGTAAGTTAATTGATTAATTAAGATTAAGTAAGCCTGTATAAGTAAATGCCTAAAGGTGTGTAATGATGATGATATATTTCTTTTCAAACCACTGTGTTTTTCTATTGGTGTGTGCTGGCAGATGAATCTAATGTGGAATTTCTTAACAAATTTCATTCTATCAATGTGGAAAAAAACCCCTAAGATTTTTCAAAACTGTTCAAACAGATGCTGATAACCATCACTGTGTGTGTTTTTTTGTAATTTATGCTCTTCTAATTTGTAAATCTTTGAGACATCATTATTTTCATCTCATGGTTTCTATTTATTTGATATTTCACTTATGAATTTATAAGTAGGTATATTTTGGCCTCTGCATTACTATACTGTCAATTCTCACCCCTGGACAGTTCCTCTTGTCTACTCACTCATTAAGAGTCTAGTTTGATCTATCAGTCACTTAGCAATGTGGGATGCTTATTGTACAACAAGGTCTGTCCAGAAAGTATCTAGCTATGTACAATGAAAAATAGAGCATTTATTGAAGAAAATAAAATATACAAGAAACATTGTACATAGGATAATAACACCTCAGCTCCTGTCAAAGTAGGTACCTTGGGACCTCACATAGTTCTCCCAATCACCATCATCTGCCCCATCATATTTCCTTGAATCTTATCAATAGTCTGAAATCTATCCCCTTTAAACGGCAATTTTAGTTTTGGGAAAAGCCAGAAGTCACAGGGCACCAAATCTGGGCTGTAGGGCGCTGAGTCACCTGGGTGATGTGATGTTTTTCCAAAAAGCTCTGCATGAGACGTGATGCACGAGCAGGTATGTTGTGATGAAGCCTCCAATCACCAGTTGCCCATATCTGCAGCCTTCGAATCATCCGAATAGTTTCAGTAGAGTAACATTCAAGCTTAACACAAAATTTGATGCAGATTTATTGCTCTATTCACTCAGTGATTTTGAATGCGATGGCCACACAGTTCATATGCTCACTCAACAGCATCTACCACCCGCACGGACTAGTACAATGAAGCTGTCATTGTTCACTCAGGAGCATGCAAGTCCATTCTACTTGGCTGCCAGGTTACATCAATGTTACACAAACCATTCTTGTTAGATTAACAATGGCTAGGCTTTTTCAGGACGAATATCAATATCATTATCAGTTTAAAATTTAAAAAATATTACCTTAATTTTTTCCTTAATTACAAACTTTAGAGGTTAATAATGTTTTTCTTATTTTAGAGATGACAGAAGTGAAATGCAAAGAAGCTAACTAACTTGCTCAAGATCACATAGCTACTGAGTACGGAAGACAGGATAGAACTTAAACCCTGCTTGTCTATCACAACCTTCCCACGGACCACTGGGCAAGTGAGCAACAGCCACCTTTGGCTCCAGTGTTGATTTTTGACTTGCCTGGTGGTGCACAGGATGGCAGTGATACCTGGGGCATAGTGTGGCTCTCACAAAGTAGAGAAACAGGGTACTTTCCTCGGAAGGTTTAATGCACCAGGGTCATTAAATGCTCTGTGCTAAACAGCTCTAATGCCAGACATATCAGTTCTCTCCCTCTCTCTATCCCCCTCTCTCCCTCCCCCCCTCATCCCAAACTCTGTCTTATTTTAACACTCTTCTCAGCCACATCACCACTGCAGAAACACATATATTATTTAAATAAAATCATGGTTGGTATGATAATTGACAGATAATGATCATTCTTCTTTTAGCTTAAGTTTGAAGAATAACAAGGGCAAATAATTAATTTAAATTAGTAAACTTTTTCTTATAATATAATGAGGGTACCTGTATAGAATCTGCTATTGTGCTGTAATTGACAATCACAAAACTATACTGAAATGCCATATCATGATTAACTTCAAATAAAATATAAAGAATTAATTAGAATAGGTTATAGATTTTCAAAAGATAAGACAGACACATGGATTGCTGGGGGCAGCAGGGTACAAGGGAGCTAAATGTTAATGGGAAGGAATACAATAAAGGTTAAATAAAATGTATAAAAGATAAGACAAATAGAAAATGAGTTGCTCACACTTTATGTGGACATGTATTACTTAGGTATTTTTTTCCATTTGCCACTTTTTAAAAGTCAAAACTATTGCTGTACAAATGTGTGAATTGATAACCAGTATTTAATATTAAAAAGATGTATAATATGTCATGTTGAGATATAGATTATGTGTGTATTTCTGTTGCACCATGTCATAAACCAATGAGATATCCTTCACTTTGATACATCAGAAAAAATGCAATTTAATTCTGTCAAAAACCTTAAAAGGAAAGGGTGGCTATTTTTATCCTTACTATATGAAAAACTGCTTAATGTGCTGTTACATCATTGGATTAAGTCAGATATGAACTATCAAGTATAAGTATCATTATTATTATTTTCAAAAATATTAAGATATATATTATAAATTCTGGTTTCTGGATGTCATGGTAGAAAACACCAGAGGGGATACCCCATCTGTGCATAATCATAGTTTACAGTTTGAATCCAACATTGACGCAGCTGGAATTTGCCAGGAGAGCCTGAAACAGCAGTGGGACGAGATCCCTTGTGGTTACGGGATCCAGGGTGGGGCAGCGTTTGCCGACACTGCGCGACCAGACGGGCACGCAGGAGCATTCCCAGCCCTGCGTGAGCGCCTGCGAGTCCTCGGGCTCCAGCCCGGGGCGCCGATACCGCGTGTGTCTGTGCATCAGCTCCTGTTTCCTTTTGCTCCTCACCTAGATCTGTTTTCTTCCACGCTTCTAGCTCTCCTGGCCCTTCCACATTCTTCGATGCCCATTTCCCGTAGTGAATGCTGTGTTTGGTTGTTATCTGGCTGACATGCATAGTTCAGATTCTCAAAACTTGCGTAGGTGAAAGAGATATTTTCATTTCCAGTTTATTTTGGATCTTCAATAACTCTGATTCTAAAATCTGTATTTTCTTCAAAGTTATTCCAGTGATGCGCATTTTGCTGCTCATAATGACTACTATCCATCCGTATGTACTATGATAAGATGTGTCAACCTATTATCAAATCATGGTGCTAATGAGGCTTATGTAGGCTCCAACCCTTCATTTTGCAAGATGAAGCACTGAGTCTTTATGCCATACTTAATTTCTTAAACACTAAAAACACATACTATTAATATCACAATCACCTAAGTAGAGAAGAAATAGAATATTTAGAATTTTCATTTTGATCATGAATATTCAATGGAACAGTGATCTCTCACAAGTACACACCCCCATGGAATTGATGATTATATGCATCTCCAAACTGAAAGATAAATGATATATGTTGCCCAACTCATTAAGAATGGGGGCAACAACATCGAAATGTCTATTTGACACCTGGACCTCCCAGTCTCCATGACAGCAACTTGAGTCCAACTGCCGAACTTCTCTGCACCTCTGTTCCCAATCTGTGAAACAGGTAAATGCTGAGACACCAAAGGACAATGGCTGTGACTAAAGAAGAAAATGTAAGTGACACCTGGAACAGTGCTTGGCCCCTATTAAGCCGTTTATCATTGTCAGTTGCTATTAGTTTGACTATTATTTTCTCTGAAAATGGCAGAGGATGGTTGGAAATGAATAACCCCAAAGGCAGCATTTCATGGATTATCATTCTGAGTCACAGCATATAATTTGCTGAAATAATTTGAAGATTCAAAGTACAGATCAGTATTTTTGCAATTAAATGTCACTTAGTGCCTTTTATAGTAATTATTTCCAACATAATTGGCAAATGTTAGCATATATAATTTATTTTTATTGCATATGTATTAAGAGCCTGTTCTGATTATTTAATTCACAATATCATATCAGGTTTAAATTTTACTAAGATAATTCAAAGCTTTTTAGCAATTTTAATTTATTGTTCCTCATCTCTGTGCCACATTACAAACACATTCTCTGTGTTAAAAATGAAAAAGAAATGGTGCCAGGGCCCATGCCTTCTCAGAAACTATGATATGTATGAGCTGGACAGGAATACAGGAAAATAAGTAATATAATTACTATATGATGGACACTCTACCAGAAATATGCTAAAAACTTCATAGGAACATAAAAAAATAAAAAACCTTAACTCTAACAATTCTCTCTGTTACTCATAGGGTTCTTGGGAGACATCAATGAAGCAGTAGTTTTTGAGGTCATAAATGTGAAAGAGAAACAGGAGTTTAGGTAAAGACTGATGTAGCAAATGCACAAAATTATTTATAAAAAACATAGTCCTTTTCCAGTAATCCTCAAGCAATGTGTCAGGCAAGTGTGTGGGTGGGAAGGATGAGAGCAGAGGTGTGGCTGTTAAGAAAGTGGAAGAGAGGAAAGAAAAGTGAGGGAGGGAGGGAGAGATGTTGATTTGACACTCTGACCAATCCAGAGGTAATTTAGTTCCAATTTGTCAAATTTTAACAAGTTTCTCTGCATCTTCAGCTATAAAAGCTTTCTTTTGTGAATATTCTTTATTAACCTTTTAGAAAAAGTTAATATTAAAGGTATGGAAAACAAAATCATCCTTTTCTCATTCATATCCCTTTATTCATTGCATAAGATTTATTTAAAATGTAGGTATGTCATGGACAGCAGTGTGGTTGGTGAAGAGGGGGGATGGGTGGAGGTGGAGGAGGGTATGGGGGCATACATGATAATGGAAAAAGAATAAGAACAGAAAAAAGAAAATGTATGCATTAAATAAACATTACTGTTTCATTATTATATATTCTATGAATTTTTCTGTCAATACACATCTGGCATACTTACAGGAGCTCCAGTTACACAGATTCAAATTACCCTCAGACAAAAAACCATTTTGTGATGTTTCACATGATCTGTACCTTTAATTTTGTATGTAGACCAGAGAAAGCAAACCTCTTATTCTTGGTCTTTGAGCTTAGTGAGTTAAAAGCAACAGCTTCCTGCTTCAGGTTTTGTTATTTGTTCTAGACGGTGTGCTATTAATGAACTCCAACCTACTCTTAAACAGAAATTCCTCCCCAGAGCCCACTGTGAAGTGTTGGATCACTAGTCACTCCCTGACAAACCTCATCCTACTAATGAACAGCCGCCTTAACCTATAGCTGTGCAAATCCCTGGCTTGTCTATTTGAAATGAGAGTTCCATAGCCCGATGAAAAACACTCTTGTCTCCCCTGACTAATGAGAAACCCTCCTACTACCCAGGCAAAGATGGGGCTGTGAATGTGCCTCCGAGGGATCACTAAAACCACCCCAAAACTGTATTCAGGACCGTTACAGACCTCAGTACAGCATTTTTCATATCTTTACTTGGAAAGCGCATAAAATAGAATTTGAAAGCACATGATGGAGACTCAGATCATTTACTCTAAAGCAAATCATTATTTATCTACAAAGATATATTTCACATAGTTACTTAATTTCAAATATCATAAAGCACCTGGGTTACTGGCTCCATTTGGTTGTACAGATCGCAGACTGGATCCCTGGATGGAAGACCTAGGGAACCTAAAAGTAGTATGATTCATGTGGCCAGGATTGCAAGTCGGACAGCAAGGGGAAAATTGCCTACTCTTCTAATGGAGAGCCCAAGACCACAAGTAGAATTTGCCTTTTGACTTGATTCACTAACTCTTGGGAACTGAAATGGTATTACTACATTGTCTTGTCCCCCCAAATTTACTCCCAATATTTTTTTCAAAAAGATTTTTCTAGGAGTCAATTCTAAGTACATTTCATGAAAGCTCTTAGAATGGTCATAGCCAGGAATGTGACCTCTGTAAAAACCACTTCAAGTAGAACCCAATCAACAAAACAAACAAGAAAGCAAAATATAACCAGAGACAGTGAAATTAAGAACAAACTGACAGTAACAAGAGGGGAGGTAGGAGGGGATAATGGAGGGGGAGCTTTTTAGGAACATGTACAAAGGACACATGGGCAAAACCAATGGAGGGTAGGATCAAGGGTGGGAGGTGGGGATGGTTGGGGTTGGGGGCAGTGGCAGAAGAAAATGGAGACAACTGTACTTGAACAATAATAAAAAAAAAAAAATCCACTTTGTCACCTATTACCAAAGCTAAAAAGCCAAAAGAAAACTAAAATACCACAAATTATCATAAATATGACCTATACTGTATGATTTCTAACAATTGGGAAGAGATGAGCAGAAATCAGTGTATAAATTCTGATGCAGACACCGGCCAGCAGTGTCCGTGTCATTATGGATGAAATAAGACATTCACACAGACTACCGAGTCCGGTGGAGGAAAAGGGACAGCGTGGCTTTTCTCTCAAGGGGAGCAAAAGCCATGGCCTCCGCCATGACAGGCCTTTATTGGGTTTCTGGTCACATTACATGATGGTCCTCATTTACTACCCACAGGTTCGCTTTAGGTGATTACCTTTTACAGACAACAAAGGAGAGGATGCCACCAATCACATCACAGAAGAAGGATATTTGCAAATGCAAAGGGAAAAGTGGTTGAACTGGTTACACTCGTCCTTGGAAGGGTTAGCACAGACTTTAGGAAGTTACAATAAGTGCTTCCTGTCTCAATCCAGGGTGAGGAAGTTTTAGCAAAAGCAAGACTCAAAGCGGCTTAGGCGTATTGCAGGCCTGATTTCCCCTTGAGAGAACCTATCTGTGGGCGTGGGTCCTGTGCATCTCCTAGTGGGAGCTGGGCCCACTCCACACAGAAGGGTCTCCCACAAAATTCTATTTGAGAGCCCAGCATGTGAGCTGGCAAGTAAATGACATAGTTTCTGAAACGGTCACTATAATGCAGGCCCAAATGTGTAAGTCCACATTCTGAAACCCTCTCACACACCTGAAGAATTCAGAATGCTTTCCATTTAAATAGGCAATACTGTCCTATGAAGTATATTGTGTAATATCCATAGTAGGATTTGGGATAGCAGCTGCAGGAAATATAAAGACAATACAAATAGCCTCATGTAAATTCAGTTTTGGTTTTACATCAGATATATAAATGAATTATCCTCCAATTATCATTCTTAAAATACTAAAGGGTTTCAGAAATGGAGAAAAAGTGCAGAAGTCCAGCTGACCTGTAACAAACAGACGTGAAGTTCTGGGGAAGAGTATTAGAACCACCAAGAATATCCATTTCTAACCCTGTCTACCTCCGTGGACAAATAATAATGTCGAAACTAAGGAAAAGCTTTCGCGGCCACATATTCAATGTTGTTCGTGTTGTCCTAACAGGAAGTATAAAGGGCTAGAAAGAAGGGTGATGGCTGGAAGCTGGAAAGGCATGGAGAGCAGAACCTTCACGGGGAAAACTGACCGTAATATCTTGTCCCCCGACCATTAGCGGTGACGCAAGGCGGGGATCACATTCTTACACAGCAAACTGAAATCTGAAATCTGAGCGTAACACATACGTTGGGAAGGGTGTTCCCCCCGGGGACTTGGGAATGCTTTTTCCTCGTGACAATTACTAATTTACTTTTCAAATTTTACTTTTCAATGACAGTGGATGTGCCACACTATATTAATTTCAGATGTACAACATAGGGGTTAGACATTTATATGGCTTATGAAACCATCACCCTGATAAGCCTAGTGCCCATCTGACACCGTACATACAAGTAGTGATTACAATATTATTGACTATTCCCAATGCTGAACTTCACATCCTTGTGACTGTTTTCATGACTCGCAATTTGTACTTCTTAATCCCTTGCATCTTTTTCATCTGTCCCCCCAACTCCCCTGCCATCTGGCAACCACCAATTTGTTCTCTGTATCTATAACTTGGTTTCTGTTTTGGTTGTTCATTTGTTTACTTTTAGATTCGACATACAAATGAAATCCTATGGTATTAAGATCCTCCCCTTCACCCTTGCACAAAAACACAGTCAAGTGAATATACTCAACTGTTTAAATTTAGAAGCAAATTTGCCCAGTCTTAGAAAAATGACAGGTTAATGGTTCTATTTTCTTTTGTGGTCATAGTAAGGGTACATTTTTTGTTCACAAAGTCAGATAGGCAACCATTGAATTATTTATGACTCCATATTATTATTTCAAGTCCCTGACCTGCAGTTTGGATGGAAATATAGCCTCAGTCAATTTGAGGTCCTCCTGCCACGTGATAGGCTTGCATCTAAGCTTCAAGTAGGACATGGTGTTTGAATGCTGTCGTGGATTCGGGGGAGTCCGGTTGTTTGCTTCTTATCCTATGTGTACAGAGGCTCCAGCTGCTCCGTGAGAGCCTGGGGCACAGCAATCGTTCCACAGCTAGAGCAGCGTGGCCCAAACTCAGCCTTCCCTTATTTCTCCTTTCAACTTGGTTCTGCCATGGAAACTACTGTTTATTTGCTTGCTTGTTTGTTTTAAAGAAAATGGAGCTGCTGGAAGATCTAAAGACTGAAGTGGGAAGGCCCGGGAGCTATCCTTTCCAAGGCCCCTGGTCACTGATGTCCCCACTTGATGCCTTTGCTTTTCAGTTACTTCATTGGGCCACAGGCTGAATATCATTAAAAAGTCCAGACTTTCCACCACAGAAAGAAACAACACAAATATTTTTTAGGTAGTAACTGTACCAGCTGCCTGGTCCACCTTCATTTGTTCAAACCCTGGTATTTGAATGTAAAAACTGTCTAATATTGCTTATTTGAACATTTTTCTTCTGTACATTATGATTATAATACAAACACTGCTATCTGGTTCTATTTTTTTTTTAGGACACTGACTATTATCTTTCTCACTTTTACATACCCTTAATATAAAATGCAAAATAAGGCTGAAAATGGAAGCAAGGATTATACAGCAGAGTTTTCTGAAGGCCACTGTGAAGCAGGCATTCTCACTAAAATCTGTGGGTGATGGGGAGACATGGGGAGACGTTGAGGTTTACTTGCTCACTAAATCTCCTCTCAAATGCAGCATGTCCATGAACGTAACCCTGTGATACAGTATGTAATCTTTATTATCAAGCAGAACTATCTCTTTATCTTCAATTACTCCTCGGTGGCTGAAATTTAAGATCTACCATTCCGTGTTAAGTCTGACACGTGCTAAGTGCTCCAGAGATGGATGATACAGTACATTTAAATGTGTTTTTACTTAGTAATTAAGGAAATACTTGAACTAGATCTCACATGTATAAAAGTAAATCCATCACAGCAATACTTCGAATAGAACTTGCATTTGTAAAAGTAAATCCATAACATGACTTAAACTTGGGAGTAAACACAAGTATCACTTAGCAGCTTGTTTTTATAAGCTCTATAGGGCGACCGCATAGGTGAGATTTCACAGGGCCTGGGACCATGGAGTTGCCAAAAGCAGCAGAAAGAGGGAGCGAGCGCCCACACGGTGCGGGGAGAGCTTCTGGGGCTTAGCAAGGGATTTCTCTATTTTGAAAGACAAAAGTAGGAGTAAAAGTATTTTTAGTCCTGGTTGAGCTGATAAGTGCAAAAAAACTGAATTTAAGAGGTAATAGGGTGGGTGGAGAAGGAAGAGTTTGATGGAAGAAACTGAATTTTATATTTTGAGACTTGAGGCAATCTTCTCAGCTATGACCATAACCAGCAATGGGATACTGAGCAAATCTCTTAA
Source organism: Anoura caudifer (assembly GCA_004027475.1). Taxonomy (NCBI): domain Eukaryota; kingdom Metazoa; phylum Chordata; class Mammalia; order Chiroptera; family Phyllostomidae; genus Anoura; species Anoura caudifer. Next base: position 384,675 of record PVKU01000205.1, on the reverse strand, counting down.
AATTTAGGATTTTTTTTCTCATCCATAAGAAAAAAAAATTGAAGAAGTCTATCTTCAAAGATCTCTCCAGCTGGAATATCAAAATGATTCTAAAAATATTATTCCATGATTTTTGACAGGACAACCTAAGCTGTGAAATGCAGGGACAGAGAGGAAGAGTGGAACCCATTTTCACATTTAAAGGGAGGCAACTCACTATTTTTTTTAAAGTGAAGAAAAATAATGTATATACTAGATGAGAGAGGATAAATTTTAGCACCTAACCCCAAACACATGATTAAGGAACAGAACAGATACTTAGTTTAGAAATGGTTGATGAATGGGAACATAGTAACAGTTGTAAGTTTTCTATATACATATACATTAAAATAAGCACATAAATTATTTTGCATATTACATATGTTAACATATACAAAGAGAACACATGTTTATGAAAAGGTTAAAAAAAGGAAAAAGGGAAGCAAATTGAAGACTTTTTTTTCTGAAATTTCTCAGAAAGGTTGAAAAGGAAGCTGCTATTGAGTGAAAAGACCAGAAATTGGGTCAAGAACATAATGGAAAGCACAATGCTTAGAAACCGTGTGCATGAAAAAAGGGCGATTCAATAAGTCAAAAGTAAATGTTTCAAACCAAATAGAGATCACGCTGGAGATGAGATAATGTGAAATTTATGATTATGAATAAGCATAATTTCTCTACAAATGACTCAGCTTCCACTGTTATGCATTTGAACATAATATGTTCTTCCCTTGGTTGACAATATTGGTGGGGAGAGAGAATTGCGTAAGCTCACTTGGATGGGTGACGTTCTAGGCCAGAGAGATGTGTCAGAGAACTTCAACAGAATTTTGAGACTGATGAGCAGATTCAGTGGAACGATATAAATTTGGTTTGTCTTTCAGGTTTCAAAATCAAGAAAACGGTACAAATAGGAGTGATGAGGGTGTGGGAGGTGCAGTCACATGATAACACAAAGCAGGGGGACCTGGAGGAGGTCACCGGAGCAGAGCGGGCAGAGGATTTCTGAGGTTAGGGCTTTGTTAGGGACATGAATACAGCTGCTAACCCATCTGAGCTTTCTTAGAACAATACCTATTCTGTCGTGTATTATGGGGATATATTACACTTTTCACGATATAAAGAAAACTGAGATTAAAAACTAAACAACACTCAGAGCTCCAAGAGCTGCAGATTAGCTGCATCATTCCCTTTTAGCTGGGGAGATGCTGTACGTGAATTTAACAACTGGCCCCTTCTCTCACAGTAAGTGTATCTTCGTATTTTGAATCTATATAGACCAAGAGGATTATTAACATGTTTTCGATCTATACAAGGCAGGAGTAAAAAAACATTAATTCTGATGTCAGGAGAGAAACAGGAGGAAAATATATCAATCGTGGACATGCAAAGCATTTGCCTTGCTTCTTAAACCCTGTACACACCCTTCATTTAAAATGGAAATGTAGAGCTAGGGTGTGTCACAGCGGCAGGGAGTGAAACTGCCTTCCTAAGCACAAGATTAGCAGCAGAGCTTGTTTAGGTTCCTTCTTCTTGTCTTGGGAGGTTTGCCTGCTTCCCAACCTTGGACCCTGGGTTGCTATCAGCTCTGACAGCTCCATTATGGAGTCTAAATGCAAGTGCCCTGGGTTGTCAGTCGAGGGACTGTTCATCCAGGTTAGATCAAGCTGGGCTGAACTGGGACAGGGCAGAGTTTGGTGACCCAACTCAACATTATTCATAATGGATGATCAGCACAGGACAGATGACAGCTGGTGACTTGCCTGCCTCAAGCACTGGCACAGGTAATGGATGGTCTTTGCTCAGGCGGGCTTGTGATTTCCCTTACAGCTTCCAGCAGTTGGATCCCTCCCTCCTCTTCACTCCCCCCTCCATAGCTTGTGTTCCCCAAACCATTGGAAATAATTATTTTTTCCAAAAGTTGAAAGTTGGAGGGCATGATCCAAGATGGCATAAAAGTGCAATTTGTTAAGTACTTTTTAGCATTAGTCTTGATTAAAGCATTGATTTCAGTACTTCAGTGGACAAAAGAGCAATACGCTTCAAGCCATTTTTAAACCTTATTTCAAGAAGATAAACACCAGCTGAACCCAAACAGGATGGGGAGGTATCCAGGGAGAGTCACAAACTAGCACAATGGAAGATCAGAGAGGAAAATTCACAGAGATGCCTTCCCTGAGAGATCTATTGGAATGGACCTTGAAAAATTAAAATACTTTCAAGTGATAGGATTGGGGATTAGGGACATTACAGGTAAATGTAACAGCCTGAAGTAAAGATCAAATAATAAAGATCAAGGCCTTTTGAAATGTTGATTTATGCCACTGAGTACATAGGGAATTTAAATTGATAATCATTTGTATAAGAATGCTAAAGTGAAAGAAATGATAAAATTCCATTTTAAAAAATATAAGGAAGAAAGTAACAAAGATAAATTATAAAGTGTAATTAAGCCTATTCAGCAAGCGACAACCCCTTTTGATTTTTCTCCCGATCACTTTCTCAACTGTTTTTTCCACACTTTGTACCCCATATTTCTATAACTTTTTTTACCTTATGCTCCCTTTGTATAATGGAAGTGTGTGTGTGTGTGTGTGTGTGTGTGTGTGTGTAAATAAGCATTCAGCTTCTTTTGCACAATGTTGGGCTTAAATTAATAATCCATATTGTTGCATGGCGACATAGACTACCTTCTTTTCTTACTATTTTGAAAATAACACTGGCCCTAACGTGTGGCTGTGTTGGTTTAAAGACATCCTGCAAAGCAAAAGGTCACCAGTTCTATTACCGGTCAGGGCACATACCTGGGCTGTGGGCCCAGTCCCTGTTGGGGTTCCTGCAAGAGGCAACCAGTAGATGTTTCCCTCAGTCTCTTTTCCCCCCTTGCCCTCTCTCTAAAAATAAATAAATAAAATATTTTAAAAATAACATTGAATAAAAGTAATAAAAATAAATGCTTTTTTTTCTTGTACCCAAATTAAAGGAACATGTTTTCTATTTAGTATAATGTAAGCCTTGGGTTTATTAGAGATATCCTTCATCAGATAAAGAAGGTTTCCTTCTTTTTGCGCTTTACTGAAAAGTTTTATAATAAATGGACATTGAATTTCTCTGTATCTTTTAATGTTAACATAGACGTTTTCTCATTCCAGCTGTACCAGGGTATTATACTGATTAATTTTATTTTTTTATATTTATTTATTTATTTATTTATTTTGAGAGGGGGAGGGGAGAAAGAGAGGGAGAGAAACATCAATGTGTGGCTGCCTCTCCTGCGCCCCCTACTGGGGGCCTGGCCCGAAACCTAGGCATATGCCCTGATAAGGAATTGAACCCCAGACCCTTTGGTTCACAGGCCAGCACTCCATCCACTGAGCCACACCAGCCAGGTCTAATTTGTAAATTTTAAACTCACCTTGTAATCTCTTTTATATATTGTTGTGTTCCCGGTGAAAATGGGTTCTTTCATTGTGTCAAGAGAAAGGAAGTTCAAAGGACACACACTTGGTCAAGTGTAAACATGGTGGCATGATTTCATCGGCGTTAAGGGACATAATACACCCTTAGGACACAGAGGGCGGACAGGCTGTAGCAGCAGCTGTCCCAAAGCTTCTGCTAATTCACCATCTATTTTCTTGGTTCTGGGTAATGGTCAAGGTGCTATTCGAACCTCCCAACCATAGTCTGTGATTCTTCCTGGGTTTGAGTGGGGTCCTGCCCGTGACCAATCCCTTTGTGGGACCTACTGGAGTTCTGCACTCTCTACACAATCCAATTACCTTTCCAGTTTTTCCCAGGCTGGGCTCTGCCCCTCTGTCATTAATTTTGGCTCCCTGGTGCATACCCCCAAATAGAAACACCTCCCCCTGTGCCATCTTGACTTCTATTGTGCATCAAAAAAGTTCTATTAAGTCGTCTGACTTCTGCACATGTGGCCAGCAGAGGAATTGTCCCCACCTCCTCCCGCTGATAGTCCAGTGCTGGGCTGGCAGCACCGCTGGGAAGATGTCCTGTCTGCTCCGAGGGTTAAATGTCCTCCACGGGGTCTCCAGGGATCTGTAACTGCTATAGCTTCCTACTAAGCTTGATGGAATTCCACCCTAATATCCAAATCAGCTTTTCACCTCATTACTTTAATATCTGATTCCCTTTTTCCTTTTCCTTATTAATAACTAGTTAACTACCGACACAGTTGGATTCAAAATGCAAAAGTCTTATTCAGAATTCTTCTGTCCATATTTATGAGCCGTATTTTTTTATCAACTTTTCTTATTAAGTCCTTGCTGAATTTCAGTGTCAGAGCTTTTCTGACCTTATACAAGTTGGAATGGGTACATTTTTCTGAAAAAGTTGTAAAAAGTTGTTATACCTTCTTTCTTAAATGTTAGTTAACTATCACCAGTGCAGCCATTTGAGATGGAGTTTTCTTTGTGGAGAGTTTAATTTATTCAAGTCACAGAAATTATCCAGATTTTCACTTTCATCCTTGTCAAATTCAGTAAATTGTGCTTTTTAAGCAATTTTCCCATTTTATTTATGTTGTCCAATGTATTGCCAGAAATATTTCAGTAATATCCTTTAATAATTATTTAAAGTCAGTGGTCCCTGTGATGATGCTCTATTTTCTCGGTAATTTGTGCTAACCCACTTTATATTTGATCTATTATAATAGGTGCTTATGCATTTTGTTAATCTCTTTAAAAGAGAAACTTTTGTTCTGCTGGTTTTTTAAGTGTTAGATGTCTGCTTTTACTTGATTAGTTGGCCTTCTTAACTCTACATTACTTCCTCTTTTTTGGCTTTGTTTGCTCTTCTTTTCCTAGGTTTGGGGGGTGGAGATTTAGATCATTTTTAACATTTATTTTTTTAACTAATATATGCATTTAGAGCAATACATTCTCAGCTAAATATTGATGTAGCTGAATCCAAACATCCATGACATACCATAATTTCATTTTATTCCCTATTGTTTTCTAATTTCAAATTTTGTTCTGAAATAATAACTGTTTAACAGTGCCCTACTCTATCAAAACAAAACACAATCCGGGCATACCGGTCATGAAAAGAAGAGCAGTTACCTGTTGAGCGCTCGCTGCGAGCCGGGCATTGCATGGGTCATCTCTGGAACGCGGGCTGAACTCATGGACCGCTGTTTGGAAAACACAGTTGTCTCCCAGCTCAGACACCCGGGCACAACCCACCCTGCGGTGACTTCACTTAGGAAGCACGGAGTTTGTCTCAGACACCTTGCTTTGGATAAGGACGCTTAACACACCAAGATTTTAATGACTTTGGTGTGGGGGACAATTGTTTGCTAACTGACTCCTCCCTCCTAAGCTTCAGAGTTTTCGTACCAGCAAAACCGCTCCGACGTGGAACACCGTTTTCTGTTATCCAGCTCGCATGTATAAACATGCCGGCACTTCTACTTGTTCTGCAGTCACGAAGGACGCGCAGTACGTTGACGCCTTTTATCCGCAGTACCCGATGTGATCAACTGCGTTGTTATTTCCTTTCCTCACTGTGTGCCGTTTAGTCATTGAGCTAAAATAAATCAATTCATTCTATAATAACTGATAAAGAAGTGAGTTCTGGACGCCTGGGTTCGACTCTGTGCATTTTCCCTAACCTGTCTATGCTTTAAACCCAAAAAGAAAAATAAGAATAACAAATCCTTCCGAGGCTACAGGAGAGTCTTGCCAGAGGCTTGAATACACCTCATTTACCTTTAAAATTGCTCAGGTAATGCATTTTAAAAACATGGATTTGAATGTTTGATAATTCTTGGTAACTGTATTTATTTATATTATCCTGAAAGCAAACATGAAGCTTCTGGATTAAGTCCAGATTACTATCACTTATGGTAATTACTGCGTTCCTTCCCCCCCCCACCCCGCCTCAGAATGACGCCGGATGATGGAACCGGGGCAGCAAAGGGGGGCTTACAAAGCCCAGGCGAGGAGCCAAGGCTCAGAGGCTGCACACTGTCCCTCCCTTGCCCGAGAGGTGGGTGGTCGGTTGCTCCCCAATGTGTTCTAATCCTCTGAATGTAAACAGCCTGCTCCAGGGCTCCAGGGTTCATTCCGCTTTGAAATGGAAACAGATTTGAAGATAAGCATCTAAATCTCTCTGGCAGTGTCTCACTATCTAGTCAGTCATCTCTTAACTTCCAAGACACACTGTCCTTGAATCTGGGTTCCAGTTTCTTTGCTCAGAGAGCCCAAACTGTTCAAAAGCAGGAAAATATTCACTCTCCTGATAGTGTTAAATTAAAACTGTATACAGTTACGAAGATTTGGAATCCATATCACAAAATTAAACATGAAATTGCTAAATATGTTATTTTCTTAAACTTGGTTAAAGGTAGCCAACTTTTTCATTTGCGCCAATAATACAAGTAATAGATATTACTTAGTCTTTCACACATAAGTCTAAAAACAGCATTTAAAAACTTTTATACATTGATTTGAGAGAGAGAGACACACACACAGAGAAGGAGAGGAAGAGGGAGAGAGAGGGAGAGATTATTTGTTCTTCCACTTATTTAGGCATTTGTTGGTTGTTTCTTGTATGAGTCCTGTCCGGGATCGAATCTGCAACCTTGGTGTATATGGACGATGCTCTAACCAGTTGAGCCCCCTGCCCAGGCTAAACCATTTTTTAATGAAGATTAAATACATTGTGCTATTTTCATCTATCTAATTGTCACTAACATGGGCTGAAAGGAAAATAGTGCATTTCAAGTAACTGTGCCTGTTCCGTGTTTCCTCTGAGACTTAATCGCCACGCAATATTTTTGGAAACACCAAAGCTTTCATAAGAGAAAGTCAATGAACCTCATGTACCTTTTATAAAACATGACATAAGGCAATATAATTAAACCTAAACTTATTTCCTGTGGTGAAATTAACTTACAGAAATGAAGGTGTTTACTTATTAAATGGGATCTCTGGCACTCTCACCTGATTCTTTCCCCTCCTGGGAAGGTTTTGATTGTTTGCTTCCTTTCTCTCGCCGGCTTGCTGTGTAATTTAAAACTGATGCCTCCCCGTGGGAAACAAAATTTGATCGGAGAACAGCCTGCAACACCAGCTAAACAAATTACTAATGTTTTACTCCCTTTACCTCTATATGTTTTTTTTTTTTTTTCTTCAAGAATCAAAAGAATTGCATGCAGGCTTGTACAAGTTTGTGGTACAGTTCGGACTTAATTTGAAATAACAGGAACACACACTGGCCCCTATAGTGATGTATAGCTGCTTGGTAAGAGTACGCTTAGAAGCTGACCCAGGACTGTTCTCCTTCTGCCCATTGCCTGAAGTCTGTCCTTCTCTGACTAGCTTTTGGTTTCTAAAGAAGTGCATTTTTTGTGACCACAGGTTAAATTACAGGTGCAAAATAATTAAAATAAAAACAAATTTTAAATTGTTGTAAAATCCAAGACAGAAAGATTTGTAGAGCGCATTTAGTCCACAGAGTGTCAGATCACATGATATTTATCATCATTCATTACATAAAGCATTATGTGTTGAGTACACGCTCTGTCCCAGGTACTATGGAAATGACTGTTATGCAAACATCAGCGTAAATAATGCAATACCCTTTATGCTGGGCGCACTTTACCTGTCTATTCACCGACACGGAGGAAGACATACATGCCAATGTACTTAGCCCACATGACTCCAGACCATAGCGAGCTAAATTTCATGATTCACCCTTAATTACTAATGAGAAGTTAGAAATATTTTTGGTGTGTAAGTATATTGAATCAGTTAAGCATTAGCATTGAGAAATTACTTTTCACTTAAACTCATATTTGCTTTTGAAAACGATGCTCTAGATCACAGGATATACCAAGACAAATCTAACTTTATTACACAAGTTACTAGTTCTAACTTACTTATTTATTTCTTTTTGTGATTGACAAATATATTCTGAAGTTTCGATTACTCTAAGGTTTTTAAATACTATTGCTTTTTTGAAGGCCCTATTACCACTGTTTATTACTTTTATTTTTAATCTAGAGATAATTTATAAAGGCACAAAATTGCTCCAAATTGAAGCAGTTTTAGAAATATGAAAATAATAACTAAAATATTTTACGTGGCTTCATGGAGAGTTCTATGGAACAAATATTTGGGTTTCCCACAGATTCATAGGTTGAAACCTAGTGACCAGGGCGATGGGGCCTTTCCCAGCACCTAGGACATGATGGCAAAGCCTCGTGAATGGAACTAGTGACAGTGAAACTCCTAAGAGCGTTTGCCTGTCTGTCCCCTTCCGCATTTGGAGTTCCAGTGAGAAGGTCGCCATCGATGAGGAAGCTTCTCACAAGAGTTGGAAAATTTTAGTTTTAAGTAATGGTTAACACGCTTAGTAATTTATGCAGAAAGCTACTGTTTCAGGAACTGAAGAGTTTATCCACCTTGACTCCAGGAGGCCACAAGCCATTTCACCTCTGTGGCCCAAGAGGACTGCAAGCCATCCTGGTTGTACCTGAGCCATTTGATCCAGGGAGAGACATTCCGCCGTCTGGGGCACAGGAGACAGGAAGCAGATGCCCGGACACAGATAGAGAGTCGCTGGTCAGTGGATGAAAGGATGCTACAGAAATTGCCAGACTGCAGGTTCTATCTGACGAACCTCTTCTCTGAGTTCCAAATCCCGTATGCACATTCCCCCCAACCCCCCTGTTTTCCAACTCTCTTCCTTACACTTCTTCCTCCTTATAAAAAGTCTGGCTTGACAGGAAATGTAAGACGGCCTGCTAGGGTACATACATAATCTGCAGTCTTCTCAGATCGCCAGCCATCTGAATAAAGTGCCCATAAAGATTCAATCCTTGTCTGCTTATGGGGTCTGGTGGTGACCGGCGGCACCAACGCCTACTTCGGTTCCATCACCGGACACTGAATCTGTGGCACACTGATCTTGGACTCCCCAGCTTCCAGAAAGGGAGAAATAAACTTTTGTTAAAACGTGTTGAGAGAGTAGCTAAGCTATGTCATAGGTATTGTTTATACAGTGTTCTTAGGCCACATTAAAAAAAAAATTATTGAATTTATTGGGTGACATTTGTTAATAAAATTTCAATTACTCCTTTCCTTTAGCCTTTATTATAGTTGTAATGGTTTTGCAAAAGAAGTTCAGCAGTCTCCCAGCTCTTCAGGTGTTTTGCCTCTGCTCGCAGACATGAATTAACCGTATTTCAAAACAGGGGTTGGTGTTAAGCATTATTATTTTTTTTTGTCAAGTTCAGTACTTGGAAAGTGTCAACAATATCTGTCAAACTAAATTAACACATTTATCCCTGTGGCTTGTTTACATTAGTATCATTAACTAAAAATATCTGCTAAAAGGAAATTTTGCTAAACAAAGAAATTTAAGTTTTGTTCAAAGGATCTTTTGGTCAATCATGAATAATTTAGAATTACTAGGGTTAGAATAAATAGTTTTAGTCTATATACACACACAAAAAGTAAAGTTTAGGTCAGTTCACTCAAAAATAAAAAGATATTATTCTGGTCATTTATCCACGTGATTTTGAAAGCCCAACTGAAATGTTAAAATCTAACTCCTTTCTCTTAGGCTGAGTCTCTTTCCCAGAAGAAAAGTCAATCTTTTTCTCATCTCTGTTTATTTTGCAGTGTTTTCAGTAACTAATCTTATTAACCATGATTTTTTAAGGCTTTTATGTTTTGCTTAGAGTGGAAATACAAACTAAAAATATGTTGAAGTCACAGCCACCATTGCCATCTTTCAGAACTAAGAAGTGAAATACGAAAGTTATAGAGTCACAATCCAGTCAAACTGAAGCGGCTTTAAACCCCACCCTGGGACACTCAGCCCATCCTCAGTAAAGAGCCCCGGGCACCTGGGGTGGTAAAGTGAACTTCCTGGGTGTCTGCTGATTGGAAGCATGAAAAATGGATTCAGAAGCCCTGTCTCCCGACCCCCAGGAGGGTGTTCGCTGCACTGCAGAGCTTCCAGTTGGCTTTGGATGTGTAAGTGATAATGTTAAAGGACTAATAATTAAAAGGAAGAGAATATGATGAAGAAAGGTCCAGATGTACTTTTTATTTGGAGTCCATATAGAGATAAGTGATCACACCAAAGTCAATGTACTGCATTTAATGACAGGAGGATTATTATTACTTTGCGTAAGGTATATGGAACATTTAAGTAACCTGGCAAATTCACAGTGACGGAAACATTCCTAGTAAGTTCAGGGATGGGAGAGAGACAGGGTTGCTGTCATACAGGGTCTTTCCTGTTGTAGTAATAACATCGAAGTTGACTTTGAAGGGGTCAGTATCCCTTTAGACTTGAAGTCTTCAGACATATGGCTCAAGACTGGAATAAAGTCCCTTCATGTAATAATTGAAGAGAGGAGGACTGGAGAGTGGCTATGGGTGTGTGTGTGTGTGTGTGTGTGTGTGTGTGTGTGTGTGTTAAATGTAAGCAACTGAGAGATTTCACATCACCTATGTTCTAGCCTGTTTTTGAAATCTATCATGGGGATAAAGAGATGTTAATCTGGAGATAAGTGTTTGGTTTAACAATGCAGAATTACTCTCTAAAATTATTACATATAGGTTGTGACTAAAAGGAGGACAAATAACAAGACCTTATTAAAATAGTTTTATATAAAAGAATAACAATAAACTGGAGCACAGACGACAACAGAGGTGGAGGAGACAATGTAACTATGTATGAAGCATAATAGATGGATTATGATAATTAACTTGAAGGATAAACAGATGGAGAAGGCCGTATATTTATAGGGTCCCTCCTCGGATGACAGATCTGTCCCTATGACCACACGTGGGGATAAAGGAGCAGAAGGAAGTTCGCATGGGGACAGGGAGATGCAAAATTCATAGTTTTGACAAGGTGTCTTTGAGATAAAAAAGGAAATTGTCTGTCTTTGATTATGGGTAGTCCAGTAGAGATGAAAAGGTATTATATTATAAATTTGATTAATATCTTACTAATAAATAAAGATATTGAACATCTTTTAATGTGTTACTGACCACATACATTACTTCGCAGACATATCTATCAAATCTTGTGTTCATTTTTAATTGTTTGTTTTATTGAATTGTTAGAGCTTTTTATGTATTCTAGATAAAAGTCCTTTACCAGATGAATAATTTGTAATATTAACTACCATGGAGTACTTTACTGTTTATGGTATTATTTATACATAAAAATGTAAACTTTAGGTCAGTTCAGTAAAAAAAACAGAAAAGTTTGTAATTTTGATAAATTATAAGTTATCAATTTTTTGAATTACTTTTGCTTTTGATGTAGTATCTATAGAAGCTTTATCTAATCCAAGGTCACAAAAATGTATTCCTACATACTTGTAAAATTCTTACTTTTTTTTTCTTAAATTGAGCTCTTCGATTTATACTGTGTTAATTTGTGTGTACAGTGTGAGGAAGGAGTCAACCTTCACCCTTTTGCATGAGGATTTCCATTTTCTTCCAATACTGAAAACTACTGCTTCCCCCATTGGTTTGTCTTGACACTCATTAAAAAATCAGTTGATCATAAATATAAAGGTTTATCTCTAGTCTCTAAATTGTGTGCTATTAATCTTGATGTTTCTTCATATGCCACTACCACACTGTCTTAATTATTATAGCATTTCAGTAAGTTTTGAAATCGAGAAATATGAGTTCTACAACTTTTTTTTTTGAGGTTGGATTGACTATTAAGAGTTCCTTGAAGTTGTCAAATTCTTCAAAAAAACATCAGTTGGGGTGTTGATAAACAATCCACTGAATGTGTATGTAAATGTGAGCAGAATTGCCATAGTAATGACATTAAGCTTTCTGATTCATAAACATGAGCTATCATTCTATTTATTTATGTCTTCCTTAATTTCGTTCATTATTTTGTAGCTTTCAGTGTATAAGTCTGGAATTCTTTTTGTTAATTTACTCCTAAGTACTTTATTATTGTTGATGCTATTGTAAAAAAAAAAGAATTTTCTTAACTCCATTTTTCTGGTTTTTCATTGTTATTGTATAAACACGTAATTTATTTTTAAAAATATTTATCTTCTATCCTGAAATCCTGCTGTAATTATTTGTAAGTTCTTATTTTTAACTAAATTTATTGGGGTGACACAGTTTATAAGATTATATAGATTTCAAGATATTTCTATGATATGTGACCTGCATATTGCATTGTGCGCCGGCCGCCCAGAGTCCAATCACCTTCCGTTGCCATGCCCTTCATGCCCTCTGCCTTCCCCTAGACCCCACTGCCTTTCCTTTCGGTATTCACCATTCTGTCATCTATGCCTTCCAGTTTTTGTTTGTCTTTTCCTTGTTTGTTCATTTTTTATTTTCTTATTTTTTTAAGTAAATTTCTTACAAGGTCATTTAGGCAAAATCTATCATCTAAAAATAGGGATAGTCTTATTTCTTTCTTTCCATTCTAGATATTTAGAGGTTGCTCTAGGACTTACAATACACATAGTAGTTTATCAGAATCGACTTCAGAGTGACACTAAGTTCCAATGAGGTCCGGAAATGTTACTTCACAGTAGCTGTAGTCGCTGTTCCCTTTTTCTGTGTGCTAACACTGTTATTTACATTGTGTATATGGATGTTACAAACTCAGTAATTCATTTCTATAATTACGTGTAGAATTCTATGTCTTTTAAGCAAGCTGAGAGCAAGTATACATATACTTATCATTCATTACATGAATCTTCTTATTTTCATTTCTGATGTTCTTCATTCTTTCCTGTGGCTTTTAGATACCATCTATTGCCTTCTTTTGTTTGTTTTACTTTTGCCAGCATAGCTTTTTTCTGCACATGTTTTCTTTGTGCTGTTTTTGTCAAATGTATTGCAACTTTCTATGTATAGTTTTTGCTATTTCTACTTGTTTTGCATGTTGTTATTGTAGAATCACCAGACTCCTCTCAGTTCCTCACCACCAAAATCCCTATTGTCTTTGACAGTGCTCTTTGGCTGGAACTTTTCCACACTGTGCTCCAAATAAAATCAGTTCCTTTAGGAGAACTGCTAGAGCAATCCGTCCCTGCAGCCTGCCTCTCCCAGGGGGAGAGCACCCCTGCCGTAGGCTAACGTATGGACAGATGTCTGTTTTTTCTTAGAGTGACAACCTTCGTGTATGAGTAGTGCTCAGCAGGAGCAATAGGTACTTAGCATCTTAGTTTGCCTCCCCAGATATGGACTTTTCATCCTTAGAGATCACTACACGGATCTACTACAACTTCACTACAGGGCCCTGGCCTGCCATGCGTGTGCTAGCAATTCCTCCCTGCAAACTGAGGGTGGGTAGAAGAAAGGAAGCCCAGACTTCTCAGCCACAGTGGTCTCAGTTAGCGCTCCTGCAACATGGAGTTGATGGGAAGGTTCAGAAATCCTGATAGCCAGTGCTCTCCCCGCCTCCTATGGAGAAGCCTTAACCCTAGACGGGGAGCTTGGGGGCAGAGAGATCCACATGCTCTTGGCCACACTCACCAGGACGTCCATCTCCCTGAGTTAGGCAGAGGGTAGTAATCATGGCTCAAATCTCACAAACTCATACTTTTAGCCAAAATACCCTTCTTCCTCTGCCAGGAATGTTCTTGCCCATTTTCATCTGGATAATTTTTACTCAGCTCTCCAGGCTCTATTCATCCACATCCAAAACCTAGAAACTAGCCAGGGTCTGGATTATATTCATAAGGTATATACACTTGATGAATGAACGAGTGAATAAGCAGATGAAGAAAATTCATAGAAAGGATAGAAACTCATTGATAAAGCAGAGTCCTAGAGGCAAGGGAAACGGTTGATTTCCTCAATGCTCTCCTCTGTCTCTGAGACAAGTGAGATAATTCTCTATAGGAGAAGCTTTTGTGGAAGCTCATTCTTCATAGGAATAAAGACCAGACGTCTAGTATGTCATTCATCACTTTCCACCCAGAATTATTAATGTAGAACCCTTCTGTTTCCCGCTTCCTATGATAACAGTTAATCTGACCTCAACTGTAGGAATTATGCCCAATGTTATATTTCCACATCACATCTTCTAAAATGCAGAAGGAGGTTTGAGCTGGAAACAGACAACAGTATGATGGTTATGAAAGAGATGGGGGGTGGGGCTTGTAGAGGGTGGGAAAGTCAAATATATGGCGATCAAAGATGATTTGACTCTGGGTGGTGGGCACACAACGCAATATACAGATCATGTTTTATAGAAATGTACATGTGAAACCTATATGATCTTATTAACCAATGTCACCCCACAAATTTAACTAAAACAAAGACAAAATTGGGTGGAAATTGAGTATTTTTTCTAAGCTTCACAAACACATAGGCTGTATGTCGATAAAATATTTTAGCCTTTCAAGCATTACTTCAAATGATATTTCATCAGTTTTACACATCAAGGAAGAGGTTGGGGCTTAGCAAGATTAAATCCCTACCTTAAAAGGATTAAATAGAAGAGCTAAAGTTAATTCTCCAATAATATAGCATTTCTCTTTAACAAAGCATCCCATTCCTTCCTTAGTTCATTTATTCATATATATGCATGCATTACGCTGATTTTTTCATTAAAATGATTTATTACTTAGAATTGTGAAATAAATTCAGTTATAGTTTTCTAAATCTAGTGGGCCAAGCACAGGATATTCAGTCACACTGAATCAGAAACCCTGTGCTATAAATTGTGACTCTGTGATTGGAAAGTTTTCCTGCTAATTCTTATTTAGTCTACAGCCTTGTACCAGACTAATAAGGGTTATGTTTGTGAATCGCTGCTCTGGAGACCTAAAGTAGGATTACTTCCTCTCTATAATCATCTAGTAGGATTGTTTTATAAAAAAATATAAGCCAAGAGTGCAATTTATATTAACAAACTGTTACAGCTTATCAAATTAGAAAGAAATTAGCATTTGAGGTGAAAATTGTTCATTTTCCTTAGGCCTTTTCAGCCTAGCTGTGAATGGCAGCTAGACTTTTAAAAGGTGTATTTCCGGTTTGTTTAGTAACAAAGCATGTCATGAACAGAGGGGTGGAAGTTCAAAGGCAGGTGCATGGGCAGCACGTTGCAGTGTGAACAGGTGCAAGGTTCAGGGAGAAGATACTGAGAAACCATGCTGCAGCTTTACATTTTTACCAGATTGTGGGCATCTTGAATGCCATCCAGGCTGTTGGAGTACCCAATGCATATGCAGATGTGGTTGGTTTTTTGGACCAAGCGCAAGAAATTTTCATAATTACACATAAGCAAAAAGTAGTATTTTGACCTTGCGTGTGGTGGATTGCAGGAAGAGATTCTAGAGGTCAGAGGGCCTGTGGGCGGAGTGTCGTCAGGGTCTGAGGTCAAGTACTTTGGAACCAAACCTTTCCATGAGAAAAGAAAGGCATGAATAGAAACCAGGGGAAAAAATATCATAAAGGAGCAATTCTACATCACAAAGAAGACACCGAAAAAATCTAGTAACATTTTCAGGGGAAAAAAATAAATTCTTAGTTTATATTGTAAACTAATGGAAGAGAAATACAGCCTATAGGATTTTTTTGTAGTACCATATTCCTCAAGGAGATGAAATAATTATTATACATTATTTTCTCCCTTCTTTCAAATTCCACATCGATTTCTACATTATTCCTTTCAAGCTTCATAAAGGAATTGGATGCCTACTGAACCCTGGAGAATGAGGTTTGCTTATTTAAGAAATCCATGACTGAACATTTCAGATTTCTTTCAATCATCGTCATTTCGCCTCTTATACATAATGTGAACTTTAGCTGAAAACCACAACAAGCATATGTTTTTCGAGAAAGGCTGTACTCACTTATTTTTATACTAAAATAATGTATGACTATTTGGCTTTTATTTCAAATTAGAGTTCAGTAGCATACATTCATTTACGCATACAACAAAAACACATTCTATGTAAAAGATTCCCAAATCCTCACAGACTTCTATTTATTTTTCCCCTTGGTCAGCTGTAAAACCTCTTTCTTTTCACAGTGGTGGTGTCGGGTTACAATTCTGTTCTGCCATCGCAGGAAAACTGCGTTATAACACAATTTACAACAGTCGCAGCTCTCTGAGTTAGCCATTAGGAGGGGAGGGGGGTAAGCGGGAGAGATAAGGAACAGGACTATCCATGCTGCCAACAAGACACGGCAAACGCCTGGAGGAAGCTGCTATTTTTTAAATGATGTATTTTCACAAAACAAAGGAGCAGGAGAAAAAATTATCTAATGGAGAAGACTTGAATTTTGCTGACTTGTTCTGCTTGGAGTAAGTCTAACACAAGCATAATATAATTCAATATTCCAAATATCTCTTTTACTCTATTTTTATAGTTAAATTGTTTGCAGAGGTCCCTATCCCTCATTTTTGCCCATTACCACCCAATCCTGTCCCCTCTTCCCTCTGGCTATGACCACACGATTGTCTGTGCCTATGAGTCATGCACGTGTGTTTTTCAGCTAATCCCCTCACCTTCTTTCATCCAATACCCTTCCCCAAGTGCTGTCAGTGTAAATATCTTTTAGTTCCATTTTCATCTGAATCTCTTGATATTTCAAAATGGCAGTTGTAGATATCATTGTTTCTGTTTTGGGAAAGGGGGAACCTGAAGCCCACAAAAGCTACTGCCCGAGGACAGACAACACAAAGTGCCCAGTGCACAGCTCCAGGGAGCGTCTCCCACACCAACATCCACGTCCTCGCCTCTCCTCCTTCCCTCTTCTCCTTCATCCGCCATTCCTATCCCTCCCCCTCCCTGTATGTATGTCCCTTCTGTCTTTTTAAGTCATTTGTCAAACAGGTGTTACCTTCTACTACAGTTCCTTCATTTAAATTTTACTAGAGATTCAAAAGTCAATAAAACACAACCAGTGACCTCAAATTACTATGTATAACGCTCAAGCCAGATATTGGCAGTTTTTGGGGCATCTTCTGATTTCAACCCATGCTAAAATTTAAGCAAAAAAGAAAACGGAGACTTGTTACATTTTCAGAAGAGGCTTTTTCAAGAACTGGAATGCTCTCCGCATCTTTTAGGGGAGAGAGGGAGCAGAGTGTTTAACCTGCACAGCAGCCATCACTTCAATCCCTAAATTCCCATGGCCTATATTTTTTTAATTGTCTCCCACAAAATTTTTCTTAAAAATTGTAAGCCCTCTACTTGTTCTAACTCATCTTTTATTTTTATTTCTTAAACTCTGCATTTCCCCTCTCACAGGCATGTTAATTTATTTTTCTGTTTTCCTAAACATTCACAGAGATATCTACCTATCCAACCCTAAGAAGACCCTCTAAGTGACAGTAAGAAAATAACAATAGTGATATTTATTTTTGCTGACAAAATTGGTGAAGGAAAAATCCTATACATGGCACTAAGGGAGGCTGACATCAAAGGAGAAGGCTGCAGGGGCAGGGATAGGGATGCGGTGTGGATCAGACCGCTCTTCAGCACCTTCCTTCTGTGCCCTGGATGTCTGCCTATCACATATGTCTAATGTTATAACACATGCAGCAACATGTCAAGCATTAGAAAGATGCAGGTATTAAATTGTTTGAAAAGATTTAGGTTTCTCAGAGAGAAAATCGAAATGAAATATTTCATTTTGCATCATTTTCAAAAATGGAATTAAATGTGACCTTTGTTATAATTTTTGTAAGCTAATTAGCTGAGTTTCTGAAAGCAAATGGCTAGAACAGCAAATCAGGATGGACTGCATTTTCAACTTGAGGCTGTTGTGAACAGTGATAAAGTCTCTGGTTTCATTAGCAGAGTCCCAGTTAACTTGGGTTTGTCATTCTTTCCTGTAGGAATGGACAAGTCTTAGTCTCTTTTTTATAAAATAAAATAATATTACAGCAAGTTTATGGTTGGCTTTATATGAAATTGTGCACCAAAATATCTTACATAAATATCAAATTTTATTAAAGTTAAATAGACTGAGGCATTCTAGCACCTTAGTAGCTTATGTAAGCCAAACCAAATGTATCGACGTTAAGGGAAAAGACCTAAAGACAGCCAATCACAAATAGCCTATTAGGCTTTTCCAAATAAGGCCAGTGTTTAAGCTATAGCCAAGTGATAATTTCCTGACTTTGCTTCTGCCTTTTCTCTATAGAAGTCCATCCCCAGCTGCTGTCCAGGGATGTTCCGAACCTCCTAGTTTTGGTGCTGCCCTATAAAAATGGAGTTTTGCTCAAGTAAACTCTTAAAATGTTTCATGAGTTTCATGAATTTATCCTTTAATTTTGCAAAATTGTATTTGCAGAAAAATAAAATTAACACATTAAAAAAGGCTCTTTTAACTCAATTATATGGTTTTCAGGTGAACACCCGCTTAAGAAAATATCAGTATGTTACAACAGGCCTGCCAGAATCAGAAGGACCACAAGTCAGTGATCAGTGATCAATGTGTAGATGTTCATGTATATGGACACCATCAGGAACTGGGATATTAGACTCTGAAAATATTAGAAGTTTGATGAACTGATGCTGTTGTACATATACCCTGGTTAATTATAAAGGAGGTCTAAATGACTAATTCTAAAAATAGAAATAAGACACTTGGCTTGATATTCAACTCCGATGGACAAGAAGGCAACTGTTAATGGGGTCGTGGTGGCCAAGCGTGTAAGTGCAACTAAGTCTCGTGAGATCTGGAAGTTTACACCACTCACCGGCCACATGAAAAGAAGCGTTCTTGTGAGAGTCAGCCACGAGCACTTAGTCTATGTTGAGTCAAATCAGTGAATTCCTTTAGAAAAATAATACCTAGCCAATAGCCTGAACCTCTTGGTTTAGTAATAATTTTCCATAGATTTCCCCCTTAAAAGGAATATTCAAAATATGCCCACACTGGGGTGGAACATGCCATGCCAATATTGGGGAGGCCACTTTTTACCTAAATTTAATAACTGTGAAAGCAGGCATTTATTTGGTTAAAATAGCCCTGAAAGATGTGTTTCATCTACTCTTTCGCTATCACTAAGGGCTATTACAAAACGTTTCAAATATGCACGAAACTATTAATGTTGACCATTCCATGAAGGACACCACTATACTGACTATGTGATGAAAACCAAAAGCATGGCAATAAAGGGGAGAAGGGACACATACGAACTGGAAGAGACAGACCAGCACAGTTTCTGGAAGGGCCAGGAACATACAGGAAAATGTGGTTAAAACGTTTCAGGAAAGAGGACTACGAGGATGAGCTTGCCCTGGCTGCTGTGGCTCAGCGGATGGAGTGCTGGCCTGCAACTCACAGGGTCTCCAGTCCGATTCCTGGTCTAGTCTAGGGCACATGCCTGGGTTTCTGGCCAGGTCCCCAGCAGGGGGCACACGAGAGGCAACCACACATTGATGTTTCTCTCCCATTCTTTCTCTCCCCCTTCCCCTCTATCTAAAAACAAATAAACAAAATCTTAAAAAGAAAAAGAACATGTTAAAAAAAAAGCAAAGAGGATGAGCTTCCAACAGCAAAGTAGGCACATGAGAGGTGTGGTGGGCACCAGACTGACTGACTAAAAATGTGCAATAAAATTCTGATGACGATCTGTATTAAAGAAAGATTAATCAATCACCAGCTTTGTACATGACAGCTCTTAGAAATACTGTTCTCTTTTTTCAAATATGAAAACTGTCACGTACTTGCATATTCATTTAGATTTATAATATTCTTTCAAACAGCAATTGCATTTAGTCCTCACGACACACCTGTAAAGTCAGTATTATCATTATGTTTATTTTGCCTGCAGGAGCAATTTGCTTGATGTCACAATGTTAGTAAGTGGTGAAAACAGATGCACACACCATGTACAAGAATGCTTGGCCAAGGAGGTAAAAAGTACACGCTGAAAAACAGTCAGGCCTTGCTTGCCAAGTCCTCGGGCTTGGCTTGTGACTGAGCTTGGAGGAAGAGAACCTATTTTGGAAATCTCTTTGCTAGCCCAGACCCGGCTGCCACCCGTCCGCGCTCTGATTTCTGCCTAAGGCTTCCCTGTCTCTGGCACCCAGTGGTGCTGTCCACCAGGAGCACCAAAGGAGACTACAGTGAGGAGCAGAGTGATGTTGGCTATTTACTTCTCAATCTTCCTCTCTGCAACTCCTTAAAGGCTTGCTATTGTCCAGTTCTCAGGACGGACCTCAGCACTCCGTCATCTAGCCTTCCACAGCTCCTTCCTCCCCTCGCCCTCTAAGTGGAAGAACAAAGGAAAACTCCTTACTCTCGCATTTGTATCAAGATTTCTTTAGTTACCTGAATTTGATTACGCTAATTTGTTTTCCTGCTGGGCCCTTGACCCAGGGCTTATTTCTACTTTGCAGAGAATGGGCAGTTTCCTAATTTATTTGCTTAAAGGAGCTTTTTCTAACTTTTAAAAAAAGTCTTTATTTATTTATTTTTAGTGAGAGGGGAAGGGAGGGAGAAGGAAGAGAGAAACATCAATGTGTGGTTGCCTCTCACATGCCCCCTACTGGGGACCTGGCCTGCAACCCAGGCATGTGCCCTGACTGGGAATCAAACCGGCAACCCTTTGTTTCAAAGGCCAACACTCAATCCACTGAGCCATAACAGCCAGGGCTATTTCTAACTCTACGAGTGTATAGTATGTGCTGGCACTCACCCAGGGTAAAACAAGAAGTTTTTAAAAACCTGTGTCTCTCATCAGTAAAACAAATGGAACTTTGGTGATTTACTATCTAACACCACCTCTGCCACTGACCAGCTAGGTGCAGTTAGATAGTCCGTCTGATCTATTGACAACACCTTCTTTCCCATTATTTTAACTTAGAACAATTGCTATATTTTTAAGATTCTTTCTTGGTATAAATATTGCTGTTTACTTTTGTCTTCATTTTACTTTGATTTTAAGATTCTATCAAATGTATACTTGGAAAGTACTCATTTAATACTAAATAATCACAATATCTGATCAAAATTAAGCTCATTGAAATGAAACTTGTATGGAGATGGTGGCATATGATATTTTATTTAAAATATTTCTAGAATTTTTTAGTTGATAAATCTGTTTTTATATATGGCCCATTCTGTAAACACTTAAATGTTTTACTATGTAAACAAAATGAGAACCTTTTTTAGTTTTTAAAGTTACTTCCTGTAGGCAGGCAAATATGATATTGAACAGTACTGTGAATATTTCTAAAGCACATTTGTCTTCTAAATAATAACACAAATTTGTGAAAATGTATATACTAATAGCTCAAGGTAATTACAAAAACAGATTTATAATCACATATTTAAAGTAAAATGCAAGAGCCATTTAGTGTTTCCATTTTCTCAAAGTATAATTTATGCCTATACAAAAAACTAACATGAACCATGAAAGCAATACTTCCCCTGTGCATGTTTTCTGATCTACTATACTTATATTTTGTAGAAAATATGTAATAAGTCTATTAAAATGCATGGAAATGAAGCCAAAAATATCATGCATGTAATTGATCTACAAACTCTAAGCCAAAAAAATTGGGGATTATTTCCTTAATAAAGGAAAAGAAGAAGCATATCATTGATTTTTTTGAGTGGAAAATTCATTTTAATCTAATGCCAAAAGTGTCAGGTTTATCACAGTATAACTTAGCTTGTATTTTTCATGGTCATCTAAATAAAATTCTCTATAAATTTTCAAAATGCATTTCTCTGCCCAACAGCCATCACTTCCATCTTCCACTGATTGAATTTCAAATGGTTTGCACTTAATGCAGCCAGACACTGGGCAAGTCGGGCAACTCCACCATCTGGACCAGGCGGAAAGGGGCCGAAAGTAGCGATGTGCTGAGATTCCAACCAGGGCACCGTGACTGGGAAGCCTTCCGGTCTGGACTTTTCGTCTCCAAAATATACTCCAGTGAAGGCATTTTAAAAAGTACTTTGAAGGTAAAATATAACATAAAGCAGAATTGGTATAACTGAAAAATTGACATATAGTATTTATTACTGGGAAGAAATAATAAATACCCTTTTATTTTACTAGACTATTAGTTTTAAAAATAGTTCTAAAGTAGTGCTAAAATAGGGAAAGAAAAATTTTATATGATACTGTCACTGAATATTCCACCTCAAACCTTCTATGATATAGTATGTATATAGTTAAATACATTTATGACTTAAATCTTTGTTAAAATCAAATCGCAATATGATCAAATCAAATTCCTATTTAAATATGACAGGCAACACTTTAAAACTTTTTGTAATTTATATGAAAATATTTTATAACATAAAGATAATAATGAATTTCTGAAATTCAAAGGCAATGACAAAAGTAAAAATTGATCAATGAGACTGTATTGCAATAAAAATAACTTCATAAAAATAAAGCATAACAAGTGGCAATACAAACTGTGAGCTGGAAAATGATATTTGAAAGTGAGATAAATCCAGAATATATAAAAGCTATATATAAGTCATGAAGAGAAAGAGATGGTTCTATAACATGGAAAAAGACATAATTCCCTGAGACTAAAACCTGGCTAGCCTTTAACATACAAAGATGTTAACCTGGTAAAGAGTAGGCGGGATTCTACTTTAACTCACAATGAGATATTATTTCATATCAACTTGATTAGCAAAAACTGAAGTCTGAAATATTGCCTTAGTAACGGCATGAAGGAACCAGAATATTTTTGTAGTACTTCTGTTGGGAATGCACACTGATAGAATTGCTTTAGAAAGAAATGTGACATGTTGAAAGAGGAACAAGATGCGCACATCCTATGACGTGGCAATTCAATTCTTAGGTATATACTCCCAAGAATCTCTTCCAGCTGTGCTCCAGAAAACACATAGAAGAATGTTCAGGAAAGTATTTTCATTTTAACAAAAAGCTGTAAATAAGCTAATGTTTGATAAATATACCAGTACAGTTCTTGATTATCTAAGAAATAAGAATATATGATAACTTCTTTTTAACAAAGAACATAGTTGAATTTCGGAAATACAATGTTAAGTCAGGTAAGCACATTGAAGAAGAATGCAGGGTGTCATTTCATCAATACAAAGTTTAAAAACATCCCGACATAAGAGCACGTTTGGAAAACTAAAGGCACCCTGGGGATGGTAACCCCAGCATGCAGGGTTGTGATTCCCTCTGAGGGGAAAGACTGAGCAGGGAGCAAGGAGAAGTGCGGGGCCGCCTCCCAGGGCAATGCTGATCAGCATCATAAAACGTGCTTGATATGGCAGCATTGCCTGTAAAACTCGCAGGTCTCCATTCATTTTCTGTTTGAGTTGATATTTAATAAACTGATAAATACAAGGGTTAATCAATTCAGTGTGGAAAGTATGCATTATGAATTAGGACTAATTGGTCATGTTGGAGTCAGAAATGAAAGTAGCAATAGAGGAGAGAGTGTCATTCAACTCAAGAATCATTGAATATATAAAGTGAAATTTATGTTGAGGATACTAGAACTAATCTTTGAGAGTTATTAACTTCTAGAAATTCCCAGTTTAAAGAGGAAGGGATGCCTTGTGGTACTAGTTGAACATGGTTGATGTAAGTCTTAGAAGATTAATTTTGATCACGATTTCTAACTACTTCAAGGCAAGCAAAAAAATTGAGCTTGGACTTACAAGAACCTAAAGGGCATAGACAAACCTTTAAAGTGGCCCCCGCAAAGGCACTGAAGAAGGAAGTTAAGACAAGCAGCTCACTGATCATCAGCTGCTGGCAGTCTCTGTTCAGACACTGTGTGTGAACAAGGTGGCAGGGAGCAGAACGCATGTATGCTGAGCACAAACACTGACACCTGGAGAGGTTTGCTCATACGACATTGTCCCCTGTGTGCAGGCCGCAAAAGAATGATTTAAAGTGACGCTATAAAGCAGGAACAGAAAAGGAATAGAGTCTGGTCTAGCTGGGGATGAATCTCATTTATTTTTGACTAAGGACTAATGAAACTCGCAGTTAAAATAACACACTTCAAGGCTATGTTAACCTAGTATCTCGTGCATTACACCAGTCAGTGTGGTTGGTAGAAGTACCCCCTGGATCCGGCGGAATGGCCAGAGCCTTGAATATCCAAATCTACAGGGAGTGTAGTTTCCTGGGGCTGATGAAATAAAATATTCTACAAAGGCGTGGCTGAAAACAACTGTTGGTCTTAAATGCCGGAAGTCTAAAATCCCCGTGTGGGCATAATTTTTTCTGAGAGCTCTGGGGAGAATCTGATACATGCTTCCCTCCTAGCTTCTGGGGACAGCAGGCAAATCCTTGGGGTTCTTCATCTTGCAGAAGCATCATTCCACTCTTGGTCTCTGTCTTCACATGGTGTTGCCCCTGTGTTCCCTCATCTTCAGATGGCTGTCTTTTTATAAGGACACCAGTCATATTAGGTCAGGGTCCAATGCAATGACCTTTGCTTAACCTGATTTATTTTAATCTGCAAAATTCTGTTGCCAATGAAGGTCACATTCTCAGACACTGAGAATCATGACTTCAACATATCTTTGACTGAATATTTTTTTTATTTGTACAAAATTTTGTACTCCTTAGAAATAAGTCTCATTTTTCCATGATTTATACTATAAGGACTGCCATTCTTAAAATGAAGTATCAAACACAATGTAACTTCATATGTAACCTAGTGATTCATTTTAAATTTTGTTCAATATTACTTGAATATAAATTGTTAGATGTTTAAGCATTAAAGACTATTCTGTCATCATTTCCTATTATACTTACACAAAATAATCACATGATCTGTTTTTCTGTTTTTCCTAATAGACTCCCTCATCCTAACTTTAATAAAACAACTAAACCTCAGGTAGAAAAATACCTGGAATAAATGACAGGCACGTCAAATAGAACTTCATTAAATGAATGCTCCTTAGAGTCTTAAGTAGTCCTTGTAATACAAATTGATGTTATTCAGTAAAAGCACCGCAATAAAATAAGTGAAAAGCAAGAAAACCCATTATTTATTTTAAACACTTAAAATTAATTTCTAAAGGTCACATCAATACAGTGCTACATTATTGTGATATTTTTTAGATTTGACATTTGTGCTCTAAAAATTGACCCAATCCTTATATAATTTCATTTGAATAATCTTTCATTTTCCTTAGCACTGCAGTAAATTGCTGAAATAGATCTTTAAACACTCACCTATGATCAGATACACATAGTCTACAATATAGATCAGACATAAAAATTAGAAGAGAGTTAGCCAACCTCTGGCAGAAAAATAGATTATAAGGCAGTCAAATAAAAATGTAGTAAAAGTAGGTTTATACACTATAAGAATAACTCTTAATATATGCCATGCACACTTCAAGTAACATGCATTACGTTTTCATCAAGGTAACTTTGCTACACACTTCAGCTAGTTATTTTTTTATCTCTAAAACTGTATTAAAATAAAGGTTAATACAGGGGAGATTGACTGTGGGAGTGTGGAGGATGGGGTGGTGGTGAGCAGGGAGGGACAGGTGGGGTGACTCTAACTGAACAACAATAAAAACAATTTAAAAACTTAAAAAATCAAGGTTAATTTGTGACCACACACTTTGTAGAAGAAAAAGCCAGAATAAACATGAGGACAGAAATCTTTTTCTTTTATTAAAGTTTAAATGTGAACTCTGGTAAGTGCAAAGATTATTTTAATTTTATAAATATTAATTGTTGAAAATGATTTCAACCAATAGTCTTGTATGTGTACCTTATTCTGGAAAGTCAAGGTATTATTTTATGGCTATTTATCTTAGGAAAAGCTTAAAATATCTTATAGATATAATTTATGCATCGTGATTGTTCAAAATGCTGAATATCTATATCATCAGGCAGAAGGCAACTTATGCTCAGGAGTTCACATGCAAGGTTGAGCAATATTTTTCTTGCTTGGTTTATCATTAATGCACAACAGAAACTACTAAAAATCAGAAACTATTTTTAAAGGCTGGATGATTTCACTTTGCAGCTGTTTGTAAAGAACCCATGATATTAACTGCTTTTCTGTGTGTGTGGAATACAGTTTGGGCATTTCCAGTCTGCATGCCTAACCCAACAATGAATTCCTCGGGAACCCCAAAGGCACAGTCTGTCCAAAATGCTCACACCACCACGTGAATGTGTTCATTTTCTCATTTGAACTTCCTGCTTTATATTCTCACTGTGTCTATCCAGGGCAACATTATCTGCTAGAGAGAATGAGAACCTCCTGCAGAAATCTCTCCTTATATTATAAAGAGGAGTGCAGGCCCGAGAGCTTAGTGTTAAGCTAGCAAAAACAAAGTTAATGGTGGAGAGAAAGAGAGAGAAAGAAAGGTTTTCAAAGACAAACTGTGAAGGGAGCACGAGAAATTTGTTTATTAAAAAATAAAAAAATATAACCTGGCTGGTGTGGCTCAGTGAATTGAGCACCACCATGCAAACCACAGGGCTGCCAGTTTAATCCCCAGTCAGGGCACATGCCTGGGTTGCAGGCGAGGCCCCCAGCAGCGGGAGCATGAGAGGCAACCACACATTGATATTTCTCTCCTTCCCTTCCCTTCTGTCTAAAAATAAATAAATAAATACAATTAAAATATATAAAAAATATAACTAGCAATTATTTGGGGGCAGGAATGACTAATTAATCCCCTTTAACAGAGAAGAAATATTTTAAAATAGTGACTTACAGCATCCCATCAGTTAATAAAATATGTTGGAAGTTTCTTTTTTTAACTCTTTGCTAACATCTTAGATTTTAAGCAGACTATATATTTTCAATACGTGTTCTTAAAGTTTTTCATGAGGAAAGAGTACACATATTTGCTGGATCATATGTGTAAGAATATACACTTGAGTCAGTGACTATTTTACTACTCAAGGATTGTATTAGCATTTCATAGCCATAGACTTTCTGAATTTTATGTAAATTATGGCTGATGAATTTTGCCAAGACCAGCATTTAAACATGCAACATTCTAATTGCCCGTATTCCTTTTTTCTGAATTAACACTTAAGAATTAATTTTCAGAATATTCCTATACAAGTTTAAGAAAATCTTGATTAAAAGAATTAGAGAGCAACAACATAGAAATATTGCTTAAATTATATTGGCTATTGCCCTGACTGATACGGCTCAGTTCTTCGGGCATTGTCCTACAAACCCAGTGGTGGCAGGTTCTGATTCCCGGTTAGGGCTCACGCTCCAGGCTGTGGGCTCTGAGCCTGGTCCCCTGTCAGGGGTGAGGGGCTTGCAGAAGGCAACTCATCTATGTTTCTCCCTCACATTGATGTTTCTCCCCCTTCCCCTCCCCCTTCCCTCTCTCTAAAATAAAATTAAAATTAAAAAATTTTATCAGTTATGGCTATGAAACAAACTAAACAGATATATTGCCCCAATTAAATTTACATTTGGTGTTGACTATGTCATCATCACTTAAACATCATTGAACAGAAAGGCTTAGCAATTGATGTATTTAAAGATCTGATAATGCCCCAAGTATTTCCACAAATTGCATATAATATCATAGTAATTTAAAGAGAATTAACAAATTATGCATCTTGTATTTTTTCTGGGTATCAAATTGATCATTTAAAATCTATAATTTTAAAATAGGAGTAATAATGAAATACAAGATACCTTCTTCACTGGCACTTGATCAAGAATCTCTTTATCTTGCATTTTTAGGATTTAGAAAGAATTATGAAGATTGTCACTTACTTACAGCTACCCAAGGATGTAAAATAGTTCACTGAGTACCAGACTGGATACATAACATATATTTTTAAAACTGATTTTTAAGATTCTTTACATATTGATACTGAAAATCAGAAATCCACATTACAAACTGTATTTATTAAATAAAACAATCTTTTCTTCAGAAATGGTAATCTACTTTAGAAACAGAAAATCTACTCTCTGCTCTCAATGAGAAGACGTTTTGCTTATTTTTCTCAAAAAAAAATCCCTCCTGACAAATTCTTATAAGTTTTTTCTTCTCATCTTTTCAAAACATTTAACATGTTGGAACTTTTGCATACTCTTCACATGTATTCAACAGGCTAATAATAAAGGAATAATTTCTCACACTGCATCTTTTGGATATCCATGAGCCTGTGTTTTTAAAAGCTGTGAATTATTTCCTGGAAACTCCTCCTTGTTCTGTCTCCTCACATGACTTTCCTGATGTTCCCGGCAGAGAACACCCTGCAGAGCTCTCTCCAGCTTCCCATAGACTAGAGAGCCAGCAAGCTCTCACAGAAAAAGGCGAGAGTTTGCTCACCGCGTTTTCCTGTTGTCAGTGGTTACGCTAGTATGCGTAACATTAAACATACTTAGAAGAAAGGGCTTGGCCTGTTCCCTTTACTTATTTTATCCTCTTTTTATAATATGAACTTTCCCCAGCTAAACATTTGTACCTAACATTATCACTGGGGTGTTTGCTGTCTGGAAAACGTTGAATTGTGTTTTGCAAAATGACTTAGTATCAAATAATTTGGGGACAGGCACACCCAACAAAGACTTTTTAGAGTGGTATTAAGGCAGCCACTCTGTTACACTCACCCTTGGGAATGCTCCCCGACCAAAATACTTTTCGCTCTTTAGTGAGATACAATTGACATACAACATTGTACATGTTATGGTGTACAACATAATTATTTGACATTTTGAAAATGATTGCCACAAAAAATTTAGTTACCATCCATCATCTCAAGTACTTTTCTTCCTGTGATGAGAACTTTTAAGACCTTCTCTTTTAGTGACTTTGAAATATACAATGCAATTTTGTTAACTATAGCCACCAAGCTGAATATTACCACCCAGAACCACTTCATGTGATAACTGCAAGTTTGTACCTCCTGACCACCTTCACCAATTTTGAAACTGAAGGTCTTTATGAATTTGATTAAATTTAGCTTTGAATCTGAACTACTAATCCATATATACACATGCATATATGTATATATGTATATGTACAGAGTATATATATACACACACACATATATAATGTGTGTGTGTATATATAATGTGTGTGTGTGTGTGTATACACAAGACCTAGCCTTTCCCTCCTGATAATCAGCAAAGCCCCAAGCAGCAGAACACAGCAGCCCAGCCCTTACTAATGGTCACAAGGTCAGGACATCTGACAGGCTCAAGATAACATCTTCATCTAAGTTATGATTCAGCTCCTGAGCCCTTGGGGGAAACGACCCTCTGGCCACCTTCCCAGGAGACCAGGACAAAGGGAAGCCAGGAAAGACCCAGAGACATCCTGAAACCAGAAGCAATGATTCATCACCCTTTCCTCCCCTCCAAACAACCAGTGTCCGGAGTGGCCCCAAACCCTCACCCACACTGTCTTGTGGTGTTTGCCTTCTAGAATCTGCAGCCTACACGCCCTCATGGAGTTCCAGCCTTTGAGCATTAGCTTCCTGCTCTCCTGGGTGGCACCATTCATAATAAAATAGCCACTTTTTCTCCATGGCAATTCTTAGTGTCTCTTGCTTGGCTCTGCTGGTGCTGGGTGGATGAACATGTTCTGTTCTATAACTATTTTCCCCAACATTATTTTATAGGTTTTTGTCTCTGTGTGACTCATTCACTTCGCAGTGTGGCCTCAATGCCCACCCACATTGGTGCGAATGGCAGGATTCGCTTCTTTTTATGGCTCAATAATATCAGACCAAAATATTAAGATTTAATATAATAAAACACTTCTCTTTAGTTATTATGCGGTCACACTTCAAAAATCCACATGCATTTGCTCAATAGTAATATGATTTCCTAATTCTCTGACTCACAGCAAATCATAATAACATGCATTTTGAGACAATAGCCAAGGACTGCCTGCAACCTGGAGTCATTTATAGTAATTTACAATTTAAGTGTTTTTAATAATCCAGAGCAAGGAAATAAGACTAATTTTAGACTTAATTTAAGATGAATGTTAATTTAAAGATGGAGATGAAAATGTCTATGAGCAAGAGAGAATACAGCAATTAAAAACTGCACAAACAAGTGAGCGTGGTCACAGCACCCTCTTTTATATGTGCTGTGTCCTCGGTGCGTGTGCGTGGGATTTTGACATCAATTATTTGGGAAACCCAACAGTAATTATACTGATTCCATCTGGTAGATAAACCTTTTTAGTATGCCTAGTTGTAGGCGTGGCTTTGGCAATTGAAGTAAAATACCGTAGTGGAAGAGAGTCGGATATTTAACACAGGTTCAGACCCTTTTTAAGAAGGAGACTGTAGTTTCAATATTGACCACAACTACATTCAAATGTGTGATGAAAGAAACTAGGCTTATTGAAACTAATATTTTATTAAAATAGCTCTAACAGTCATTTGCAGAAACATGATTATTATCTTCAATACACTTGGTATTTGTCAATAGCTATTTCAGCGCAACTGTGAAAAAGTAATTTTTTTGGCATCATCGGGGTCTTAATTAAATCTTCACATCTAAACAGTGTAGCTTGAGGAAAAATATACCTTTCTTATGGGAAGAATTACATTTAGGAGCAGAATCCTAAATCCATGTTTACTTAAAGGCACATTTTATTCATCACTATTTTGACAGGTTTGGATTGAATTCAGACACCCAAGATCTTCTGCAGGTGTAAGGTTCCCAAAGCTATTGCGTTAGAGATTTTGCAGTGCTCGCAAATATGGTTTCTTCGCTGACTTCTCTGCATTTCGTCCTATCCGAAGATTTTTTTTTTTGCACTTAATTGAACTTCTTTTAAGTCCAGCTGCTGTCAGCCCCATCCTCTACGAACTTGCTTTTATTTGTATTGAGGACAATGACTTTCAACGTTTTGTGCTTAAAGATTTACATGAACTTTTTATTCTGTTTTGTACTTAAATACTCAAAGTATTCCCCCTACCATCTTTTTTACACTTTCTATGATGCAAACATGTTTGTCTTCCTCTGAGTACTTCACAAATATTGTGATTTGATTTATTCCGTATAAAATTACCTGTAGTCTCCTGGAAAAATACAAATAAACTGTCATCATGATTATAAGCAGCATTCCAGTGTAATAATTATTTCAATTTTGGTCTACTGGAACAAATAAGCAAATTGTAGGCATTTATTAATCATCATATAGTTGGAAAATATATACCTGTCTTCAAATACACTGCAATAAAGACAGACATCAATGAAGTTATATTCCAAATCAATATGCAATACTGTTATTAAAGTCTGTTGACAAATTTTAGGCAGTAGAGTGGGGATTTCATTTTTACTTAATCATAAAATCTACATTTTTGCTTCAATTATAAGTTATCCCAGAATGTATTTTATTGATTTTATTTGGGTGACATTATTTACTAAAATTATATAGATTTCAGGAGTGCAATTCTACAATAATCATCTGTATATGGTATTGTGTGTTCACCACCCCAAGTCAAGTCTCCTCCTGTTGCCATTTATTTGCCCTTTAACAACTTCAACCTCTCCCCTCTCTCCTTTTCCTGTCAATCACCAATTTCCTTTGTCTGCGTCTATGAGTTTTTTCTTAATCCCTTCATCGTTTTCACTCCGCCTCCCAATTCTTTTTCCCTCTGACAGATGTCTGTCTGCTCTCTGTATCTGTGAGTCTGTTTCTATTTCATTAGTTAGTTGATTTTGTTCATTAGATTCCACATATAAATGAAATTATATAATACTTGTCCATTTCTGAGTGGCTTATTTCACTTAGCATGATGCTCTCTAGGCCCATCTATGCTGTTGAAACAAGTATGATTTCCTCTTATTTATGGCCAAGTAGTATTCCATCATGTAAAGCTGTTATCACAGCTTTTTAATCTACTCATCTACTGACAAGCACTTAGGCTGCTTCCAAATCTTGGCTGTTGAAAATAATACTATAGTGAACATAGGGGTGCATATTACTCTTTCAAATCAGTGTTCATATTTCTTCAGATACTGTCCCAGAAGTGGAATCGCTTGGTCATAGACAGTGCCACTATTAATTTCTGAAGCATCTTCACACTGCTTTCCACAATGGCGGCATCAATCTGCATCCCCACCAACAATACAAGAGCGTTCTCTTCTCTACATCCTCATCAATACCTGTTTGTTGATTTATTGATGACAACTATTCTGACATGTGTCAGTTGATATTTTGTTATGGTTTTAATTGGCATTTCTCTGAAGATTAGTGACATTGCACATCTTTTCTATGTCTATTGGCCATTTGTATGTCCTATTTGCAGAAATGTCTATTCAGGCCTGTTGCCCATTTTTTTTAATTTGGATTTTTTTTTTTTTTTTTTTTTTTTTTTTTTTTTTTTTTTTTTTTTTTTTTTTTTTTTTTTTTTTTTTTTTTTTTTTTTTTTTTTTGCTGTTTAGTTGCATGAGTTCTTTACAAATTTTGGATATTAACCCTTTATCGTATGTATCATTGACTCTCCCATGCAGTGGGTTGCCTCCCATTCAGTGGGTTGCCTTTTAATTTTGTCGATGGTTTTCTTTGAGCCATGTTTGATGTGGGTTGACCAACTTCGAAGCAACTGTAGGTGATTGGAATAAGATGAAAACAATAGGACTAAATTATGAATTGAACATGTGCATTTAAGGAAAAAGAGGTATTTCAGATGTGAATGATAATGATAGCATTTGTAATATCATAAATGTTGAATTCTTTGATAAGATTTTTTGAAAAATGTAGTTAAATAATTGGATCTAGAAGTCATAGAGAGATTCTATTTAAACATAATAAATTGTGAGTCTTATGAGCAATAAAACTAATAAGCATGGGTAAAATGAGCTAAAGAGAGAATGTAGCTTGAAAAAGAAGCTCATGACCAACCACTGAGTCATAGGGGCCACTAATGGCCAGCTGATGAAAAAATGCCCACAAAATATTACTCTTCAGGCCCATGCAGAGAGGTAGGGGGGGAATGAGGATGATGTGTTCAGAAACCAAAGGAAGAAAGCATTTAAGAAGGGAATGATTTCACGTGTGGCTGAACAGGCAAATGCTGTGAGCATTGAAAAAAAGTCTGTTGGCTATTTCGGTGGCCTTTGCAACCATAATTAATGATAACCAGGTTAATGGGAACTTTTGAGTGACACACCTGACTGTTATGAAAAAAAAAAAAAAGAAATTGAAAAAACTGAAGACATACCTTTTCAAAATTTTATCTAAGAAGGGGTGGAAAGAAGTAAATACATATGCACCAGAGTTGAGTTTTCAATTTTAATTTTTTTTGGTTAAAGTTTGAATATGTTAAAATAGATGGAATGGATTTAGTTTATAGGGAGGAGTTGACTAAGAGAGAAAGGGAAAGATGAAATAGGTAGAAAAGACAGGAGAAAGGGAAAGAGAGAGAGAGAGAATGAGAGAAACAGTATAAAATTCCAATTAAGGCAGGAAGTGTTAGATCCAAGAGGCAGGTAGAAAATTGGTCCTTAAGATGAGAGCTGGAGTTTGTAACATCTGTTGAAGATGAGGTATTAAAGTACCACCAAGTCCTTGCAAAATCTTTGAAAAATTTGCAAGGATATTTTTGCAAATAATCACGTGACAATAAAATTACAGTAAAATTGTATTAGAATCTTGGATAATATATGTGTGAACTGACATCAGCGCTATACCTTCAGTGCATTATCAAGACTTGTAAGATATGACAGCATGTTTTATATATATAGATATATATTTCTTTTTAGACTCCCAAATAAGTATTTCAAAATCATAATCTAAAAAGTTATAAATATGGAGGTGTATGATAAAAAAGGAAAAAGCTGTAATAAATTATAGACTGATCTTTTGGAAGACACAAAATATAAAATAAAAATGTGCTCACTAAATTTTTAGACATGAGTTTTAACAAAATTAAACAGTATTAAAGGATTTTTATTATAAACTTGAATATTTTATCTGATGCATCTAGTGTTTGCCAAATTTATAAAAAAAGATCAGATTTAATTTTATTATTTTATTAGATAATGTATAATTCCTGTTGTGTTCCTCTACTATGTAAATGAGGAATAAATTCATTCATATGCAGGAATTTAGAAG
Source organism: Anoura caudifer (assembly GCA_004027475.1). Classification (NCBI taxonomy): domain Eukaryota; kingdom Metazoa; phylum Chordata; class Mammalia; order Chiroptera; family Phyllostomidae; genus Anoura; species Anoura caudifer. The sequence continues at coordinate 350,653 of PVKU01000205.1, read as the reverse complement.
AAAATAATTGTTTACTATAATTTTGTTGGAGCAGTAAATTAATTAATTAAATATGCCCTAGCCATCCATGATCAATTGTGCAGTGTGTGTGAGATCGCTTTTATATTACAAGTACTGTTGCTCTTGTTTGGTGGTTTGTGTCAAACCTTCATTAAAAACTTAATCATGTTAATATCTCACTTCACTGAACACTTTTACCTTTCCGTTACACATTTTGCAATATACTTTCAGAGTATTTGAACCTGGATTGTTTTGTTAAAAAGATTCATGATGCATAGTTTCTAACTAAAGTAACAAAGAGGACCACATGTATTCTCTGTCATTTTCCTTCATGTAATAGCATTATTTATCTAAATTTGATATTTTATGAAGAAGCAAAATTATTACCAAGTTTATTAACATTACAAATGGTGATTCAAAAAATGTACCAGAAATTATGCTGACATGTTATCTCTCCTTTCTGTAGACAAAAATAAAATGTAGACCATTTAATGTTGAGATAGATCTGATTTATTGTTTGTGATGTTTATTGAAGGAAAGCTTTTTGTTATTTAGAATTCTCACAGTCAGCACAATCCTCTTAGGAGTTGGAGAATGGATGGAAACAGCAAAACTTTAGCTCTCGGATCTATTCCAGCTTCTCTCAGACAAAAGGATAATGATTTTAACTAAAGATTTTATAGATATCAACATTTCTAAAATGTAATTTTATTAAATATTATGAGTTTCAGATATATACCATAATGATTCAAAATTTATATACCTTAAAATGATCACTCTGATAACTCTATTAACCATTTGTCACTGTATAAGTATTATAATACTATTAACTATATTCCCTGTGCTGTACATTATATCCTCATAACGTATTTATTTTTTAAGTGGAAATTTATACCTCTTATTTCCTTCACCTTTTTCTCCAATTGCCCCACTCCCTTTCCTCTGGCAATTGTCAGTTTGTTCTCTGTGTGTCTGTTTCTGTTTTGTTTTCTTTGTTTTGTCGCTTAGATTTCACATACATGTGAAATCATATTTACTAATCTTTCTCTGTTGATGGATTACTTAGCATAATACCATCTAGGTCCATTCATGTTGTTGCAAATGATTGGATTCTATTATTTGTTACTGCTGACCATATGCATGTATGTATGTATGTATATGTATACGTATACATATGTATATGTATTTATGTACATGATGCAGACACCGGCCAGCAGTGTCCACATCATTATGGATGAATTAAAACACACACACAAACTACTGAGACTGGTGGAGGAATAAGGATGACACACTGGCTTTATTCTCAAGAGGAACAAAAGCCCTGGCCTCAGCCATGACAGGCCTTTATTCTAATAATATCTCCTTACATTCCAAGATGGTTCTTTCTCACTATCCCAGTTACAACAATGGAGCCAATGCCCCTCATTACATCACAGAAGAAGGACATTAGCAAATGAATAGGCAGCCGATTATGCTGTTCCCAAGGTTTAGCATTTGCAGGGTGAGGGAGTTTTAGCAAAGAGCAAATCTCAAAACAGCTTAGGTATATTGCAAATCTGATTACCCACAAAAGAACCTACCTGTGGGCATGGGTCCTGTGCATCTCCAAGCGGGAGCTGGGCCCAAGCCAAGCAGAAGATTCTGCCACATGTACATATGTATATATACATATATAGAAACACCTTCTTTATCCATTTATTTATTGATGGACACTTAGATTGCTTTCATGTCTTGGCTGTTGTAAATAATGTCGCAATGAACATAGAGGTGCATATATCTTTTTGAATTAGTTTTGGGGGGTGTTGGGATAGATGACCAGAGGTGAAATTGTGGGTCACATGGCAGTTCTATTATTAGTTGTTTAAAGAAACCCCATGCTCTTTTACACTGGCTGCACCAATTTGCAGTCCCACCAAGGAGTCTCCTTCCCCCATCTCCTCACCAACACTTGGTACCTGTTATACTTTTGATGGCAGCCAGTCTCACTGTTGTAAGGTGGCATCTCATTGGAGTTCTGATTTGCGTTTCTGGGCTCTGATGATCAGTGATGTTGAGCATCTTTTTAAGTGCCTATTGTAAAGTTTGTTCTAGGCCAGAAGCTAGTATGGAGAGGGAGTAATATACCCTTAAATCTGTCGGAGAAAGCACCATATCTGAAACTTAGCTTTTTTTAAAGAAAACAAATGGTTTCATGAAATTTTCAAAGTAAGGAACTTCGTTAAAGTAAGTTGAAGCTACTACAAAGTTTTTGAAAGATTGTGATTGAGGTGATTTCATGTAGAAAAAATATGAGATGATTACGTAGCTTGGAAAAAGAAATGTAACAGGGTTGAGCTACTTCATTCATTCATTCATTCATTCATTCATTCATTCTTTCAATAAATGCCTGCAATGTTTCTGGAATCGTTCTAGTTATTGGTGATGTAGCACAGCAGTCCTCAACCTTTTTGGCACCAGGGGACTCCTGATGTAGCATAATCAGAACAAAGTCTCAGCCTCGGGAGCTTATGTTCCTCTACCAGTTTCTAGTAATAGTCTCTTCACTAACATGTGAACAGACTAGTGGATGTGAAAGACAAGATTTAATCGGGAATAACTTGAAACTAAGTGCAAGCATCTGTGTAGATTACATGTTTAAGCAGAAGGTTTTGGAAGAGAGAGGCTATTTAAAGAACTTAAATATAGATACAGAATTTAGAACTATAAAACCAAAAGTTTACTTCCAAAATGAATAAATGAAAGACTGGAAACTTTCTTAGCAACCACCCACCCAGAAAGGCAAAGTTCAGATAAACCAGAACCAATACCTTGCAAGTTAAGTGAGTCCAGTTTTTTTTTGTTTGTTTGTTTTTTTCAGGAAACCTTTAACCACGAGACTTTCTGTGCTGAAAAGTATGGTCTCATGTAGCGCACAGAAAATATATTTGAAATGTACTTGGAATCAGAAAACTGCACAGCTACCACTATGTGCTAGGTGTCCATAGGCAGAAGGGCCAGACTTTGGAGCTGCTGTTCGGGACTTGGGCCCCAGCTCTTTCTCAGGAGGAAGCTCAAGTTTGAGGAGGCTGTGGTGGTTAAAACAGGAGTCTCAACCAAAACTTTAACACTTTATGGCCAAGGTGAGTTTGGCTAAGAAACAAATGATACTATAAAGATAATTTAAGTCATCGAGAGATTTTTATGTCATGCTAAGATCATGTACAATTTTATGCTTCCGTGAGTGAGAATTCTTGAATTATCACAGGGATTTAAACAAAAAAGTAATTTGTAACCACCTGTGCACACTTGTGCAGGTGCAGGAGGTGACTGTTTCAGAGTTCCTAGGCTTCTGGCTTAACTGTCAAAAAAATCATGATGTAATATGTTTAGTTTTAATTTTGTGTTTAACTGTCCGTTGAACAACATATACAACTGGTTATTGAAAAGGAAGCTCACAAGCCCGAGAGACTGGAAACTGCGATGAAGCTGATGGTAAGAGCCATAAGCCTGAGGACCAAAGTAAGACTGAAGTAAGCAAGGAGCCCTGTGGCACATCCGCAGGTGAAAAACAAAGGCCAGAGAAAAGAGAAAACATCCCAAACAATAGAGAAGGTGCTGGCACAGAGTGGGAGTAAATGAGAAATAATATGAAAAACCATTAACATATTTTACATATGTTTTTGAGGGGCCTCCCCGCAAAACAAAAGGACCAATATTTGGTGCAATTGATGATGGCAGGGTTTTAAAGCATAAAAGTCAGCTTAATTAGTAAAGCACTAAAGGAAAACATACTTTTGCTCAATAAAAGTCTCCAAACAAAGTGAGTTTGAAGATATGATGATAGAAATGATCTCATTTGAACAAGAGAAAAAACAAGTGCAAAAAAAATTGAGCCGCGCCTCTTCTCCTACCCCGCCTCCATGAACTAGCCGTCCTTCCCATGGCAGCAGGAAGAACAGTGCACCTCAGCGTTCCGAAGACTCCTCAAATCTTCTGCTCTTTCTCACAGGGCAGACCACAGAGCCTTGATCATTTTGGTATTTTACAGAATAGCTTACTGCTCCCCTCTGTCACTGAGAAGGTGGCATCTGCTAATTGCACCTTTCAATCAGAAAGTAATGATTTACCCAAATAACTTCATAGCAAGATAAACCACGGGGGATTCAGAGACCTGCTCCACTGGTGAGGCTTTGGAGTCTCATCATGTGTGTTCCTTGGAGCATCCCCTCTGGAGAGAGGATGCGTGGTTTCACCTTGTGCTCCCCAATGGAAGAAAGAAGCTCTCAGTCTTTGCCGCACCTCTTTCAACGGTGGGGATAGTGTTTACCACCCTTGAAAATAGTTGCACAGACGCACTTATCAAGTGAATCAGAAAGTAGCCAGTTTTCAGTTGTAAATCATGCAAGAGAGGGCTCTCAAGCAGGTCACTGTTGCTTGGGCCATGGGAACCAGCCCATCCAATGACGTGAGAGGTTTGCTGGGCGTTAGGTCATCGCATGGATTCTGTTGTACAGCAACATGAAAGATTTGTAGCATGGACCCTTGACAGCTTTTTTCCTTTCAGGCTTCCTGGCAGGGCCCCATTCCCATGTTATTGTGTGTACAATAATTCCGCTCATCTTTATCATGGTAATAGGGTTGAGGGTACAGTCTTACTTTTCAGGAACTATAGGACATTGTAACTTCATAAACCCAGTTATCTAATTATGAAATAGGCAGCCATTATTATAGTTCAATTTTTACTTAGGGAAGCATTTTCAGAGCTTTCCTGTTGACCATCGTGTTATCATAAGTCTATAAACATGGACTTCATTTGGTAACTCGGTTCACAAGATGGTATATTCCATTTAGACTTTAGTTCTTTGCCTGTCATTATACCTTATTTCAAAGTATCAGATTCCCTGGTATCAGCACAGCAATGAGGTAGCAGGGACCCTCTTTACAAATTCTCTGATCCTTACTACTGAGTGCACAGTTGAGGTACCACACCTGCCACCGCTCAGCTTTGCCACTGAGTCGATGTTTGCATCTGTGTGAACGAGGGTAACGCAGATGGATGTTGTCTGACACGGAAACTGATATCCACAAAGGGTAAGTACGTACCAATACAACGCGGCCAAGCCTACTTCACAGAATACACATTGACCAAAAGTACTCAACGTACTAATGCATCTCTGAAATACCAGTGAATAGACTTTGGATTACAGGTGTAACAGATAATTTTTTCAAGAAATGCATGACTATAAAGAAGGCATAATATTTTTTTTGTAAAAATTAATCCATCATTTATTTTTACTGGCGTATACTAAGTTTCTATTATGGGCTAGACTCAGTATGAACAGGTCATGGTTAAGAAAATAGCGCCTCTTCAGTATTTTATGGGTAAGTTAAACCTATGACCTGTTTTCCAAAAAAGCCTCACATATTTATGTCTGTTATATAATCTAATTTATTAAGAAGACTCCTTTCATTTTCAAATGTACCATCTTGTATGATGAATTATATGAATAGCCTGTTGGCAAACTATTGATAAACTCAAAAACAGAAACATTGGATGAAATTTAAGTCACTACAATAGATCATTTAAAAAATGTTAGATTCTTAGTTCCTTTTCTAGTTTGAATCCTATCCGACCTGCATCAATTGAGGCAACTTCTTTTAAAACACAATGAAAGCTGAATATATAACCGATTTTCAACAGAATCAATCCAACACCACAGAGCTCAGCAAATTAATTTCATTCAGGGGTTTTACACACTGTTTGAAAAAAGCTGTGTAAAGAGGATTATGGCAACATATTATAAATGGACTGTAAATAAACTTGTAGTCTCTTCAAGGGGAAAATGTGACATTTACTCCTACAAATGAATATTTCATGATATCCTGTTTCCTTGTTTTTAGATAAAACCTGGTTATAGAATATTTGTCATTAGCATTTTGTGGATATAGAATATATTTTTTAATTTAAAATTTACTAAAGGCAGAAAACCTTATTTGAACAACAATAAAAGGTAAAAATAAAATTTACTAAAGAAATGTGCTTTTGAAAACAGCAAAAACTGACTCCTAAGGTGCAACTCAGAATGTAAGTTTAATTCTATAATGAAATACACATGGAGTGGATTCAGTATAATTAAGGAAGGTGTGCTCAGAACTCCAAATAAATAATTAAATATTTTCCATTAGCCAAAGACATTATTCCTTAATTGTGCTTAGGCTGGATTGGATGTACATGTTAGAAAATAAAAGCTGTTTTTGATAATGAAGTTTTAAAATGCTCAAGTCACTGCATGAAGTTCTGAGGCAGACCAAGGGATTAAAAACACACTGTTTCTAATTTAACGAAGCTCTCTCTATATTAACAGATATACAGGAGAAATATAGATAAATAGCACTAGAGTCTATTATGTCTATTTAGAGAGCCATCATCTCTGACCTTATAGTTACCAACATGAGCGATCACAGCGTAAGAAAAAAAAAATTAGTCACAATGCTATGGAATGAAATTTCTAGATAAATTAAAATGTATTTGTCATCACATGGATGCCATCATTAAAAAAAATGTGACCTTCAGAAAGCAGGTCCCATCACGTTTACATCATAAAGAACTATGGAACACAAAGCTTGTTTTTATTTGTTTCAAATTTGATGTTAAGACTGCTCAGTTATCTCATGTATTGGTCTGGATAAAATTTACTGTATTTTGCTAATAAGCAATTTTAAAGCTTAATAGTTTATGTGGATAAAATGTATTTCTATCTCTTTCTAAGCATCCCTTGTGGCATGAATACATCTTTGCTCCAAGTTATCTTCCCTCTGGGTCCAGACCTAACAAGGAGAATCTCTCCGGGACATGCCAGCTGCTTCCCAGAGCAGGGAGAATAAAGAGAAGATTCTCTATGAATTGGCTTTTAAAGCTTAGGAGTGACACCTGTCACTTCCACACAAATTTCATTTGGCCAAAATCGTTTACATGACCTCTCCTGATTTCACCTTCCAAAGATGTATAATTCTTATTCTGGCTGAATTATCACAAACCACAATAGCTAATTCTGAGATAATTCAGTGCGGATGGAAGTAGAATCCTTCTGGGGAGCGAGCCACTGAAACACTGCCAGCAGCGACGATGGCGGGGGCAGAGGCACAGCCGTCCTAGAAGAGTGGCTGATGTTTAGAACAATAACACAACGTAACGCATGTTTGCTGTCAATCTAGTAGACGGAGCTGCCAGGCTGTCAGCAGAGAGAGGTAACAGGAAGCAATACTTTGGTTCGCCAGGAAAACATTTTTAAACAACAGCTGTGGCATCAAAAAACTGCCCAAGAAAAGCATGAATTTTGAGAGGCTAATAAGTACTAGACTGTCTCTCAAATATTCAAATATGAACCCAACCACCATATCTCAAACTCTGCTGTATTAAAGTGTGCCAGAATCAATACCCTTTGATTTCCATAATATGGCAATTTCACATTTATCTTTTGAAATACCTCTATATTTTAAGGAGTTTGAGAAGAAGAATGTGACAAAGAAGGTCTTGAAATGATGAATAAGTAACAGAAAAAGTAAGGGGAAAAAGAAATAAAAGGAGAAGTCCAAATTTAGAAATATAACTTTTCTTGTAATGATTTTATTTCTGAAAAAACTGATGTAGATTTAAAGAATCAACATTTTATGTAAAATAATAAAATTTCTATAGTATTGTAGTAAAAACTTTTAATTTAAAAACACAAATTAACAAACAAGTATTGGAGAGAATGTGGAGAAAAGGCAAGCCTAGTGCGCCGTTGGTGGGAATGCAGACTGGGGCAGCCACTGTTGAAAAGAGTATGGCATTTCCTCAAAAAACTAAAAAATAGAACTGCCTTTTGACCTGGCAATTTCACTGCTGGGATTATACCCTAAGAGCCCTGAAACAGCAATTCAAAAAAACCTATGCACCCCAATGTTCATAGCATCACAATTTACAATAGCCAAGTGTTGGAAGCAACCTAAGCGCCCATCAGTAAATCAGTGGATCAAAAAACTGTGGTACATTTACAGCATAGAATACTACACAGCAGAAAGAAAGAAGGAGCTCCCACCCTTCATGACAGCATGGATGGAACTGGAGAGCATTATGCTAAGTAAAAAAAGCCAGGCAGTGAAAGAAAAATACCATATGATCTCACCTATAAAGTGTAACCTAATCAACAAAACAAACAAGCAAACAAAATATATTGAGACATTGAAATTAAGAACAAACTGATAGTAACCAGAGGGGAGGTGGGAGGGGATAATGGGGGGAGAAAGGGGGAAGAGTTTTCAGGAACATTGTATAAAGAACACATGGACAAAGCCAAAGGGGGAGTAGGATCAAGGTGGGAGGTGGGGATGGCTGGGGTCGGAGGAAGTGGTGGGAGGAAAATGAAGACAACTGTACTTAAACAACAATTAAAAAAAGAAAAAAAGAGAAAAAAGAAACTTAATGTTATAAGCTTTCACATTAAACACAACTGATAAATCAAACAGGGTGGAAGATTCCAATGAGAATAAATTTAACTGTGGTTATAAAAAATAAAAATTTTAAAAAACACAAAAGATAATCAATTGATACTGTTAAAATAAATTAAAGTTTCCTTTTGTAATGATACATCATGATTTCCATTTCTAAAGAGAGAGCTAATGAAATTTTCTGAAATACATCATTTTTGTTTTAGAAATGAAGATAGTTTTGTATGGAAGGAGGTGTTTTTTCTGATGGTTTTGATTAAATTTCTAATCTTATTAATGTATCAGAGTCTAAAGGATTTTACATGAGATAATGGGACATTTGGAAAGTACACATACTTCATAATATGACAGATTTGAAATGAAATTCAGACTCAGTATAGTACCTGATGATTATTGACTAACAGATATACTCTGTGGATCTTAATTTCATGTGTAAAATAGAAGTAAAAATATTTAAATAAATTATGTATAGATTTTTAATGCTTATTTTAAAACTTCTTTCATCACTTTTTTCACTATTATAAACACTTGAAACTATCAGGTAAAATAATTCCACAGGAAACAAAATGCATGGTTTCTTCTATATTATTTTAACTGTAAAATTATTTTTTTTGCTTCAAATACACTTATACAAATTAAAATTCTATAGATTTGCTAATTAAAATACTGAAGTAAATTAAGGAAATATGTTTGCAAACACTAGGCATATTTATAAGGGTCTTTGCTTATCATTTACAATATAATTTGTTTCTAATTTGATATAAATTGAAGCTGAGGTGCCATCTTTCTCATATCATTTACTTGGTTAGTAGTGATAGATGAAGCATTTACTTGTATTGAATAGCATGCTATACATCTATTTTAATAAATTTTAGCTTTCAACTTAATTGATAGTTTTAAACAGGGGGATAGATTTATTCCCACAATGAATAAAACTGCTTAACATTTGCAGCCTGTATAAATTATGTTAACACTTCTATTGGCTTTCCATTTTCAGTCTAATATACTGCTAATTTTAAAAGAAATCAATCAAACAATGTATAATATATCACTAGAGGACAGTTTCTATATAAGGAGAATAAAATATTTTTCTATAATACTTTAAAGCTATGTGTTAAATGATTTTGCCAAGGGCCTTCACTGAACCAAGAAGCTTTTGGCTTGTCTGATATATATCTCAGTGGGCTCCCTTTATCATTTTTTTTTATTTTGGACTATTTGTCTTTCCTTCGCATTCTACCTTTACAAGTAACATGTCTCTATTGTAAGAATTTATTATATAGTTTCAGAGAACTTGTCTCCTAATTAGAAACATAAATGATTCTAATGCACATGGTTTCTTATAGATAGTAAAATACAATAAAACTGATGAACAAACACTGATTTCTGGGAGATAGCTGATATAGAGAGATTATATGAATTATATAGATATATAGATATATGCATGTATAGATATATAGATATATAGATATAGATCTCCATTCTGGTACAAGAATGACCTACCAAGCTGTTGAAAATTCAGGCAATGTGAAGGAAGATAATTGAATTCTGCATTTGCCAAGATTGAGATTTTGAGGAATCTAAGAAGAATAATTTTTGTGGAGTAGGAGAATAAATGCTTAATTGGACTAAATGGAAGAAGAAATAGAAGAGATTTCAAGTATCAGATACTTTTTAAGGGGAAGAATTACTATGAAAAAATAGGGAAAATGACAGATAGAAGGAAGGGATGCTGGAATTTGATTTGTTTGAAGTAAAATGAGTGAAATCCACAGGCTAAGGGAAATGGTCCAGAAGGGGAAGACACATCAATAGTAAAGAAGAAGTGGAATGATTGAAATAGTAGGGTTCAGGAGCATGCCAAATGGTACAGAATCCACAGATCAAGACGAGGACTGATCTTTGACAGTGGTGTGAATAACTCTTAGATAATAAGAGAAGAATAGATATAATGATCACTAATGGATTTAATAAACATGTAATTAGTGTTCCAGACCCTGGAAATATAGCAACGTAGTAATCAAATCCCCAGCTCTCTCTCCTTTAAGGAAAGAGTAGATTTGCAATGTTTATAATGAAAATATAAGTGGTGAAGAAGTGGTAGAAGTGGTGGATGAGACAAAATGTGTCTTAGGATGGTGTTTTCAATAAATTGGTTCGACATGTAAGAAAAGCAGGAGAGATAAAAGCCGGCACCCTGAGATACCTAAGAAAGTACACAGGTGGGGGGCGGGGCGCTGCGGTGGGGGTAAAGGGCAGAAAACTGTACTTGAACAATAATTAAAATAAAAAAATTAAAACAGAAAATACACATGGGTGTCTAGCCTTTTGGTGTCTCTGGGCCACAATGGAAGAAGAGTTGTCTTGGGTGACACATTACATACATTGAGATACATAATCACACACACACACAAAAAAATCTCACAATGTTTTAAGTAAATTTACAATTTAGTGTTGGGCCGCATGAGGCTCATGGGCCACAAGTTGGACACCCCTAATAGAGTCTTCAAGGAGAGAGTGAAGAAGAATGGTTTGAAAGTGGCAGTGCAGAGTGACACCTACAATACTCTGTATCTTGTACAGAATGTGTGTGTGTGTGTGTGTGTGTGTGTGTGTGTGTGTGTGTAGAGAAAGAGAGGGATTGTACTCCAAAGAGCCTCAGTTTGACACAGCTACCAGAAAACTAGTTAAAATAAAGGTCATGTCACTGGATGAGGTCACCTATCAACATGGAAAGAAAATAAAGAGACTAGCTGCAGTCACATGAGCATCTGAGCACATGCGCGGGCACATTTGTGACTGAGTTGAGATTCTGTGGGGATTACGCAGAGGCTGGAATTGGGACAGAGACCATGGGGGTAAAAAGGGAATATAGAGGTGACACTAAATGGGATTTTCCTGAATTATTTTTATTGTTATTATTAAAGACTTGATTCATTTATTTTTAGAGAGAGAAGAAGGAAAGGAGAAAGGGAGAGAAACATCCATTGGTTGCCTCCCTCATGTCCCCAACCGGGGATCTAGCTCACAACCCAGGCATGTGTCCTGACCGGAATGGAACCAGTGACCTAACCTTTTGGATCGAAGGGTGATGCCTAATACACCGCACCGCATCAGCCAGCACTGTTCCTAAGTTTACAGCAGATATTCAGTTCAAAATGGCAGCTGTGGGCCATGGTCTCCCGTCGGTGTGCGATCTAAGGCTTTGAAGGTGGAAGCTACGCAGTGTTCCATCTGGTTCTTGCTGAGACATGGGGTTGCGTCCCAGCTGGAGACAAGGGTCCTTCCTTCCCATAGGGGCCTCAGGACTCACTAGCAAGTAAGTAGAGTTAAGCTCCTTTTCTTCCCCAAAGAATGTTACATAGAAACTCAATGATATTTCTCCCCTCAGTGAGAAGATCAAATACAAAATCTGAGACAGTCACCTTAGTTAATTGTCTCAGGGAACTGAACCAGTGTCCAAATGATAAGAGAGTCTTAGGGTATGTTTAAGGCTTCCAGCCCAGGCAGGACAGAGACACGTCCAGGTATAGAGCCGTCAGCGTAGGCTGAGACCCGTGTATTCAGCTGAGTTTCTCACTAAATCTTCTCACTGGTCCTGTGGAGTTCCCTTATGATAACCTCCTCACTTTACCATTGAGGACAGAGGCTGAACAAAGTAAGGCAGCTTGCTAAGGTCACAAAATGTGGTCAGGGCACAGCCACATCCAAAAGTGCACCAGCCTCCGGAGTCTTCCTGGTGCGCACACATCTTATCACTGTCCAGATCGTCGTCGTGATGAGGGGAGCTCACCTGATACACTGAGCACTTTTGATCGGGCTGCTATGGATCTGCAAATTATATTTCACTCTTTCAATATAAAACTGTAGCATTTGTCATGAAGACAGTCATTGGCATGACTAATTGTATGAATGACTCTGAAAGTGTTTTTGTTTTCTGCACAAAAGATACAGCTATGTTTAGATGGGGAGAACAAAAGGAAAATTCTAACAGAAAAAAAAGAGCTGCTCAGGGAAGAGGAGCTTTAGCTTTCTGGTGGTAAAGTTCTGGTTACATTGTGAAATTAATATTAAACCATGTACTTTATTGCTTCTAAAATAACAATGACCATGTGTCTAATCCATCACTGTACTTTACAAATACATATTATGTGTTAAATATGCATATCAGGTATAGGTGCTAAAATAAATGTTATTTAATAGAATTTAGTGTGCCTTTTTTCTTTTGAAATGCTTTATTGTATCATCAACACTAGGGGTTTTAAAGCTATTTCAAACACGGATTACACCATTAGTTATTACATACAATTCAAGCCATTCGCATGCTTTCCAGTTGTTTTGTGAGCACTATATAAAGAAATGAGTTGCCCATTCAAACGCTTAAACAGGTAATGTGAAAGAAATATAGACAGCGTGGTACTTATACAACTGTTTAAACTGCTATCCTCACAGAAAGAAAACAATGTTTTGACTTGCAAACTGAGAAAAAAAATAACTAGGTATGTCAGTCCTGGAAAACAAATGCAGACGATAGATGTCAAGTCCTCACGGTGTCACACTTCTGGCTACAATCGTATTTAAAAACGGAACCTGAGGATAAAGGGGAATGAAGATAAAGTGAACTATACTGACTAGAACACGTTACAGGCTGTATGGCCATATATTTTTTCTATGAGTTGATCATGATTACTGAACTTGTTCTCCCTTAAATTATGGATTTAAGGAAGTAACAAAAACAAACAAAAATAGTTCTGAAAAGAAAATAATAATTTGGGACTCATGCATTTATATAGCAGACCAGCAACCTCGCTGAATAGCTTATATGTCTAAAATTATTTATCTAAGATTAATTTTTAAAAGGATCAATGAATTATTGTTTAAAGTATTTTCTGTCATAGGAGAAAAGAGGAAAATATAAATATATATTCCCTTTTCTTTATTATTGACATTATAGTCTCATAATCACCATGCGTGTGAAGACCATTGTTGAAATCTGTTCAAAATGTAGTGAAAACCCCAAATCTCATCATATCTCATTTCAATTATTTCTTCAAAAGCATGTTCAGATTTATTTATTATTACATCTCTATGAAAAATAAAGTCACACTATACATCTCAAATCTAGGCCATTTAATGACTTTTATTTTTGATATTTAGCATGCAAAAATATTACCTGATAGAAGCTAAGAACTTTTGGGTTTGAGTCTACACTAGTGAAGTTAAAAGTAACTAGCCACCTAGATTGATGTAATGCTCCTTAAAAGACAGGGGTGAGAGTTATATGGTATTTATTGTGTTATATAATAACAGGCAAAATATCCTTCCAATTGCCAAATGCTGGTAGCAATGCAAAATGCATTTATCAAGGTTTCTCCTGAACCCAACAGAGTAAGTAAGGTTGGGAGAGAAAGGAATAGAAGAAAGAATAACTTGTCACTTCTAAAATTTTACTGGATGAACCATATGACCTGAAATATTATATTGTAAGACTGAGATGGGTAATTATAAATGGAAACAGTTCTATGTAGTCCTAATAAAATTTAAGGAAGAGTGGATACAAAATAATATATGCTTGCAGGCAGGAGCAATACTCTATACAGCGTTCTTCCTACCAAATTAAGGCAATTTATGTCTAGAAATACTGACAGCAATTGGCCCGGGAAAACAAGCCTGAACCGAAAGAATTATCTAACTCAGAACTTTCTGAAAACTACAAAGAAGACAATTTGACAACCATTATATTAACAATTGAAAATGAGAATTATGAATTTTTCAACTGGCATAGTTACGCACACCAAAATATAATTTGGGGTATAATGAGAACCCTAATCTTAGTAATGGCAGGTAATTGCCTCCGCTCTTGTCCCATAGCTATCTTCTCTTCTTTAGTTTAATTCAGGAGAATTTTGCTCATCTGATCATTTCTGCATGGAGCATGCTGTTCTTCTATGTTTCCTTCTGTCTGGAGAGACTGGTTCAATCTTTCTGCTAATATTATCAGAACAGTGTTACGTGCCCACATAAACATACCGCAAATTTACTTTTAACTCAGACTTTGGCAACTGTGTGCTCAGGAGGATTGCTTTGCTTCCATTGGCTTTGAATACATTTTAACCATTAGTTACTTAATAATAAGGAAGCCTCATCATTCTATTGGAGTTATCTTAACATTTAATAATGTCTCTAATAGAAATTGTGCTTCTTGAATGGGTTGCTGCAATATTCTGCTTAATTAAAACTCTGTTCTGTTGCAGCGGTGGGCAGGATGTTGCAAATTTGTTTTCCGTTGGATGAAAAAGAAGAATGTTTGCTCTGTGCAGCGCTGAATACCTTCCACGTTGCACAGAATCGTTTTCACTGCAGGGTTTTGTTTTCTTTTGTTTTGAACAAAAGAGTCAACATTCCTCTCACACTGGAGTAGCCTTTAAAGTGTCTTTTTGCATTCTAACTAAATGATAGCAGTAACAGTTGGTAACAAAGAATTCTTCCCACGGACACACAAAGCAGTAAACACAACAAGAATGAATCAAAATTTTTCTCAATACTTTCTAATAAATCTATCAGCCTAAGTTTAAACGGTGTGATTAAATTTACATGGAATGTTTGTATCCCATGGAATTTTTGTCTCCCGCTCGCCCATCTTTTCTGGAGCTTCTTGCAAAGAGACGCTCAGAGGCACAGGGCCATGGCCAAGTGATGCTCCATACATGGAGCACAGAGCGCATGACCAAGTACCCAGTGACAGGACCACATCCGTCCAGTAGACCAGTAGAGCTGGAAATAGATTATTTTATTTCATGGTAAAACGTTTTCTCGGTCAGCTATCTTTCTTATATGAGATTCTAGATCTACAAAAAAAAAAAAAAGCCAGAAAATGAAGCACATCTAACGTCACGGATGGGCAAACTGAACGTGGATGCCAGTTCAGACCCCAGAGCAAGCCTGGACCAACGGGTAGCTCTCTGGATGTACAATGGCAGCCACGTTCACAGAACAGCACTGAGCCCAGCGCTGTGACAGGGAAGGTGGGAGGTGGGAGGTTGTTCACACAGCTTATACTTCAGTAAGTATACTTCCTGATAAGCAGGCTTATAATTGAATCATGTCCCTTTTGTTTAATCAGTTTTAATGTGTGTTATATTGGGGTTAAAAATACCTACTTCCACTATTGAAGGTGTATAAATGAAATTAAATGAAATGTAAAAATGCACAGTATACTCACCTGTCATGGTTACTTTTCTTAATTGAAGTCCAATGACCATTGAGAAATGAATTGTTGGGTTATAGGAATGAAATTTTTCCACTCAAATTTTTTAATATTAATTATGTTTCATGAGAAAGGGTACAATTATATTGTCCCTGGTAGTCATCTGACTGACCATGTGTACCTATGACTAAATGCGTATGGTAATAGATTTGTCAATGTCTCAAATAAAACTGCATAAACGACACCATGTGGAAAGCTTAATGATAATTTCACATTAATGTAAGTAATGGTAGAATTATTCTATTTAAAATGACTTTACATATGATTAAAATAACTATTTCAAAGCCATAAAGTTTAGAACTAAATCTGTTTTGCTCATGACCAGAAGATGATCACAGTTACCTCATACTTTATGAAAGCTCTCTTTGTACATAACTCTTTCTTTTCCCAACAACAGAACCATGATGAAGGAAAAAAACAACTCTAGATGTGAGATCATGGCACCCTCGCTCCTCTGAAAGGTAAGTCTGCTCATTTTCGGCCATTCAATGTGTTGCAACACTTTTCAATCAACACTGCTCTGTATTAGTCTCCGGAAATTTCCCAAGGCTGTATTGGTAATTGTTGACTTCACCATATCGGTCATGGTGATTTAACTTTTGTTTTATTTTTTCCTCATGTGACATGAAATAACTAACTTTTCCAAAAATAAAAATGGGAATAGAATGAATGAAAAGACAAAATAACTGGTTTTGAACAATCATAGTAAGAGAACAGTTAGGCTCTCACTGAATTGAGAATGGTAATGTTTACATCATAATATAATTATTATAATTCTTAAACAAATGGGATCTCATCAAATTAAAAAGCATCTGCGCAGCTAAAGAAAACAGCATTAAAATCAAGAGAGAACCCACTGTGTGGGAAAACATATTTGCAGATGATACCTCAGACAATGGTCTGATTTCCAAAATATATAAAGAATTCACAGGACTCCACTCCAGGAAGACAATCCAATTAAAAAATGGTCAAAGGACTTGAACAGACACTTCTCCAAGGACATAGGAGGGCCCAGAGACATATGAAAAGATGTTCAATATCACTAGCCATCAGAGAGAGATGAAAATTAAAACCACAGTGAGACACCACTTCACACCAGTCAGAATGGCCATCATTAACAAATCAACAAACAACAAGTGTTGGAGAGGATATGGAGAAAAGGGAACCCTAGTGCACTGTTGGTGGGATTGCAGATTGGTACAACCACTATGGAAAGCAGTATGGAATTTCCTCAGGAAACAAAAAATGGAACTGCCTTTTGACCTGGCAATTCAACTTCTGGGATTGTACTCTAAGAACCCTGAAACACCAATCCAAAAGATCCTATGCACCCCAATGTTCATAACAGCACAATTTACAATAGCCAAGTTCTAGAAACAACCTAAGTGCCCATCAGTAAATGAGTGGATCAAAAAACTATGGTACATTTACATAATGGAACACTACACAGAAGAAAGGAAGAAGGAGCTCCTACCCTTTGTGACAATGTGGATGGATCTGGAGACCATTATGCTAAGTGAAACAAGCCAGGCAGCAAAAGACAAATACCATAGGATCTCACCTAGAAGTGGAAACTAATCAACAAAACAAAGAAGCAAGCAAGCAAAATACAACCAGAGACACTGAAATAATCAGAGAGGAGGAGAGAGGGGAATAATGAGGGTAAGGGGGGCCATCAAGGAACATGTATAAAGGACACATGGACAAAATCAAAGGTGGTGGTTTCACAGATGGGAGGCAGGGATGGGTGGGGTTAGGGGCATGGTGGGGGTGAAAATGAAGACAAATGTGTTTGCATAACAATAAAAAGAGATAAATAAAATAATATAATTATTATAATTCTTGAGAGTCATTGTTTCTTTTCACATTTAATTATTTTATAATATAGTCACATGATTGAATCATCCTGTGTATTCTAACATGTCTCCCTTTGCTCCAGCAACCCCACAATTTTCCCAGGTACTTGCATTTGTCTGTCTTCTGTTTTTCCAGAGTGCCTTAGTGAAAAACCTTCCACTTGTGAATATATACATATCCTCCACTCTTTATACACAAAACATATATACTCCTCTGCCCTTTGCTTTCTCATTTAATATATTTTGGGGTCTATTTCCATATAAGTGCACAGAGAGCTTTCCCATTGATGACAGCAACACATTATAATATTGTTACATTGTATTTCAAATGTTCTTGCTGAAAGACATTTAGATTATTTTATTTAATTATTGTTTTTGCTATTACAAACAATGCTGCCATTAATGACCTTAATGAGAAAAATATGTACAAAGGATATTTCTTAACTGAGTCAAAAATGGAATCCATTTGTAATTTTTAATATTGAAAATGTAGTTTTAATGAAACACATTCATTCTCCTTGCAGATGCAATGGCCGCGTTCCCATAAGCATTGTAAACGAAGTTCTATTCCCAGCAGTCTCCTTAAGAGAGCACCTGGTCACTTCTGTATCAGGTCAAGATGCAGCAGCAGGTAGCAGGGGCCAGATATACTTTCAGAAGCAAAAGTACTCTTCTGGCTTTCCTTTGATTAGTCTTAGTGTGACCTATAATTTTCAACATTTTGCTTTTAATTTAAGAGGATTTATATTTACATCTATATTTGAAGTAAGTTTCTTGGTAGTAGAATACAGGGCATTCCCCGCCTCCAAATCTCCAGTTTCTAACTGTCAACAAAAGCTGAGGTATTTGAGGTAGAGAAGAATTAGTGGTGATAGATTTATTGGTGAGATGCTGTTTATGTTGTAGTATTTGTTCTATTACATCTCGAAGAATAACATGTGATATGTCTACTGCCACAGAGTAAATAGAACTGTGATTTATGGTTCCCCATTTCTATAACCATTTTAATATGCTCTCTTCTATCCTGCTTTAGCACCTTTCAAAGCAAATTAATTCTCTTCTCCTTTATATTTCATTCCCTTTTCTATTTATTCTCTTTGCAATGTGACCTATGGAGTTATTGTTACACAGAAATTGTCGGACTCTGAGATAGATTCCCAACTCCGGGTGTTTGCTCTCCCTCCCTAATAACTGGTCCCAGCACAGCTCGAACTCAAAGACAAAGTGGCAGATTTCTGACTTTTCGATATCATCCATATGTGTACATGCAGTACCTTCGGGAAAGCTGTCAGGAGGGCATGAAATTTAATGGGACCGTTTGCTATAAAAACACTTCGTTTTTCACAACGGTGTCCATTTTTGATCATTTGGTTCAGATTCATTGCGTGGGTGAGAAAATTTTCCAGCACCATTCATAAAAATTTGCAACTCTGTAACCTCCTATTTGTTTACTTTAGTAAATTTAATCAAGCAAAGCTCTTAGTTGGAAGATGAATGTTCTTGTTATAAAAAACACATTTTAGAAAAATAGGCTACTCTTTGAAGAATTTCAGTGTTTGGGCAAAATAATAAAAATACAAAGAAATTCGGTGTTTGGCCAAGTATTGATAAAGTGGCATGTTTCTATCTTTCTCAGGACTATGTTATTAACACAATTGTAACCTTGAGTCTTTCAATATGATACGTAACTTCCTTTAGAGAAGGATGCTCAGTTAACCTCACAGCAAACATCTGACTGACCGACAACTCATTCCAGTGGATGGCAGGACTTCAGCTTCCTCTAAAGTGTTACAGATCGACAGGGATTTTTCACCAATTTTCAAAATTGACAATTTATAATTATTTCACAAGTGTTTTCAGTTTCATCATTTATATATATTTCTTATTACATAATATGTGTTTACATATTAATATAGTATATAATAGATATGTTACCTGTGATTAACTTTTTATCATAAGAAACATTATGGTGCTCCTTCTTCATGAGAAAGAAATACAGGATTTAAATTATATTGAGAAATAATATCTAGCCATTTGCTTGGAAAATATATGTCTTGATTGCTTTGATTTTATAAGCTTAATTTTGATGTACACTTTAATTTTTTAATTCATTAATACTTCCAAACCATACACGTAACAAATAATGATACTTTTTACCTATTGGTTACTAGAAAGTAAGAGTTTAAAATCGATCATTACCATGTCACAGTATGGCCAGCCTGTTGCTAAATACCCAGTTTTGAGAAACTATTGCGGGTGAAGAAGCCTATCCCTTTGGACGGTCTGTTAGCAATCCCACCCCATTGCCACAGAGGCACTCAGAGAAAACCAGTCCAGTTCTCTGCAGCGAGAACCCACAGCCCTCCCAGTTCGCTCCTAAGGACAAGAAGGAAAATCAGCACTGAGCACGGTTCCCTGTGGAAGCATTTTTCCCTTTGACGTTACCGTTGTGTGCTGTGCACAGATGCAGCCATTTACTCTGAACTTCCTTAATCCAATGACTACAAAGATTTACATGATATTTCAGTTGTGACACGTTTCAAACAAGCTATTCTAAATATATTTATGTTAAATGATAGTTGATTAGACTATAAAGTCTATAGGAAGCCATGTAAGTTTTCTTTTGCCATATTTTCATCAATATTTGAGAAAAAGAATATCAACAATTTACCTGTGCTATTAGCTAACACCCTAAACTTTGAAGTTTGTGCTAAAAATATTTATTTTATTTTACTTTTCATTGTCAGATAAGTCTCTCAGTAGAAGTATGGAATAAATCAAAAAGCACAGAAAAGAAAAAACTTTAAGTGATTTAAATACATCATAGTTAATAAAATTAATCTTCTAATTTAAATTATAATCCGTTACAATATAAAAATCACATAAATTTATTTATACATTCATTGAAAACATGAAATAACCTGAAGACATATGTAATCTTACGTATGTTATGAATCAATATGATTATGCAGACATTGTAATTATAAACTTGTTTGATCACACTATTAAAATCTAATTTACCTTTTTTCAGTCTCCGAAGTAAAACATGTATGTTATCCTGACAGCAATGAGGAATGGCTACAGTATTCTCTGTGTGCAGTGACATGCCACAGCGGATGAGGGTACATCAACAGACTGGTCAGTTGTAAAGTGTGAGAACTTCTTCCATTGCATTTATTATTATCATCAACTTATTATTAATGTTATGGTTATTATTATTTAGTGAATCCTTGCTTAATCTTCCATTAGAGTAAAATGCTAGGGAAAATACAGAATGCACCAGCCAGGAATAATTTCATCTATAGAGAGACTGGTTTTTAATTGTCAGAGATGAAGACAAGGATCATCATTAATTTGCTTGCAGCGGCCAGGTTGTTAGTGCAAATAAATGGAAGAGATGAGGTCTGTGACAGACTGCAAAGCACGTTTACCCTCTAAATAAGGTGACCGATGATTAGCTGTAACTTCTCATGTCTGCTAAAAATTTGGGACAACAATGGCCAGATCTTACGATCTTTTAAGGCATGTCAGAATCTTAATATTTTAACGTTCTAGACCCTCATTTTATTATCATGAAATTAATATAGTAAGCAAGCGGACGCTAGATCAGGCAAACAAAAAAATCTGAAGTAGCACCATTTTCCATGGTGCCAAACTTCCCAGATGCGCAATTCAAACCTATCCTTGGTTTGTCACCGAATGTGGAGCTCCGCAGAGCTGCAAATAAGCATTTCCCATGAGCATGTGATCCATGCCCACTGGCCATGGACTTTCTACCTTGGCTCTGAAGAGCTTTCTGCTCCTTCACAAGCATCAGGAAGTCTATTCAAGGGGGTTTATGGGTGCCTGTGTAAATAACTGTAACTTCCTCTTCTCTCTCTCCTACCTCCTTGGTCTTATGACATATCCTCTAATTCATTTGTGCTTCTTGCCTTTCTGTGCATGGTGCTCCACTCCTTCCCGCATCCTGCAAGTTTTGCATTTATGGTGACTAATATATGTTTGTTTCTCTAGGCCATGTTGACCGACACAGTTTTCCATGTTTGGTTCACTTAGCTTTCCATCACCATATCTAAGGCAGTCTCATGTCTCTTCCAGTCCCTCTCTGTCCCAGAGTTGCCTGGACTCTGCTCAGGAGAGGACAGCAGAAAGTATATAGTTTTCCACTGAAAAATGGTATAAATATTACTAAAGTGGAATAAGTACCATAAGAAAGTTACACACAAACTATTATAAACATGCAAAAAGTGGGTATCTGAACTATGTAAAAGGTGGTCCATAAAGTAGGGGGAAGACACTGAGGGAAGAAGAGAACCAACATCAGTCCACATGACAATGAATCACTCACGCACCCTCACCATTTACAGCAGAGACTGTATTACATCAAAACTCCCAGTTTCATTATGGAGGACATCCATGCACACACGCATGCACGAGAGAGGGAGGGGGGGAGAGCAAGAGAGAGAGAGATGTTTAACTTGGGCTTGGCCTTCGGCTCTGAAACAATGAAACCTCTAACAAGGTGGGAATATTCAGAAACAACTGCCATGTAAAGAGCTGGGCACGCTCTCATGTTGCATAAGGACCTTCCGTGAGAGGAAGCAATGCCCACCACTCGTGCTGGGGTGGGATTGGAGGATCAGGTAAAGGAAATCTTAAAATCATGAGGCAAGAAAGATGGGAATGAAGAAAAAACTCTCATGACACATGAGCACAGCCACCCAATATTAGTTGTGAGTATATCTTTTAAAGTAACTGACATGTGTTTATGGTTCAATGATCTTTATTGTAACTCTGATATTTTCAGTGATGGAATTCATCTGAATGACTCTCAAGATGAGAATAAACAAGTGAGTGGTATTGTCATTTTTCAACTCCTCAGTGATCTCAGTCAAAGGCCACTAGGCCCTTAACTTGAGGTTGAAGAGTTGGGTGTACTTCTCAATGTAGCAAAGCTATTATCACTATGGGGATCTCTGGGTGTCTAATGAGAAGGTATGAGGAGCAACTTTTATTTAATTTGGGTCTCTGTTAGGAGATTTGGGGGAGGGTTCAAAGACACTGGGATTTTTTCTATTTGGAAGGCTATTACAAACCAGGGGCAAATCTATGATTTGATGCCTTAAATGTTATGTAGGAGAGAAGAAAGATAAGCATGAGTGTGAAAATGTAGTTGCAAAGAAGCTGCAGCCACTCATATCGGCCAGGATAGGAATATATTTGGTGTCTTTGTGATTTGCACAGTATATTTATTGCTTTTTTCTGTGTGTAGACAAATTGTCTCACTTTGCCATGGTCACAGTGAGTCCTTAATTGATGTTGATGGTCTCTGAAATTATTCATGTTTAAAAGGAGACCATCAGGCTTAGTTAGCTCTGAGTACTAAGCCAGCAAATGATTGTCCATTGTTGTCTTTCTCACTTGAAATAAAATACGGGAGCTGAAAGAGAAGTACATGTACCACTTTGTATTTATTGTAGTCCCTTCCTGTCTTTTAATTTCAGCTCCTGTTGTTTTGAAAATTCTATGCCCTGGTGCACTATTACTGCTATAGTCATGTGCTTGCTGGTTTCAATTAATTTCCAATAACCTTGATTTTTGCTCTCTTTTCTCTCACATTTGATAAAATAAAAACTTTGCTTTCAAGTTTAATGATTAAACCCAAGCTAGTTAACATATATGTTGACTTTGGGTGGCAGGTTAGCTATAAAGTGACAATTGTTTTTATTTGAAATTACTGTAATTTGAGAGACACCATAGATCTATCTTGGGGACTTTGATTTGGATGTATAATGAATATCTTAGCAGATGGTAAGAAATTTTGACTTAATTGGACATATTAAGAATAATTAAATGACTTTGACTTTCAAAATGATATTGCTCTTGTCTTCAGTAACTCTCACAAAGCGTAGAAACTAATTGATTAATAGGGAAGGAGGTAGGCCAACTGTACATAATTCAGCAATCTATAAATGTCCACATCTATGCCGTGGGTTTCACACAATGCACACGCACTTTTTTCCCAATTTGAGGACACTGTTAAATACACTGAATCATTGAAAATAGCAAAAGAAACAGACCTGGCATAGTCTAATGTAAAACTAATTCTCACTGCTGATTTTGTTTGCTAGCCTTCTACACCTTTCAATTCCCAGGAGCATAAAATGTCAAGTCATGAATTAAACCTGTACTGCACACACAGCTGTGATTTACTAACACTGACATCATGAAAGTTATTAATAAGGCACTTTCTTCGTGAGTTTCAAATACAATGACGTTCTCCTTTATCTGCTCAAAGTATCAGTCTTCCGGTGGTAGATGAGTGTTTGCTACAGAGGGAACACATAAGAAAAGCAAAGCAACACACAACTTCAGAATAAAAAAAAAATCATGGAGAAGTGTCTGTTCAGTTATTTTTCATTTTTTAAATCAGATTGATTTTCTAATTTTGAGTTTTAAGAGTTCTTTGTATATTTTGGATAACAGTAATTTATCAGATATGCTGGCCAATACTATTTCCCAGTCTGCAACTGATATCGTCACATTCTCAACAATATTTTTCATGGAGCAGAAGTTTTTTAATTTTAATAAAATGGGTTTTTTTTAAATACTTTCCAACACTGGCGCAGGGGAGGCAGCAGAGCCCCTTGCGCAGTCACACCAGAGGTCCTTCTCTGAGGCGCTCTCCCCGTCTCCTGAAGCTACAGAGCATGGAAAGAGTGGGCAGCAACCTATTCTACAGCAGAGGAAAACTTTTAGTTGCACGTGCATGTGTATTTTAATATATTTCCACGTATTTCAGAGCTTATATGCTATAAAAGTATCTCTAAAAAACCCAAGATCACATGCTTCTAGACTCCAAATCCAAATGTGTATCTGGGAAAAGCAGTGAGAGACTTAAATAGAGAACACCAAAGGTTGTTCAGGCATGCAAAATTAAAAAGCAGTCAATTACTAAAATATCGGGCTGTCTTCTGCACACTGCTCTTCATTGTGAACTAACGACATAAGGAACAGGTCATTATGAGTAACATCAAATGCTCTGATCCATACGAGTTTTATATATTTTCTTTTTAATAACAAAATGACTTAGAATCTATCTTTTTGTACTCTTTCCCTTCAAAATATATTTAGAAATCCCTTTCAATAAAGCGTCTTTGTTAAACGTTTGCAGTGTCCCTTGACCATGATTACGTCTGAGCAGGGATTCGCAGGGAGTGCGCTTTTCTGCCAGTGAGGAGGGCTGTCCAAGGACACGTCTTTAACGGTGGACACTTGAGTGGCTATTAGGTGAAGGCAAAGGTTTCAAAAGCAAATTATTCTACTCTCTTTTCTCTCTGTATATAAGTCTTATTTTTATATAAAACAGAGAATGACATTAAAATGACTAATTTACTTAAAAATGGTTTTGCTCTTTAATTTTACTTACTGTGATATTGCATCTAACTAATATATTTTAATGGTTTCCTCTATAAATTTACTTTCAACAGTAGATGAAATGTATCCACCTTAAAATTTTCATCTGTTCTACTTTTCTTTTTGTAGGATACATTTTATATTCAATGGTTTTCTTATCAGCCTTTGTCATTGAATACTATATATGCCTATATACATAATTTTAATTGACTATAATCTTAATACTATGATTTAATATTTTATGACTTGATTGATATTAAATTTTACATGCTTAAAAATGCCCAGATTGTATTAAATAACATTTATTTAAATTATCCCATGTTGCTGATCAATTACAAAAATTCCAATTTATTGTTATTACAAACACTGCTGCAACAGCATTCTTATGGCTCTTTTTATTCACATAATTCCTTCTGTAGGATAAATTTCTAAAGTGCTGTTTCTTATTCATCTTTAAGGCGTGTGATACTCATTTCCAAATCGCCTTCCAGAAATGTCACACCCATGCTTACTCGCATATTAACATAGTGTGACATTGTTATGTTTTTAATTGGGAGATTAATTGCCAAATTCTTTCTATAGTTTAAAGAAAAGAAAGTAGCCTGCATTATAAACTGAGAAAAATATTAAATAGATGTCATAGCTTATATATAATTTCTATAAAATTATCTTCCTATAAATCAAGATGAGAAGATTAGAAATAAGCCTAAGATTTGGGTAGTTTTTCTCCTTTATTTTTTCTTAGGAGAATGATAAAATGAAAGGACTTATTCCAAAAAATTAGTTTTTATAATATTCTATAGTTTAAGTTGTTATTCAGTGTATATAAAGTTTCAGTTATATAAGATGAATACATTCTAGAGATCTGTTTTACAATATACTACCTAAAGTAACCAATATTGTATTGCACACTTAAAACTTTGTTTAAAATGTATTTTTCATGTTAAATGTTGCCACCAAGTTTTTTAAAAAATCCCAAAGGGGCAGTTGCAAAGTTTTGAACCGGAAGCAATGCATATTACTTTGGTTGTACGGATGGCCTCATGGGTTTATACATATATCTAAACTAATCAAATTTTAATAATGGGTGTAGGTTTTTTTTTTATATCCTGGGAATTCACTTTTATAAAACCATTTAAAAATTAAAGGCTAGGGATCACTGACAAATATATTTTCCCATACCAGTATGGAATTTCCTCAAAACACTAAAAATGGAACTGGCTTTTAACCTGGTAATTCCACTGCTGGGATTATATCCTAAGAACCCTGAAACACCAATGCAAAAGAACCTATGCACCCCAATGTTCACAGCAGCACAATTTACAATAGCCAAGTGCTGGAATTAACCTAAGTGCCCATCAGTAAATGAGTGGATAAAAAACTGTGGTACATTTACACAATGGAATATTACTTAGCAGAAAGAAAGAAGGAGCTCCTACCCTTTGTGACAGCATGGATTGATCTGGAGAGCATTATGCCAAGTAAATGAAGTAAGCCAGGTATTGAAAGAAAAATACCATATGATCTCACCTGCAAGTAGAACCTAATCAACAAAACAAACAAATGAACAATAAAAGAACCAGAGACATGAAGAAAAGAACAAACTGACAGTGACCAGAGGGAAGTGGGGAGAGGGATAACAGGGGAAAGGAGGGGAAAGGTCAAGTCAAGGAACATGTATAAAGGACCCATGGACAAAGACAACAGGGGGGAGGATTGAGTGTGGGAAGTGGGGAGTTGGTAGACAGGAAAGAGTAATTGGGGAAAAATAGGAACAATTGTAAATGAACAACAATTAAAAATACTAAAGTCTATAAGTAGGAAACTTCAAAGTTTGTAGCTCTATATCTAATTTGATGGACCACAGCTATGTAATCCAACTCCCCTTCCTGCTGAAGAAAGCCCGTGGGAATGTCATTGTACTCTCAGTGAAGCTTGTATAGAGCTACCATTGACTTCAATGAAATATATATACACACATATATGCAAAGGTTTGTCTGTGAGTCTCAACAGATTTTGTGATCTTTGGCAAACTACCAGATTACTTGTGGCAGTTTAGACAGATTCATCAGCATAAAAAGCCATTAATATGTTTTATCACTACTGGTAACACCAAAATATTTCTTCAAGACTGAGTTAGTTTTTGGAAATTATTACATTCTGGATCTGGTTCTAACTGATCTGTTTGAATTTGGTCTCATACTCAATTTAGTAACTGCATTTCTTC
Source organism: Anoura caudifer (assembly GCA_004027475.1). Classification (NCBI taxonomy): domain Eukaryota; kingdom Metazoa; phylum Chordata; class Mammalia; order Chiroptera; family Phyllostomidae; genus Anoura; species Anoura caudifer. The sequence goes on along the minus strand of PVKU01000205.1, from coordinate 323,418 downwards.
AGTTTAATTTTACACATATACTAGCATTCTAATGAAAAACTAACATATAAAGCACAAAATCAATATATTAGAAATATAACCACCAATTTTATTTAATAAATGTTATTTTATGTTCAGAATGCTAAGTTAAAAGCAACATACTTCACTATATTATAGAGGTCAGGAGCTGAACTCTGAAAATCTATTAAATAAATAGATTTATTTATATATCTATTTGGGTTATATATGCACACATATGTAAATTCTTTACACACACACACACACACACACACACACACACACACACATTTAATGATGCCCTGGCTGACATGGCTCAGTGGATTGAGCACCAGACTGAGAATCAAAGGGTCACTGGTTTGATACCTAGTCAGGGCACACACCTGGGTTGCGGGCCAGGTACCCAGTAAGGGGCATGTGAGAGGCAACCGCATGTTGATGCTTCTCTCCCTTTCTTTCTCCCTCCCTTCCCCTCTCTCTAAAAATAAATAAAAATAAAGTCTTTAAAAATAGATTTAATGAGGTAATGTTCAGGATTATTTAGCAAAATGTCTGGTACAAACAAGGATTCAATAAATTCTGGTCATTATTTTCATAGATATTTTTCACATTCTTTATTATAAAATAGTTTATCAATTATTACAAATATTACATAAAATGTGCTTTATAATTTAACTATTATGTCCCTTATCACTGTGATGAGTAATACTGGAGACATCAATTAATTTTATTTGTTATTATGAATATTAAATAAAATGAAATGCGTGGTTTAAACATAAACATTTTAACCTCTTTTTCTGTTAAGGAAAACCTTTTGTAAAATGTTGCATTTCTATAAAAGTTGAAAACATTTTTTTTTTACCAACAAAGGGAGTTAAAGTGATTCAATATATTTGAAAAAGAGAAAAGAGCTGAGAAAATGCGGGCACAGAACGACTCTGACATGCAGATTGTCTTACCTGGAATCATTTTGTTATGAGGTCTAAAATATAGCTGTTCTTTGGGACTGAATGAATATAGCTCTAATTTCAGCTTCTAATTTCAGGTTCCCGTATGTAATTACTCTCTCTATGAGTGTAGAGTGGAGGGTTTTCTGTTATGTTGGGTATGAACTTTAATTTAAATCTGAGGATTTAAATTAAATTCTAATTTAAACTGCAGAGCAGCACAGCTATGATCAGATTGTTCTCTTGCAAATGGGGTTTATAATTTACAAATCCCAAGTGAAACAAATCATTTAACAGAACTCAGAGAAACCAGTTTGTCTATGCTTTAATTTTTTTTTCTTTTACAAAGTGAAAGAAGAGAAAGGCTTAAATACTATTCTGAGAACCTAATCAAGAAGAACTACAGAGTTACTCTTGAATTATATGCCCAGTGGCAATTTAAATCCACTCCTCTAGAGAAATACTAATAAGTTAAGTTAAAGAAATGCCCAAATGAGACAGTCTGAAGCTTTAGCACCACGTAGCTGATTTTTCATGGTTTATGTTGAAGAGAAAAAATCTTTCCTCTATTGATTATATCACATGAATTAGATGCTGTTTCTGCTGCAGCAGGGAAGAATCCTCCATCTCCTGCATCCAATTCTCAGGGTATCTAAACTGTCAGATAACAAAAACTATGAGGTCTTTGCAATTGTCTTTTCTTCCTCTGTCTTCTATTCTGCATCTCCTGAAGAGCCAGTGGCTCTAAAATTGATGAGAAGATCAATCTAACCAGATGTAAAAAGCCTGGAAGATATTCTTCCTTTATAGGAAAAATAACTGATATCTATCTGCAAGAAAAAAGCAAAAACAAAAACAAAACTTCACAGGCAGAAAGTGAGTCCAAGAGTACTAAGAAAGAAAGTGCTTTGGGAATGTTTTATTTTCTTATATCAAAAAATAGAGGATTATGTATTTTTTTCTTAATTTTAGTAGAGTTCAGTAAATAATTATAATCTTAATGTTCATATTTGTTTTTGATATTTTAAATTATAAATTCAAACTGACAGAGAACAATTGCAATATTCCATTTTATTTAGTGTCAATTTTGCAAATGGTATTTTCTGTTTAAAATTTTTTCCAACTCAGGTATGTATTTAATTTATCATCCTGTGGTTATCTATAATATGTTCTTTATTTCCTTCTTAATGTCTACAGTTTTCTTAAAGTTCATAATCATTTTTAATTTGTTCTTTCTGCATCATACACATGGGCTCTTACCCTGTAGTCATCCTGACCACTTATCAACATTTTTTTAATAGCTTGCTACTTGGTTTTCATAGAATAATGTTATCTACCTGAACCAAAGCATCTCCACTCATGCTCCAAAAGTCATAGATATTAGAAGGAAGTATATAAATATGTATATCACCATCTGCTGCATCCTGAATAAATAGACAGAATATTTTAAAAACATAAAGTGTGCACATTAAGGGGAATAAACAACACAACGCATTAGATCCTAGAGCCCAGAAGTACAGAAAGAGCAGGAAAGAAAACGGGAAGTGCAAGTGCGCGCAGAGAAGAGATGCCTGGGGGACACGTGGGTGCAGAGCGGGTCCCCCGGGGAGGGACAGAATTTCACATAGACCTGGTAATACTGAGAATGCATTTGAACCTAAACGTTCATTCTTTTTATGATTTCTTTCCCAGCTCTAATTCTTCAATTCATCATTTAATTCCTAGAACTCGTTAATCAGAGCTTCTTTTAATGACTAATCTGAAAATTTCACAATAAGCATATATTTTGGAAGACCATTGTTTTTAAGCCCTTCAGTGACTCGCATCTGGGCACCGGAAGTGCTCATGAGGATTACTTCTATAGCTCCTGATTACTCGAGTTCCTTTTTATCGGTCTACAAAACCCTACAGTATCTGGGGTTTTATTAACTCTCTGACCTCATCTCTTACCATCTTTTCTCTGGCTTCCTGTTCATTCCTCAAACTCAACTCAAGACTTCCTGATTGACTGTTCCCATTGTCTAGAACTCTTCCCCTAAATATCCACTTCTCTGCATTCCTCAATTCTTGGCTTAAATGACCCATTCTCAGTGAATGCTACCTCAAAAACCTTAACAAAAAAATGCAGTTCTGCCACGTGCCCGGATGCTCTTGAACTTTCAGTTTAGTTACCTAATTATGATTATGTTTATTGTCTGTCTCAATAATAAAAAACACCCAAACAGTAGGAATTGTAACTTTTGCCCATATTTATTTATTAAACCACAAAATCAACCTCACTTTATTGGTGGCAACCCAAGTTGCAGGGAATGTAGTAACTTTTCTATAGTCACTCAGCTCTGAGTTTCAGAGGCAGAGATCAAATACACACAGCTCCTGTCTATTCTCATAGTTATTATTGTAGATTGCCTCTTGACTGTAAGGTTCACATGTAATGTTGGTACAACAGGGGGAGGGACTGTGGCTTGTTATTTATTGGCTCATCCCCACCACTCACACAGTAGCTGACACAACATGGAGAACAAGTACTGTTAATTATACTAAAGACAGTTTGGTTAAGAAACAGCAATGGCTGTTTAAAACACCATTTAATATAAAATATCTAGAGTAAAGAAATAATTTTAGAATTCACTAAAAAAATAAAACTCTTTAAAACCATTGAATGATCAGACTTGAGGGAGAGCTGCATCATCCAGGATACAAATATGGTCAGAGCACCATTATAATTACTAATCTGAGCAATGTTCATTGCTCTTTACATTAAAAATGATCAATATATCAGGATTTAATAGTTTTCTCATAAACCCTAAATAAAAAATTAAAGCATACTACAAAGAAAGCAGTAGATGAATCACATTACAAATTATTAGACACCTCTCAAAACCATTAGACCCCTATGGAATTTTAATAGTCCTTTTTCCAGCCTCTGTCACTGTTTACTTATGTCAGATGTCTACTTTAAATAATGTAAAATCTATATAGATTTTGAAGAATTTGACTTGGTTAATTTTTCTTCTTAACTTTACAAATCATTAACCTATAATCAGTATCAACATATGACAAGTATACTTACACAATAAAGAATCATTTTCAAAATGGAGATTTCATTCTTTTGAACTGCCATCTATCTATTTTAGGGAGAATAAAATTCAAACTAGATTATACAATACATTGTACAAGGAATTCTATTTCAATACATTTCAACTTCACCCACTGAATGGAAGTAACTTGTAGTAATATATTCTAATTCATATATTTCAAAATAACATGTTACCTATCAACAGCTATGGAAAAGTAGAAATAAAGGTGGATGAGACAGCAGAGAACAAAGGACGTTCCAAACCTATTATACACAAAAGCTTTGCTGTAATCTCAGCATGCACTTGAAAGACATCCAATCACAAGCGGGAAAACACAAAGATTATGAACTAAAGAGAATTTTAATAACGAAGAAGGGTGAGAAGAGAAAGATAGAAAAGTTCCCACTGGTTTTCACTGCGTAAGTAGCAACCACAAGCTTTCAGTGGCATGGAACCTACACATGGATTTCAAAGGTGTGGAGCCATTTGCTGGCCCTGGGCCCTGGGCCCTGGACCGAAGGGGCGGCAGCTGACAGGGGAAGCTTTTCTCATAGCAACAGCAGAAACGTGGGAGCCACAAGTGCGCACTCGACTCTGCTAACAAATTTTAAACTCCTGCTTTAAAGGATTATTTTTATCATAAGTGTGTATCTAACTACAGCAAATCATTGTTCTGCAAAATTAGTTTTGCTAAATAATTTTTCTGCTGATTTATTATCTATTGTTTAACTACTTTCAGTCTTGGTAAAAACCCAAATTCAATAAACTATGGGATCTGTTTTTATATATTGCTTGCTTTCATTTGCAAATATTTTGCTTATCATTTTTTTTGCCTTATCTCAGAAGTGAGATTGGCTTATAGATTTTGTTTTTTCCACAATCCTTTGTGGAGCTTGCTGTCAAGGTGATGCAGTCTTCGTATAATGCTTGAGGAGTACTTGAGGAGTACCAGTACTTTATCAGTACTAGCCTTCTGATCTGGCGAAAGAAGAGCATGATACCTAATGACGTGTCAACATTGCCAATTTAAAGATACTTTTGTTTCTAAAAGTTATTTTTTTCCAGTCCTACCCATAGGATTTGTATAAAATGTACCAGGATTATACTAAGAAACATTTATTTTATCTGTAAGAATGGCTAGCAGCAGCAAACACAATTATAATGTGGCCAAAGCTGCAAAGAAAACTGGCTGATTACCTGAGGACCTCCTCTCTCCCAACCCAGGTCTCTGATGGGTCACCTCTCTTCCGCCTCTGCCCATCAGCACCTCCAGCTCTTACTCTCACAATGGCATCATTTGATTCTGCTAGCAGTGTTCTATAGTCTGTTTTCTTGATCTTCTTGTGTTTTATCCATGGAATTTAGGATGTTCAAGATACATATTTTCACATGATACATGTTATTGTGTACTACATATGTATATGTAAGTCATGTACACAAGGAAATCTTAGTAAAACTTGTTCTGCAACTAAAGTGGCACTAGTCATAGTTCTTCTATGTTGGGTGTAGAGGAATCAACTGCAAAGGAGCAGAAGTACATTTGGGATAAATTAAAATATTCTACATCTCACTGGAGGTTGTCATTGCATGAGTGAGGACATTGTCAAAACTCATCTACGCCCTGGCTGGTGTGGCTCCGGCGGCTGGCATCATCCTGCAAACCGAAAGGTCTCAGGTTCAATTCCTGGTCAGAGCACATGCCTGGGTTGCAGGTTGATGTTTCTCTCCCTCTCTTCCTCCCTCCCTTCCCTCTCTCTAGAGTCAATAAAAGAAAAAAACAAAAACACTTGATAGACATTTGTGCTATTTCTACTTTTATGCTATAATGAATAATACTACTCTGAATATTCATGTACAATTTTACACACTCTTCACCAAGATGATTTATTATGTAGGAAAAAATCTGAATTGATAAGGGGCAACTGAACAGAGAATAAGAATGAGTCCACTGCCCCTGAAGGGGCAGAATAGCTACCTTAGGAGAAAATATGAAGAGATCCCCAAACCCATGGCTTTTCTGAGCTGAAATAGATTGTGTCTGCCCATACTTGTCACTCTTTAGCACACATATCCCAAACTTAGATTATCAAAGCTCTGTCTGGACCTGGAAGACACAGGGACTCTCCATGCTGTTGCTCTGAAAATTATGTTGTCTACCCTCTATTATTCTTCAAAGCAAAATAGACTTGTTGCTGGGAGAAGCTTACTGTTTCTCAGAGTGCGTTAATCCAATCCCACGTCTACCGCTGTGGTAGAGCAGAGCAGGCATTGCGAAGCCTGTTTATGTGGCACATTCAAGTGAAGGAACATGAGTTTTGGGAGACTTGTTTAGAAGTCTAAGTATTCTGCTAGTAGCTGGGAATAAATAGGACAAAGGATGGATACAACACAAAATGAAATAAAGACAGTGAGGATGAAGGAGACAAGACAGATTCCAGAGAGGTTTAGAACAGAGATACAGTAAGTCTACAGGATTAATGTCATCTTAAAAATGAATGATTAGAAAATGTGAAATGACTTCTAAGTTTGTGCCTTAAACCACTAAGTAAGAAACACAGAATGAAGAATATTAAGAAGGAAGGTGATGAATTCTTTTCTATGCTTCTAGAGACATACCAAAAAGGGATGTGTTGGAATTAATAGCAGTTAGCTATTTTGTTTGAAGAGTTTAAACACAAATCAAACCTCTTTTTATGTTCCTAATATTAGAGGAGTATATTTAACATTGTTCCAGCTCATACTTTATTTTCCACCAGCCCCTCCCTTGACTGGATACAATGCCTGATTGACTGCTTTACCTTGTCTAACTGTCACAGTTAAAATTTTAATATACTGCTGGATATCTTCTTAGGTATCTAGTCCAAATCAGCCCAATTTAATCTGATCTGTTACATACCTACAAATAAATTCCTATTTTTTGAACTCTTAATTTGTAATGTAAGTAATGATAGTTAAGTTGATTTGGAATTTTCCTCATGCCTTATATACATATTCTTTCTTATGGCACTGCACTCTTCCTACATTCAATTCTGTGTGTGTGTGTGTGTGTGTGTGCGCGCGCGCACGTGTGTGTATGGATGGGGTGCATTGATGGATCTCCACACTCATACAAGATCATAAGACTTCCCCGAGATAGTTCTATATCTGATTAATATTCATACCCTTCACAATGCATTCTCAGTGGCTTTCAATATGTTTTTGGCTGAATAAATAGATGTGTGAATGAATGATGAACTTCTCTGTAAGTGAAACAGAAGAAAAAGAAGAATCGTTTATGTTGTATTCAACAAATATTTGAATGGGAGTTGGTGAAGACAATGATGTCAGAAGAGGTGTGTTCCTGGTCCCATAGACATTCTGTAATAGCTATAAATCATCCTCAGGGAAATTATCTAACACAATCCCTTAATTATTAATAAGCTTAAAACTATTTTCTGTATTTAAGCAATTACATCCTGCTTCTCAAATGATAAATACTGAAACCTTTCTAAGATGATAAATGTTCTAGAATATATGTACGTGTACCTGTAAAAGGTATTCTCTTGAAAATTTTAAACTTAAAAAATGTTAACATAGGGAATCCAGTTTCCCATTCTGAACAAGTAATTTTACAACAAATAGAATATTTTTCAAAAGAGAAATTAGCACCATTTATTTTTGTTGTTCATGCTGAATTTTTTCATTATTTATAATCATACCCTTAACAGTCTAAAAAATCATCAGTTAAACATAGAAAGAGCAGGCTGATTATATTTTCTATAATGCTGTCATGCAAAGCCATGATATTGAAAAGAAAACTTCCCATACACAAGGGGGGAAATGGAATTATCTTCTGAAGGGCAGGCCCCTTGTAGTGCAGTCTTCTCCCTGACAGGTGAATGTTCTAGGGACCCATCGGTATCGGTAGACCAGCTGGCATTTTTGTGAGAGGCTGAGTTTGGCTTCAGTGAATTTTTTTGAAGACTCTTTCAACACGTTTGTCCATTTCATGACGGGTGATTTATGAGCGCACCTGCCCACACCGTGCTGAGTGTTCAGCAGTGTTTGGCTGAAAGCAGCATGACCTCTGTGCCTCGCCCTCTTTATTCATCCAGTCTTGCCCTAGGCTACTTTTTTGTTTGTTTCCCCAGATGAAAAAAATCCCCAAAGGGAAATGCTTTACAAGTGTGGAAGAGGTGAAACAAAAAATGGCAGAAGCACTAAAAGTTATCAGAATTGATGAGTTCAAAAACTGTACTGAGCAGTGGGAAAAAAAGTCTCGATTGCATCAAACAGAGAGTACTTTCAAGGCAACTGAAGTCTAAACATGTAAGAATAAATACACATTTTTTTTATAAATAAATTGTCTCCTTGCCCCCTTCCCTGAAAAGCATTTAAAGTACTGTGCTGCTATTCAACAGTGCCTTGTCCGATGATAAAAATGCCCATGTATGTGTTGCCCTATGTAAGTGCAGCTGGCCCCAACCCATTACTGAGCACTTGAAATGTAGCTAGTAACACAGAAGGACTGAATTTTTAATTTATTTCCTTTAAGTTAATTTTAATTCTGATATCCACATGTGGCTAATGGCTATAATACAGGGGAACGAAGCAAGGATTGATAAATTTTACTTAGTCAGGGCTTTACATATAAGCTCACATCTTCTAAAATATATTACACCTAACTTCTGTGAAAACAAATCATCACTTTTAGGCTTTTGTAATAAGAAATTGCCACAGGGATCCACAAAAGCCTAATTTTGGGAAGAACAAACAGCTATAGATTTACTGCCATATTAACTAGTGTCTAAGGGTGTTAGAAAAAAACAAGCAGAAAGATAATGAAGATATGAAAAGCCGTCTGTTGGAACTACTCAGGGAACAAGAGAACATTAACTCTGATGGCCAAATTTGACAACATTTCTATGAGTCTGCCAAGAAGAGTACTTTTCATAAAGACAAAATAGTTCAATTAAATATAGTATATGAAATTTGCTAATATATTCCATTTAGAAACAGGTATTCTACATTTGATTGAGTCTAGTTGATAGGAAAATATATAAATCAGGTTTATTATCTTTCTTATCTTTTTAGTTACTTGTATGTTTTCTTTAATGTATTTAAAAGAAGCAAATAAAAATTTAAATAATTTCCCTCCAGGTTAATTAATTTGTATATTACTCTAAATTGAAATACTCTCATTTGGATTAAAAATGAGCATTTCTATTTAAAAATTGTACAGCGTAATACATTTTTTTCCTGTTAGCCATCTGGGTAAATTTATTTAGTATAATTTTCAAGAGACTGTAGAGATACAAATTTTTCTAGTTCCATGTAACCAATGCCAATGTGGTTTTAAGATGATCTCATACAAGGCCACGGTGTAAATTGAAATACAGTCACACTGATTATAATATCAGGGCTGCAGCAAAACCTTGAAAATAAAGACTAAATGGCAAAGCATAAACAATAAAGGAATTTACAGCTAAGTGTACTAAAAAGTATTAGGTGACCTAAATATAAGCTCTGGAATCTAAAAGTTATCAAAAAGCCTTCTACTGGTCTGTGAAAAAAAAAAATAGCATCAAGAGAATTATACAGATCTTACTTTCTAATAAGATGACTCACACAGTACCTTCAGGAAAAACAGCTTTCTTCATCAGAACCCTGCTTGGAACTAAGCGAGTGTGTTATGTCCTCAATGAGAGATGTATAAAAATGTCTTCCATATGGTCATTCGTTATTTTGACCCTATACAGAGATACAAAACCTAAGAACACACTTGTCAAAATGTTAACTTAAAATTCTGTTTCTGAAACTAGTCAGATCACAAGAAAAATGTCTGCCAAAATATACATTATTCTAATTAGTTTAGGACTTGATGATTATTAACAAAAAACTGCACCAAAATAACATCATTAGGTAGAAAACAAAAGCAAACATTTTCCAGGGGCAAAAATTAAATAAAGCCGGGTGTCTGCATTTGTATATGCACACTCATCTGCCATATAATGATGGTGAGTTTTTCCGGGAAATGCATGGTTACGTGATTCCATCATCGTACGAACACTATGGAGTGAACTTACGCACACCTAGATGGTGTGGCCAGCTACGCAGCTAGCTGCATGGTCCAGCCTATCGCTCCCAGGCTAGAAGACCCCACAGCACATTGCTCCACAGAACAGCACGAGATTAAATCAAGCACGAGAGAAAACAATTGATCGAGAGATGTGGCAAACATGAGATGCGTGAGTCTGCTGCGATGTAACACAGCACACTGTTTCATGACAATAAAATACCTAAACTAGTAATTTAATTGTTTACTATCGATACATATTATTGTTAAACGTCTTTACCATATAATTATCTAATGTTTTGTCTGTTTAAAGACTTTAGATAACTAGTGAAGATCTTCCCCAGCATTTGAAAGGATGGATCACAAACCAGGGGCCAACAGGGAAAGGCAGAGAGGTCAGGTGACTTCTTGCCCTACAGTACCTGCATTTTTCCTGAGACATCTGCCAATTCTGTCTGCTGTATGAGGCTCAGGATATGAGTTTCCTTAGCTGAGGGCCAAAATGAAGATGTGGAGAAAAAGCAAAGATCTGAGAAGGTTTGGGAAACAATACTGGAAATCTTAAAAATGAGGAGCCTCGGAAGAAAAGCGAACAGGGAACTCCATCTGTTACTCATCTGTTTGCCCCCAAGATATGAGCTGCAATCAGAAGCTATACAAGACAAAGAATTAACCAGAAAGCTTTGTAAAAGCAGAACAGAAATTTTGGGACTCTTTCAACCCTAAGGATAGAAGGTATAGAGCTGAGAAGGGACCCCAGTAAATGTCCAGCTGACAAGTGAAGTTCCTGGAGGTTATTTCTTAATAGCAGAGCTAAACCAGTGGTGGGTGGACTAAACCTTATCATCTTCAGCTCATTCCCTGAAGTATTAGGCGATGATCCTTTATTCTGCCTGCTTAGCAGATGACATTGTGAACTATTAAAGAAGAAATATAGTGCCATTCTAAAGGAAAAAGCCAAGAAATAATAAATAGAAACTTCATCATCGCAGAGGCAAAAACATCAGAGGTCCTATAGATATTCAGAGAGAGAGAATATTGTAAAAACCTTTATGTCTATAAATTTGAAAACTTGATTGAAATGGACAGATTGCTTAATCACCACATTTTTTTAAATTAAGTAAATCTTTACACAGTTGTATATTACACAGGACTAGAGTCAGAGAAGAGCAATAACTCAACTGGCCAGAAAAGGCTTCCAAATCTTTTCTTTTTCCCTCAGTGTAGGGTTCCTTTTAAGCCCACTGCTCAGTCATTTGCACCAAAGCGTTCAAGAAAATTCTTCTTGTATCCATTAAATTTGTATTGAAGATAAGTTGGAAGTTGAATGATTTAATACCTGATCGGCAGCACATGTGGTCTTTTATTAAATGACTTTTAGGACTTCGTAGTATCAACTTTAGTAGCCTTTGGGAAACTTATGAACTACAATGATTTCTGTTTACAAAAACAATGAAAATGTGGATTCTTTACTATGTTTTTCTTTATTTCAATGCTTAATTTAATAATACATAAACTTTAAAAAATAATGACTATTAGAGTTTTGCTGTTTTAGACAAATAATCATTTTTATTTTGCTCTGCAATAATGTTGATTAAGAAATTTTTCACTGTTCTCTTCCCTTGGGACCTTATTGTTGATGCAAATTTGTCTATTAATGTCTTCTAACCCTCCTCTTTTCTCATACATGACTTAAACATTATTTCCTTTTCCCTCAACATATCACTTTTCACATTTTTGTCCCAAGTTGTAATAAAGGGTTGATCTCAGACACTTTTTAAAGCATTACATTCAAAGTACAAAGTAAATACATCAATGCTTTAAATAATGATGATAAATCAATTACTTAAGTTAATATCTTGAGGAGAGTAAGAAAATGACTTATTAGACATTACACATTTTTCTCATACTTTTTATGAGTATCATTTCCTACCACTATAACATCTATTGTAAAACTATCATAAAGTATTATAATTGTGATGTTCAGGCAATTCTGTCTTTTTAATGTATGTTTTATATATATATATCATTTTAAAATAAAGTATTTTAAAGCCCTTCAACCTGAGTAATATTCTGAAAACTTGAAAATTTCTGAAAATATTAGTATATTTTGACAGGTAACTCTCCTTGAAAATAAATTCTTTGAAATTTCAAAAGAATACCTTCAAGTGTTCAATCCATTTAAATAAACTTCCACATATGTAGATCCTATATACATGATTATTAGAATATTTTAATGCTATTCCACTAGGGCAGTTAGCATAAATTGGGCAGCATAGGGAGCAACCATTGTAATCACTGTACTTTTTTTTTTTTTGCAATTGCTAAGTTCCTTAAACTTTCTGTGGTTTGGTTTCCTCCCTCATAAAACAGGGATAAGATGTGTCCCCAAGCCCACTGGGTAGTGGTGAAGACTAAGAAAGTTGATATATGCAAATTGCTTAGAACAAGGACAGATATGTAAGCCATAAATGTTACTGATTTCTTTATTAATTACCTTGAAGATTAATTTTATAAAACACGGAGAACCTAGAATTTTTAACATTTTTATAACTTCATGTCATCTAATAAAATGCCCTTCACTGGGGAAGTATACTGCATGATTCTGGCTTAATTCATTTTTAAATGTTTATTTTTGTATCATTACTGGTTTTGTAATTAAAAATTATTCTTTCAAGTGGAAAAATTTTCTAGACTATATATCTGAATTTGAAATAAAGGGACCATTAGGAATATAATTCTCAAACTTTGCTATGCAAATTTATCATTGAAACATGAATATTTCTAATCCCCCATAATCTCTGTGTTTAAACTCCGCGGAAATGCACATGTTACCCAAGGGCTGTGGGAGACTTTGAGGCAGGTGGACACAGAAAGACACAACACAATGAAAAAGACTTCTCAAAGACTGCCCCCCAATTTTTCATCCATGATGAGTGATGGACATGATTTTGTTTGATTTCATATGTAAACTCAATAAACATTCTAAAATGAAATCCTCCGATATTAAAAATATGATTAAGAAATTAAATCCTCAAGAAAATTTTAGATCAGATAAAATATTTTCACTTTTTCTGCCAACAGATGGAAGCATCTATTTGGCAGATAAAAGAAACACAAATAATAAAATGAGAAGAGTATGGGTAGAATTATTATCTTACTAAAAATGATAACTACATGTTTTCAGTTGTATAAATACAAAAAATGAAAAAAGGTTAATATTAATGGAGTGGAATGGAACGAGCAGGATACAAGTGGATTATCAGGATAACTTCAAAATATTTTTTCTAGTGAAATCTTGGGGTGAGGAATAATCTGTATTAAAATGATAACTGAGATTTAATTAATTAAGATTTATAATGCTAAAAGTTGACTGTCTTTTCAGAGACTGCAGAAACATGCCTAACACAACATTTTTCATGGAAAATGCAGATGTGTTAACAAAGAAATGAGGCAGCCTATATAAACATCATGTTGTTAAATGTTGAGGACCAAAAACGTCCTAAAACTGAGAAATGAGCAAACCCTATGTTTTGCCTCATTGTTCGCAGCTGGAAAAAATACCGTGGCTGGCGGCCCCTTTCACACGAGAATTCACCGCTCCGTGCTCCGAGTTACGATCTCTGTGCGATGCCATTTCCTACCTTCATGCTTGTCGGCCCTATCGGATCATACAGGTAGGGGATGGAATCCTGTTATTACACTTTGAGACACAGATGAGGCCTTCTCATTTGCTTCTCCTGGGCATTCATTTTGCCTTCAGAGTGGTAGCACGCACACCTGGCATCTCTCCCCACCCAGCCCCAGACCACCTAGGTAAAATCCAATACAGACATGCGACTTGGAAGAACTTGCAAATTGAAAATGCAAAGGTTTCATTTTCTTAAAATTACCCACTTATGTAAGTATCCTAGGAACTGTGCTTTTCCCCCTCATCATTCTACTTTACTGGCTAACAAGTCTAAAAGTTCTTGGCATATGGTTGATAGTAATAAAAATGTGAATTTAACAAAATATATTTTAACAAAATGATATTATATATACAAGGAAGAAGAAAAGGGGGAAAAGAAGGGAAGCATGGATAAGATTTCAGAATGGCTAAAATGGACAATCGCCAGAGTGACCGGTGAAGAACATTTATATTAAAAAACACATGTGTGAGTATCATAGTATAACCAAGCAAACCAGGGCTGGCGCCAGGTGGCGCCTTGACAAATGACCCAGCAATTAGTGTTGAAGGAAACAGGTGTTTATTAACAGGGTTCCAACCTGGGGATGGGGTTGTTGGGAGTACTCCACTCAGGGCCCCCCTATCCCGTGAGACCCAGCACTTCCCTTGCTCCCCAACAGGCTACAAGCCAAAACCATGCCCAGAAGTCCCCCATTTCCTTAACTGTCCTTTTGTGGAGCTTAAGTCTGCCATACAAACAGATCTCCATCCTCTCTGGAAGGTGCACTGTGGGTCTCAGAGTCGCCGTCTTCTTATCACACTCCCCCTTTCAGGATCTGGGGTACATTGTTCTCAGCCTCAACATAGTGGTTCAGCCAAACGTGTGCTGGGTTTCACTGGATCGTGGTGGGGTCCAGGGAGGCACACGTCCCCAGAGACTGGCTTCTCTGTTCATTCTTTGGAGAAGCAGAAGTAGCTCCACTCTCACTCTAAACCATGTGGCCTCTCTTCCTGGTGGACCTTCTCTCCTATACGCTTTCAGACCACGTGGCTGCTGCTTCTTCCTTAGTCTTCCATTCTTTTAAATGCTCAGTCCGGAACTTCCTAGGTGACTTCATATCCAGCCCCTCCTGTGATCTGTCATTTTCGCCAGTCCCCCCGCCCCATATATTTTACCTCCTTTCGGCTGCCATGTTTAGTCAGGGCAAGAGTTCCCAGCAACTTCTGGGGTGAGCATCTGCCCCCTGCTTCTCGCACAGGTGCTGTGTAAGCTTTGCCCCCTGCCCAGCTGTGTCAGAAGTTTCTGCATGTTCTCAGAGTGAGTACGCCTTTCACCCTGGGCAGCAGACCACTTCCTTCAAGAAAGGTAGGGTTATTAACTTGCCGTTATTGTGCAAAGTATCGTAAACATCGTATCATCCACTACCTCCTTCCCCCAGTCAAGGTTTGTGGGGGATATACTGTGCTATTTCCAGGGGACTCCCACACTGAACTGTGTTACAATAGCATTGTAACCCATGAATTACGATTCTGTTTTGCTCGTCTCCTCTGGAGAAAGCACCATAAACTAGTTTTACCTTTTATCATTTTTTATTTTGACACATAAAAACAGAAATACTACCCTGGCTGGTGCAGCTCAGCGGGTTGAGCACAGGCCTGTGAACCAAGGGATTGCGGATCGATTCCCAGTCAGGGCACATGCCTGGGTTGCAGGCCAGTTCCTGGCAGGGGATGCATGAGAGGCAACCATACATTGATATTTCTCTCCCTCTCTCCCTCTCTCCTTCCCTTCCTCTCTAAAGATAAATAAATAAAATGTTTAAAAAATTTAAAAAAAGAAATATTGTGCTGTGCAGTATCCATAATAATCCAGATAGTAATCCATAATAATCCAGAAATAATCAGTAGTAAAGAAAGCACAATTGTGCATTTTGGTTTTTTTTTCTGAAAAGGAAAGGTAGGCAGGTAGTTATGACCCACCGACTGAGGCATTTTCAAGTGCAGCCATGTCAAAGATAAAATGACATGAAAGCGTCCCAAAAGTCCCAGTCTCAGTGGTGGGAGACAGGATAAAATGTACCCTCATTGTCAAATTAGAAACAAGTTAGACTAAACTGTGATGATAGCTACTAACCATTAACACAGGAATATGAATGCTGATTTGTTGTAAATTTGCCATATATTATATGTGTTACATTCTTAATTATAAAATAACTAATTTTATGTTATATTTACAATGTTTGATTTTTGCAGGGGAGATAATTTAATGAACCACATACTAAAAATACTTTATCTGGTTATGTCATGGAAACGTTTACCTTAACTCATGGCTGGATACACTGAGTTGCCAGTTGGTGGCTAGTGCGTTATTTACAATTATATACATAACCTAGGAAGAATAATTTATCTTTATAAACAGGGCTATATGTACATTATAGCAAGAAATACCCATGATCACAGATTCTGCCAATATCCCACCAATTTTCAAGAGAAAATTCATCTCTTCACCCCCTCCTTCCATTTCATTCATTATATGATTAATTCTCTTACTTTATTCTTTGCACTGTTCTAGGTTTCGGAGACACCTAAATACGACCTGATGCCTGCTGTCATAAAGTCAGACTACTATAAAAGGTAGACGAACAACTGAAAACAAGGCAAAAATATAAAAACTAATGCTACTGAACATCTATAAAAACATAATATAGAGAGATCATAGATGATCACATTTCCAAAGTAAAAATAAGTAAGTGAATGTTAAGAAAATAAAATGATTGCATGAAGTTACTACTTTCAGGTAAGAGAAATTATGAAGGACAAAAATACGTGGGGATGCCAGGTTGAGAAAGATGTCATTCGGTTTTCTTTTATTTTCTTGTAAGGAACATATCCACAAGCATATCAATTGGATAAATGTTTACTAATTGATCATCTGAAAAGCAGAGTCATAAGTATTATAAAAGTAGTATTACCCACCTAGAAAATATGGTTGAAGATGAAAATTATTCAAGTAAATGACACTAGAGATGGAGACTAATATAGAAGAAATTGGGGCAGCTTTATTCAATGTATATCCAATGAGTGAGCACTTAGGATACACACACACACACACACACACAAATACACACAGGGATTTTCTGTCTGGAAAATATAATGAGAATGGTTTGCATGACATCAATGTAACCTGGCAGCCAAGGAGAATGAACTGGAATGTGCATGTGTGAACAATGATGACTTCACTGTACTAGTCAGTGGGGGTGATAGATACCATTGAGTGAGCATTTGTACTGTATGGCTGTCAGTGACAGAGAGCACAGCAATGAATCTGCATCTCATTTTGTGTTAAACTTGAACGTCCCACTGTGGAAACTACTTGGATGAGTCAGAAGGCCACAGCTATGGTCAACTGGTAATTGGCACCTTCATCACAATGCACCCACTCATGCATCACATCTTAGGCAGAGTTTTGGTAGAATATCAATCAGCCAGGTGGCTCCGCCCTCCTACAGCCCAGATTTGGTGCCCTGTGACCTCTGGCTTTTCCAAAACTAAAAATCACCTTTGAAAAGGAAGAGATTTCAGACTGTCAATGAGATTCAGGAAAATACAAGAGGGCAGCTGATGGTGATTGGGAGAACTGTGTGAGGTCCCAAGGTGTCTACTTTGAAAGGGACTGAGGCATCATTGTCCCATATACAATGTTTCTTGTATCTTGTGTCTTCTTCAGTAAATGTCTCTATTTTTCATAGTGCATGGTTGGATAGATACTTCCTTGACAGTCTATCATGTGTGTATATAAATATTTATATATGTGACTATATATTTTTTAAATTAAATTTATTGAGGTGACATTGGTTAATAAGATTAGATACGTTTCAAGTGTACGTATGTTTTTTAAAGAATCTATCACCCTGAATCCAATTAACACCATTACATTATGATTCTTTTTTGTTAGGGTGAGATTATATTTGAATATTGGAATTATAATGAAAAATCTACTTTGTTTCACATTGCATATTAAAACACAAGGGAACACACATTGAACAAACAGAATGCGTATCTGTCAGTGCAATTAAAATTTAAGCTGGCATCTTAGAGACAACAAAATGAAATCATTTTTAAGAAATCAAATTAACTAATACAATCTCCATACAAACATTGAAGATGGAGAATTTTCTTAGCTAAGCTGTTTGGAAAGCATTAAACACATTTTTCTACCATGTGTAAAAATACTAAAAATTTCTTGATGTTTAGGGCAAGCCGCTCTGTCTGCTGTGACCCCAGATTCTGGCTTTATTGGTGTGTATTTAAGTGACTTTGAGCCATATCCTTTCAATATATTAAATGTTGGCAAACGAAGAAATTTTATTAGTTAAGGGCCAGCCAGGAGGCAGAGACTGTGTTAGTATTCTGTACAGAAGGAAGTTAGGATAAATAATTGTTAACTAAGTTTGAATTTGTTAACTAAGTAACAGAATGGGTGAAAGTTCTCTTAGGCCTTATGAATGTAATGACCTTAATTAACTGCTACCACCCAGAGGTGAGGGAACGAGAGAAGAGTTGGCGTATTAAGATCTAAAACTTCAGAGCAGAGTCCTGTGAGGCTGAAACCAGGGTGTGTGAGGAGAGGAGGTTGCCCAGCTGGTGCGCGGTCTCTCAGAGGAGGAGCCCCATGGGGCTGGGACCCCACCTCCAAGAAGGGGACAGCCATTCACTGGCTGCCACTGGTGTCTCTAAAAAGCACAGTGAGGCTATATTTTTAAATGTTAAAAAAAGAAAAAGAAAGAAAAAACTGCAAAAGATCCCGCTGGTGCTCCAAAAAGGAAGTGCTTCTACAAGACTGGAAGATGCCCCTGTGACTCCCGGCAGACAAGAGCTAACCCGTAGGGGCAAGTCTTCTCCCTCCAGCCTCTTCTCCGGGGAGCCCTAGTTGAAGGGCCCGTCTGGAAGGAGCCGGCCAAGGAGTGTGGGAGAGTGGATGGGCGCCGAGGGAGAATAACTGGGTAACAACCAGCCTACCACGCAATCGTGCGTCAGAGGATACAAAAAAAGCTAGTGAGGAAAATGTAAATAAATGTATTTGAAACATAAAGCAGGAAATTGATTTCTTCATTGGAATCAAGTCCAGAATCAAACTAATACAGTAGCAGGTTGATCTGTAAGTATAAACAGCAGTATGATCAAAAAATATAATCATCATAGCATGTACTTTAAATATTGAAAAATCATAGGGGACATTTTTAAAGGTGAAAATATTTTAAAGCATCATTATGTAACTTGTCCAAAATCATAACAAAGATTAATATGAAATAAAGTTAAAACTAGGTTTCTTTTTTTTAATTTTTTTATTGTTGTTCTATTAAGTTGTCCCAATTTTCTACCTTTGCCCTCCTCTGTCCACCTCACCCCGACTCCCACAGCCAGTCCCCACCCTGCTGTCCATGTCCGTGGGTCATTCCTACATGTTCTTTGTCTAGTCCCTTCCCCTTCTGTCCACCATTATTCCCACCCCGCACCCTGGTCACCATCAGTCTGTTCCATGTATCCATGCTTCTGGTTCTATTTTGCTCATTAGTTTGTTCATTAGATTCCTCTTACAGGTGAGATCATAGGCATTTATCTTTCAGCAACTGGCTTATTTCACTTAGCCTAATATTCTCTAGTTCTACCCATGCTGTCACAAAAAGTAGTTCTTCTTCTTTCTGCTGTATATTACTCCATTGTGTAAATGTCTGTACTACCCAAGCAATCTATAGATTCAACACAATTCCTATTAAAATACCAATGATGGTCTTGGAGGGTGTAGCTCAGAGGACTGAGTGCCTGCCAGCCTGTGAACCAAGGGTCACAGGTTTGATTTCCAGTCAGGGCACATACCTGAGTTGGGGGCCAGTTGAGGGCACATGAGAAACAACCACACATTGATGTTTCTCTCCCCCTTTCTCCCTTCCACTCTCTCTAAAAATAAATAAGTAAAATCTTAAAAAGAAATACCAGTGCCATATTTCACAGATATACAACAAACATTTCAAAAATGTATATGGAACCCCAAAAGACCCTGAAGAGCCTCAGCAATCTTGAGAGAGAAGAACAAAGTAGGAGGGATCACAATACCCGATATCAAACTATACTACAAGGTCACTGAGATCAAAGTGGTCTGGTACTGGCATTAAAACAGACACATAGACCAATGGAACAGAAGAGAGCACCCAGAAAAAAACCTTATCTCTATGTTCAATTAATATTTGGCAAAGGGGTCATGAGCATACAATGGAGTAAAAATAGCCTCTTCAATAAATAGTGTTGAGAGAACTAGACTGGTATATGCAGAAAATGAAACTAGACACCAGCTTGTACCACACACCAAAATAAACTCAGAATGGATAAAAGACTTAAATGTTAAGTCATGATACCATAAAAGTCGTGTTTTCCAGAAAAGAGGAAAACACAGGCAGTAAAATTTCAGATATCCCAAGTAGCAATATTTTGGCCGATACGTCTTCTAAAACTAAGTTTTTTTACTGTGGTTTTCTCTTTGTTAGAATGCAAGATTCCTTCTCTCATTGACAGATAGATAACATTTGTGGCAGAAAATATTTGTACTATCTTCGTTTTTGATGTGAGAAAACCTAATGAGGCCCTAACGAGTAAAATGACTGTGATATCACAGAGCTGGCCCGGCGTGAGTATCCTTCCCTCCTCGACCACTGCCTCTCCGTCTCCTCCATGCTGTCTCTTCCAATCTGCTGCCATCTGATTCAACGATGGAAAAATCCAGAGTTTCTCTTGAGTATTGTTTTATTAATATCTACTGACTGTTTAACATCATAATATTTGGACATTAAATGTATTAATATAATTATAAATGTACCATATGCCATCAGAATACATTACTGAGATCTATTCTGTAAAACCTAATGAACTTGCCCCCAAGTCTAGATTAGAAGATATTCATGAAGAAACTGACAAGACAGACACTAATGGACCAACACGTCTGTACCAGTTATCTATTGCTACATCACAAATTACCTCCAAACTAAATTTCTACAAGCAGCAAATATTTACGATCCCAGTTTCCGTGTTTTGAAATCAAACCTGTTTTAGGTCCTCTAACTCAGGGTCTGTACAAGGCTGTAATCTAGCTGTTGACAAGGCGGCAAACACCTCAAGGCCTGGCTGTAGGGATTCCATCCCCCCCAGTTCCTGTAGCTCGTGGGAGGCTGTGAATCCTCCATAGCTGTTGACTGGATTGAGAAGACACACATTCAACTCACCTGCATGACTGCCATCAAGCCCCAGGCCTTTGCTGTCTATTGGCCAGATACGTGAGCATCTCTGTAGGGATATTCCCAATAGGCAGCTTGCCTCTGCCCCAAGGAGGATACCATCAAAGAGACAGTGAGAGATGACAAGAAGACAGAGGTCACATTGTTTTTGGAACCTAACCTAGGATGTAACTCCCAACCACTTTTGCTACGATCCCATTCTTTATGAGCAAGTCACTAGATTGAGCTAGTCGCTAGATCTAGCCAGACTCAAGGTGGCAGGGGTGAGGGCAGCGGGAGGGCATTAAAAGGCAGGAGTACCAGGAGGTGGGGATCATTGGGACCCTTCTAGAGACTGCCTACCACAAAGTCTGTCTCCAGTCCCCAAAAGAAAACAAAAGGCCAATGTAGTCACTTTTACTTCTTTCAGTCTCTGGTCATTCCCAGGTCCTCCTTACCAAGTCCTAGTTAAACATCCTAGTGAAATTTTACAACAGAGCAAATGAAGGAAAGCATTCTGAAATGTGACAGAACTGTCAAAAGCACATGGCATGGATAACATAATTTGTAAAATTAGAGTGGATTAAAAAACATTATGTAACAGTTCCACCAGGTCTCTCATTAAAACAAATATGTTATCTGTCAAACTGATATTTTTTAAAATCTCTGTTTTTAATATGTGGTTTGCTTTCCCTAAATCCGCTAGCTTCAGACTTTCAGTTAAAGAAAAAAACATCAAGCTTGCGATAAAGAATTTAGTCTACCATGCTTTATAAACCTAACTTCTGAACTCCTGCATCACTATTATTTAAAATTAGAACAATTTCACTGCTCACTCCATGGCAAATTAACTGGTGATTCAAAATTATTGTAACTAGCACGGTGTAAGTGGATTTCCAGTTTGACTCTCCAGCCCTGAATGTCTCTTTGTCAGGTGAGAGATTCTGAGTCACGGGAGACCCTTGTTCTCCACCATCCCTCCTGTACTCAGTGAACGTGTCTCACTGCTGGCAATGGTGTTACCCTTGAGATAGGCATTGATATTTGGCCCAATTTAGAGTCATAAAGCCCTGGTCTGGACTTTCCTTGTAATCTGTGGCTATACAAAACGTCCTCTTCTTTATCTGACAACTTCACCCTGAGTCCAGAGACCATCTGAAAATGACACCCACCACACCGAGAAAATTTAGAGCTTAATGAAGTAGAGATAATAAATCAGCGAGCTCATACTTGAGCTGCTTAATTCAGCCATGCCTGAAATAAGCTTGGTTAGCGATCTGCTGTAGGATGTGAAACATCTTTCGGTGTGCTTGTTTGCCATCTCTACATGTTTTCTTGCAAGCTGTCTTTCAGGGCATTTGCCCATTTTTAAAAAAAATAAGTTGTTTAGTTTTTTATTGATGAGTTTTATGAGTTCTTTGTATATTCTGGATAAGACTTTCATCACATTTGCATTTTTTTACACTCTGTTTGTTGTCTTCTCATTCCCTTCAGAGTGTTTTCCACAGAGTAGAAGACTTCAACTTTAATGGAGCCCAGTTTATCTACTTTTCTTTCATGGATTATGCCTTTGATGTGTTTTTTTTTTTTTAATTGTTGTTCAAATACAGTTGTCTCCATTTTGTTCCACCACTCCCCTGGGTCCCACCCATCCCCACCTTTTTTTTTTTTTTTTTTAATTAAATATCAACATCTCTATACAGCGATCATAGTCAATTCCACATTTAATTTTACATATTGCAATTCTGCATTATATTTTACTTGTCAGCTATGATTTTTAATTTTTATAGGACTTCATGATTCCCACAGAAATACTGGGCTCACTCCAAAATTCACACTACTTATATTCCACTGTGCACACACTACCCATTGTGTGCAGTTACTCACACGGCCACCCTCCTGTTTGCATCCTCCCATTTTCTAAAAATTTAGAAAATACCAGGTTATCGTGTCCCTCAGCACACTTGTTCATTTCTTCTCTCTCCTGTCATTTTCAGAATGTATAGTTGAAGATAAACCAAACACACAAAGGCAGCATTAACTTTTATGCTGAATCAGACTCATAAACCTTCTTGAATTGTTTTTTTTCTCTTTAAAATGGTTACTGGCAGCAGAGTCTGCATCAGCTTTCAATACAATTTTCAACTCATTCATTTGACAGAGCCAGTTAATGCTATTAGTGGGTAGTTTCCAAGAAGCTCTCTAGTTAAAATCACTTCAGTAACAAGATGAAAACTAGCAGTCGATTAAAAGCAAGTTTTCACTTTATGAAACAACTGGAATACATTATTGTAAACTAGCATCAGAATGTAAAACATGGGGTCCAACCAGAGGAGCCTTTAAGAATTACATTGGACACTCTAATCTATCTGGTCTGTCTCATGTGGATTAATGAAATTAAAGTGAAGGTTCCTTCCCAAGATCATTGACAAAATGAGAAGAAAAATTGTTATTCCAAAGTTTCATTTTAATTGAAAAAGAAAAGAAAAGCAAAAGCTGTATAGTTTGTATGAAATCAGCCCAAGAATCTTTATTTTGATTATGGTAGAGGAAGTATGGGAGTTTAAAATATGTGATTTAATTTTTTTCTCTTTTTGCTGTTAACCTCATTATTCGCATGCTTGTATTTTTAAATTTCAGTTGATTTAACCACTTTCTTAACAACTGTGAATTGATAATTTAATACTGTCTAAGTATTACTTTAATCTTCACAAAGTTGCTGTATCAGAAATTTTAATCAAAGAAATTGCCAATAATTATATTTTTTTAACTACATTAATGTCACTCACCGATAAACCAAGCAATGGCCCTAGCTTCTGGTTGATCATACATACAAAACACATGCATGAATGTTTGCATTTGAAGCTGTGCCCATGTATGTGTGTGCGTGTATATGTAGTTGCCGTTAGTCTACTTGTATAATTATGATTTGTCTTTATCCTCATCATTGTTTTCTTTTTTAAATGGTTTGTGTGTCTTTATTCTTGGATAGTCACCTTTCTCTGTTTTGATTCCTTGATAATAATTCATATTATAGTGTCATATTAAAACTTCTTGAACAAACTGTAAATATTTTTTCTTTTTCTTCACTTATTTTCATTCTATTTATTTTCAGTTTAGAAACATTTATGCAATTTTATCTTCCAAGTTTCCTACCTTTTTTCTCCCTAATTATGATACCTTTAATTCTAGGAGATTATTACTGATTTATAATTGTTCCTTTTCATCTACTTGTTTTTTATGACTAATTTATCTGATCTCTCTGAGGATTTCAATCACACTATTTAAGTATTTTCTTTCCAATCCCTCCCCAGTATTGTTTTTTACAGGTAAATATGTTAATGTGGAGTGTTTCCTCTTCTTACTTTTAGGTGAGGTCTGAAAAAGTAAAGGCACATTCCAAAAGAGAAGAGAGAGTACTGCCTAAAAATATCAGCATAAGTAGCCAAAAATGGTTTAGAAAGTTCACCAATATCCAGAGTGAAACAGAAATTGCAAAGAAGATTTATTGGAAGCACATTTGACCATGATTGTCCCTCCCTAAAGGTGGAAGTGGGTGGTCGGAAGAGGCTGCACACAATCCCGAGCCTGGATGGAGTCACTCTGGACTGGTACCTGATGTCCAGAGCGGCTGTGAAAGGGATTGCGGGGCTGTCTCTAGGAGTCAGCGACTGCCTGACTCCGCGACTGAATGAAGTCACAGATATCCACTGCATATTGTAATGTGCTTCATGCACAACTACAATTTTGTCGATTTCTCATTTAATCTTCACCATACACACAGTTGAGTCGTTTCCACACTCAAGTATCTAAAACTCAGAGGAAAATAAAAGAACACAGCAATGAAACAACAAATCTGAGAACTAATAAGCTGATAAATCTTGCAAGGAATTTTCACTGACTGCAACTCAGCTGGGATCGTGAAAACAACATTCATTGGCCAATGCATTTGTGGTCATCCCCCATTTGGGTGGGTGGCAGTGCCTTGCTGGCCATATGCCACCGGTGATGGCCCTTTGTCCTGTATTTTGAAACACTCAGGGTTTATTGTACTGCCCAAGTAGATGTCCTCTCATTACTGTTTTTATGGCATGAAAGATTGTGGCTTTCTGGAACAAAGTGGACAGTGACTGGGGGAGGTATGGGGGGACGCTGTTCTGTAAATCCACACATCGAGTGTAAACATAGGAAGAGGCAAGATACTATACAGTGCAGACTGCAGTACTGTTGAATCAGGCACAGAAGTCCAATGTGACAGAGGGTCGAGAACGGGAGTAGGGAGAGCATCTTTGACCAGGAAAGCAACACCTGGATGCCGGGCTATGATGGTGCAAACACTTTACCATATAGTTCACTGTAGTTTGTTGAGTGGCTATCACCAGGATCTATCTTAGTGCAACCACATGAAACAATCTAGGTTTTCCCCCTCAATTGTAGTCATAACAGAATAATCGATAAGCAGGCAAAATGCATTGAGAACAGATAACCCAGACTGCAACTTTTGAAATGTTTACATGTCAAGAGAAAATAGAAAAGCAAACATTAGTGATGCAGAGAAGACACGGCCGAGAGGTAGGGAGACCCCTGACGTGCTCTGAGCCAAAGCATGCAATATGAAGACTTGGGGATGATGAACGTGAGTGCACACAGTCAGCAGCAGTCTGCTAAAATTATGAAACATGCCCATTCTCCACAAATAGTGCTGCAGTGCGGAGCTGCGCGCCCGGGCAGCCGCCCTGCTCCACGTCAGGACTTTCACGAACATTTTGACCGCAGGAAAGCATTCCTGCGAGCCCCACTTAGTCCCAGAATTATCTGGCCACAGAAAAATCCCTGCTCCCAACACTGAAAATCCTTCCCCTTTCTGAATGACCCTGAACTGTTAACTTACCCCTTGTAGCCAACCAAGAGCTGCCAAATGTACCAGAAGGTCAATTAAAATGTTTCTCTGCTTCCAAAAATCCCACCTAATCGAACCCTTGCCTATCACAGACCATGTTGGATTTTCCTCTTTCTACCTCTTAAACTGTACTCTCCTTCCCGACTGTGTTGAACCATGCTGAAATGTAAGTAATGACAGATGGGTTCCTTTGTGGCAAGTTTGTGAATAGACAGCCTTTGTATATATAACAGCAGACTTAGTTTTGTCTTTGACACAGTAAAGGGACCCATAAATTTAAAACAGGAATAAATTTAAATATGAAATAAATAAGCACGCAAATGCCAAGGCAACACAGTAGTAATCTTTTAACATTTTATAGCCTGCTATGATTAACAAACTCTCTTCACCTAGATTATTTAAACTATAGCACAACCCAGAGATAATCATTTATTGTAATGGAGATGGAAACTCACTTTTATATTTAAATTTCTATTTTTCCAAATTCAGTTAATGTAGGCTAGAACTTGAACTCAGGTTATCAGTTACAATGCCTTCCCTTAACTATTCAAAACATCGCTTATGTTGTATAAATAAAATTGCAAATTTAGGATACCACTGTTTAAAATGGAAATCTTTGGAGAAATATGACATGGTTTGGCTTCTTGAAGGAATTCAGCCTTGGCTAAGGATGATTAAAAATGTAATATTCACAAATTGGGAAGGAACATAAAAATAGTATCATTAGAATAGCACAAGTGAAAAAACACTTAACTTTAATGTTTTACACACTAACTTCTTTTTTAATTTTAAATATGGAAAATGAGATTATATTAAAATGTACCATATTTGGCCTATAAATTAAGAATCATTAAAAGGTTTAATTTTACATTTTAAATTTTGAGAGAGCTTTAGAGAGAATAACAAACATATACATGATATTTATATGATTCTTACATAAAATTTATGTGATTCTCTTAGGAAGAAAATATGTCTTTTAATCTCTGCAGGGAAGCCTCTTATGTTGATATGTTTACTCTTCACTGGATAAAACTTTTCCCAAAATTTTGACTCTCTTAGCTTCTGGCCAATAAACTATAAGAATAAGAAATCTAAATACATAAATATAATGATTTCAGAAAAAAATCTGAACTTTTGCAAAACCTACATTAATGAGAAAAAGGAAATTATTTTTAAAATTTCATCAAAGTGTCTGATTTTTTCATTTCTATTGGTTTCAATAAGAAAAGAAGCAAATTTCTTCATTCTTATTTATAGTATAATATCTTTACCTTAAACTTTTAGTATTATAAAAAATTACTCCTCTGTCACTTTCTTAGTCTACACTAAAACCTCTTTTTTAAGTTGATTGTATCTTATTCCAATTTATTTTATATTTTGCTATTTCACTTACATGTGTGTATTATTAGAATGCTAAGGATGCAGTGCATGAAATTCTAAGGTTTTCTGAATAAATGATACACGAATGTGGCAATCAATTAATTAACTTAACAAACTACAATAGTGTGCATCTTTTAAAGCAGTTCCTAATCCGAGTTCCATTTTCTCAATCGAGTCTTAATGATGAACCATTTTAATGCAAACATTATGTCTGAAATTTTCTGAAAGGAAAGACAAAATAATTTTGTAAGCAAAAATACCTCCTGTCTTGTCAGTAGGGTGGATGATCTCTGGCAAACAACCCTGTTTGGTGTCATCATACACAGAAAGCATCACCTTCTAGAAATGGGGCTGCGTTATATGCATTTGATACAATAATTTATAATCATGGTCATTTATGCCTTAAATGTGGCCTATTGACAGTGATGTTATGTCCTAATAGATACACTTTTATAGGCTAACTTCTGGCCAGCCTAGCACCCAGGAAGATTACTTTCTTCTTCATAGGAATTATAAATCTTTCAGTAATTATTTTCTTCTTCCCCCAGGTCTTTATATTTCTTCTGCTTTACTATATTTCATCTGTGTAAACCCACAAATCTGATCACATCATTACAATGCTTAAAATCTCCCTCTGACTTCAGGGTGAAATTCAAAGCTCATTACCACATAAAGGTTATATGTGCCATAGCAGAAAGATTGTCATTTGGGGAGTCAGTGAGAATGAAGAATAAATCTAGATCTGCCCCTTCAAGGAAATCAATTCCTTAATCTTTAAAATAGAGAATTTATAGCTCAGTCATGAAGATTGGGTAAGTGTGCATGTGTGCAGTACATGGTCAAGCAGGAACCCCTTATAGATGGCATTGTGTTCACTAGCATTATTCACGGATAGTTTCTCTAGCTTCACCAATACCACCTCTTGCCTATTAAAATACATTGTCTTGTCCTTCAAGCTCTTCTGTCTGCTTTTATGCAGAATTTTGTCCCTTGTAACCCAAATCTCGATTGTGATACAGAACGAAGCAAGGGTGTGGAGAGGGGGCAGCAGATGCGTTAGGAAAAACTGGGAATTTGTTGATTGATGGTTTTATTACTGGG
Source organism: Anoura caudifer (assembly GCA_004027475.1). NCBI lineage: Eukaryota > Metazoa > Chordata > Mammalia > Chiroptera > Phyllostomidae > Anoura > Anoura caudifer. Next base: position 295,023 of record PVKU01000205.1, on the reverse strand, counting down.
CTCTTTTTCACTGTGCTGTATTGGAATAGTGGATATATCCACAAAACACATTCAGAAAAACTCTAGAGCCTAAATTTGTCTTCACGGTAAGGAAATGAGGGAAGAAAAATTCTGGATTCCTGAAACTCTTTCAAATTCGTTTTTAATAAAGTAGTATAGTTTTAGCATTCCCTTTGTTTCTCTAAAATATTTGAAACTGAAAAACACTTAATTTTTTGTTTTATGTACTTATATTTTCATCCAAGTGAATTTTCCTGATTTCAATGGCTTTTTTTCAAGACCCATTTTAATTTCACAAGTTTAATCCTTTTTGATACCCTTAGGATATCAGTTTTTACCACCAAGGCAAGGAAATAGAATGTATTCCAGTTTTAATGATATGTCTTTACATTAGACATTTGAGGGTTTCAAACAAGCACGTAAAAAAAACAGGCAAAACTAATTTATGGTTGGAGAATGTTGAAAGGGTTTAGTTCAGAGAAGGGCAGGTGAACTGAATAGAAAGGCGCATGCGCAATTGGGGTGCGTACGGTTCTCAGACTCTGTCGGACCGCCCACTTGAGATTAAGGGCACAATTATATCTCAAATTTAAAGTACGTTTCATAGCAAAAATCATTTGCATTTTTACATGGAGATTACCACAAATATTGATAAAATATTTGGATAATTAAAAAGATACGCGATGAGGACAACACCAGTACACGAGACACTGTCTTCACTAATGTTTGAAATTGGAGCACTGAAGCCCCCATTGATGTAGTAAAGTCAGAGGTTACATTTCATATGTAATTGTAATATTATATTTAAAGTAAATATTGTTAATGCACCCACTATGGGATGGGTCATTGTAACAGAATCCTATAACTATATCAGAGATTCTTTTAATTCTCTGCTTGGAATTTCTTAGAGCAAATGTTTACCACCTATGTTGAAATGCAGTAACATCTGAAGGTAATTACGTTATAAATAAGCATGTTTATGTATGTGTGAGAAATGTTTGCTGTCAATAAAGAAATTGACATCCATCTCTAGTTTGAGAATATTTAGTCATATTATCAAAATATAATAATTATTGAGAAAAACTTACCAACTGAATTAAGGTTGCTGTAAATGCCTTTCACAAAGAGTCATCTCAAATGCACACCCTTAAACTGTGTAACACAACGTGGAAAGGGAAAGGAAACGATGAAGGGAATTATCGTGAACCTTCGACACCACACCCTTGAAGCAGTGAGAGACAGTACAATAACAAGGTGAGCAAGATCATCTTTTAAAAAATGTTATGGACTCAGTCTAATTCATAGAAAAAAATTATTGCAATGTTGAATAAGTAGCATGGAAATTAACCAGAATAGATTTTTTAAATAAAAAAATCCTCCTCAACAAAACAATAAAGAGGGACTTCATAAAATGCATAAAATAAAGGCAAAAGAAAAAATTAAGGACTCTAACGTAAGAGACGTGAGCAAGAGCATCACTTGCTTGCACTGGTACATTTTGTACTGCTTTCCTGTCCTCTTTCTTATTTGTTGCCCCAAGATTGTCACTGAATTAACATTCCTCCTTTTTCAAGGAACAACATAATGTGGAAAAACAAGATATTTCCTTAGCTGTTCATACCTGTAATATATAATTTAATCAGCATATATGTGTCATAAACATCTAATTATATAAACAGAATAATATATTTAAAATCTTATTGAAACATTAAGAACAGAAACATAGTGATGTAGCACATGATTTTATATTTTACTCCTTAATAAAGATGCGGTCGTCCTTTGACTTACACTTAGAAATGCACAGAAGTCAGTGCTACCTTTACCATGAATTCTTTAAGACCAGCTACCGTGTGGAACCCTAGCTCTTCTTTTCTCCTTTGAACCTACCAGTGGACAAGCCCTCGCGGACTCTCCTTTGGTGCCAGTGACAAACTGAACCCCTCAACTCTCCTGTCCTCCACGGGGACTTTCCTTCGGCACAGCATCTACTCAGGCAAAGACCCGTCTCGCTCCCTCTGCTCGCTCCGGCCAGCCCTGCTCTTCCAGGGGTCTGCTCTGTGTAGAATCAGCATGCTCTCACATGACCTTAGTGGGGGAGGTGTCATCAGCTTTGACATCTGCCCTGAAATTAACAGAAGTCCCTCTCACTTCTACACAGTGACCCAGAACTCTGAGGACGCACACAATTGGTTGTTCTAGAATGTGCGCTTCTGCTCTTGAGTGAAGATAAGAAAACTTCAAATGAAACTAAAAACTGAAAATATATATATATATACCTCACTTATAACTACACAATTATGTGGTGTCAACTGAACAAAATATATGGAAAGACAATGGGAATTAAGTACAAACAAATGTAAGATTCAGCACACTCTGATCTAGAGGACAAAAACAAAGAAAAACTCATAAAGCAAAACTATCCAGAAAACACAAAGTATGAGATGACTTAGGCAAATTACAGTATAGAAAATATAGTCAATACTACTGTAGTAACTGTATAGTGCCAAGGGGGTACTGCAGATATTGGGGGGAACACTTTGTAAAGTATATGATTGTCTAACAACTATGCTGTACGCCCGAAATGAATACAAAATTATGTAGTGAAGGTAAACTGTAATTGAAAAATTGAAAAAAAAAAAGATTCAGACTTACCTATAATATATGTAATTACACATAGTTTTTCACATAGTTTTTATTCTTTCTATTAGGTATCAATATCCAAGGCTCCATTTATCCATTTAAAATATGAAGATTCATTAATTTCTCTCATTTACCTCTGTCAGTAAATAATATTTTGTGTCTAGATTACCAGGTTAAATGGGTATTTTATCTCCTATCTTAAGTCACTACTTTCTGTCAACCCTGTACACCACTATCAAATTTAATCTTCTTAAATTATACTTTGTATCTCTTTTTTCAAGAATAATTTTCCACCATTATTTTCCAGTACCTCCATTAATCAAACTGAATTGCCCTCCCCATTCTGGCCTACCAATTTGAAGTCCATTTATAATTTACACTGCTATTCAAATTTCAGCTTCTCTGTAAGACCATTTCTCTGTATTTTCCTTTTTAATTTTTTAAAAATTACTTTTGAACTTTATTGCTGTTCAAGTACAGTTTTCTGCCTTTTCCCCTCAACCCTCCCCTCCAACCCATCCATCCCCACCTCCCTCCCCTATTTCCACCCTCTCTTGTTTCTGTCCATGCGTATTTTCTGTTATGATTTTCCACTAAATTCTCCAACATTTATATTTCCATTGAATATAAGTCATCTACTGTACACAATACCATTTTGGTATATAGTACTCATTCTCTTTCTCTCTCTTCCCCCATGCCTTCCTCACCTCCCTCATATGAATCTCATCTCCCCAACCTCACCTCCATGTCTCAATCTCAATTTCTTATATATATATACAATATATACATAAGCTATATATACATACATATATATATAAACAAAATATATTATCAAGAAAAAATTACCAACTGAATTAGGGTTGTGTATATATATAACCCTATATGTTGTGTGTGCATATATATGTACACACACACACACACACACACTGAGGGTCGAACTACACTCAGCAACTTAACACTGAAGTGAGGTTTCACATTGCAGGACTGTTGTGCTACAAAATCACCATTACATTATCCACTCCTGTTTATCATGTTTTGAAGGTATAATCTTAAAACAAGTAAGGTAGAAATATTTGAGACATTAGTATCTTATAGATTCTAAATGTATAGGCTATGTCAATGGTCACTATAGAAGATGAAAAATATAGACCTAATACCATAAGCATAGTGTTAACCACAACACAAACAGAAACACATAAAAAAAAAAAATCACAATGTTTTCTGAACTCATACAATCAAGGTGACTTCAGAATCTCGGTCTCTTTGGCTATTAACTGCTTATTTTCACTTTTCTTTTTTGGGGATCTAATACTTCGTGAAAATCCTTTTTTGAAACATTTGGTAAGAAATCAGTTGTGGCTTCACATTAGAGAGATTACCCTTCCCCAAAGAATGCACCGTTTTTTTTTTATACTTAGGCCAACCATTCAATCATCTGGGTAATCTAACTTTCAAAAGTGGAAAATTATTTGTCCGTAGATGAATTTAAAAGATCACTTATTTTTTGCATCGTTAGGAATTTTAATGCATATTTATTATTACAATCTGCAGTCCCTCATGCATTATTTAATTTCATTAGAGATAATAGGTAAATTGATACTCAGGACACTTTCTTTTATCCCACTTCTGTCTCTATGCTGGCATAGAGGAAAGATAATCAGATAAGTATTATGGAATACATTGTCCTTTGTCTAAGACTTAGAGGTCCCTTTGTAGCTTCTTTTCTGTACTGAAGCATCGTGGCATTGCTGACACATTTTTTTCAAGAACATTGCAAATAACATCTTAATGAGGAAAAGACAATATTATATGTTTTCAGAAAAATCATTAAAATGTGCATATATTTTGAAGTTTTCTCTTGGGTTTCATATATTACATATAATTAGCATTTGGAATTCTTTGCTAAAATTCAGCCAATATATAATCTTGTGGTTTTATTGATCAGATCCTGCTTAAGGGAGAAATATTTTAGCTTTAAAATCATACTACCTTTTGAGATAATGGAGCTTAATGCTGATTCAAAAGACAAATAGCAATGACAAAAACAAAACCAAACAAAACCTCAGGTTTAAGGCTGTAGTCTATTCTACCAGTTTTTAAGGAAAGTAAAATTAATCAGGAAAGAGAAAATTATTATATAAGAACAGGAATTTTTAAAGTGGGCAGTCACTGTATCCATAATTCATATTCAGCTTCATTAAAATGATAGAGATAAAATTACACTATCTTTCAATTTTTAGATATAATTGAGATGATTTAGAAAATATGTTACAAAATAATTACATGTCATGATTCTTACAAGAAAATTTTGGAGGGTGCCTGAGCAACCAATCAGAAAGTCAGAGAATAGTACTTACACATTAAACATATGTGTGTGTGTGTACACAAACAAATACAGCTTATGTAATTCCAGGAATATTAATATAATTTTGATTAACTCACGAAGTATATGATAAAGGCTTAAACATAATATAGAATCAACACTGATGAAAGTTATTTAATCACTTTAAAAATGCAGCAGACAGCAGATGATGGTTGACGCTGCACACGAAGGCAAATTCAACTGGACAGCAGACATATTAGAGGAGCCAAATTTTCATTTTGCCTTGAAATGCTAATTTCACCAGCATTTCTAATATTATGAACATCTATGAAATTGAAAAATTCCATGTATCTTTCAACCAAGCAAACTGGACCACATAAAAATAAATAAGACCACTTTCACATATATATGTATTTATATAAACCTACATGTACATACATGCATGTATTTATGCCTTTTGTTACTAAATTATTCAGAGTAGCAAATAAGAGGTTGATTACCAAATGACCTAGTCACACCCTGAATAGTATGTAGCCTTTATAGAATGAAATAAAGCTTGACCAGTTATCACTGTATATGGTGATAACTGGTCAGCAGATTTCTAGAAAGACAGCTATATTTCTACATGGTATTGGAGAATGTAAAAATACAACATGCAAAGTACTATTTGCATGTAATCCTTTTTGCCAACAAATGTGATTGTGTGTTTGTAATTTTAGGAGCATGGAGAAAAATACGGCTGTCCTCATGAAAGGATATTAACATAAATTTTCTAAATGTGCTTGGTGTGTTAGAAAATAGAGCAGGGAAAAATAAAAGGATTAATAAAAGTCTGTCATGGAAATAGTATTATTATATGAGTGTGTTTATGACTCACCGTAAACATGTGTGCATTTATTCGTATGCCTGAAAGATGTCAAATACAAAATAAAATCAACGAATTGCAAACAAAAAGTCAACATTGCACTTGATTGCAATTCATGAAAAACATTTCTCTAAATTCAGGAAATAAAGATGCCATCCACCACCACGATTATTTAGCCTTGCCTGAATAGTCTATTCCAGAGATTTTTAAACTACTAAAATTCTGTGCACACCAAAAATTATCTTCTGCCAATATAACAAAAAATTGGGTATAATTTCGATTCATTCATTCTGGACAGCTATTGTTGTGTTGGATGTTGTCATTTTATATTTTACAATCTAAGGAAAAAGAGCTCAGTACCCCTGACTAAATAGTCGGATACTGCACGTTTTACGATTTCTTCCCGTATGCCAGTGTGCCTGCCGCAACACCCTGGTCGAAAATCGTTACATTATTCCATGGTTTTTCTTTTATTTTTTTTATTGTTGTCAGTTACAGTTGTCCTGTCCTTTTTTTTCAGTGTCAGCACTACTGAATGTTATGTCAGATAATTCTATGTTGTCGGGCAGTCCTGTGCATCCGAGGATGTGGAGCAGCACGCCTAGTCTCTCTCTAGTAACATCTCCCAGTTGTGACAACCAAACAGGGGGCCCAACATTGCCAAAGGTCCCTGGGGGCAAATTTTTAGAAATCACTTGTATAAAGTGAAGGGCAGTGTAAAGTAAAAATGAGAGTTGGTTGTTTATAGGAAGAGGGGAAGCAAATTCCTTTGCAGATTATTAGTGCTGCAGGTGGAGAAAACTTCAACTCATGACATAGAGAGCTCTTGCATAGTGCCGATAACGAATAAATCATCAAAAAATTGTATTTTCATATTACATTCAAAAACAGGGAGGAAAGTACAATGGAGAAACTATCCCTTTACCAGTAAGCTAAAATAAGTAAGTAAACAAACAAACAAACAAATAACTACAAGTGTTGAAAGCTATTAAAGGTGACGTGGTTGGGAGCGACATACACAGACAGAGAAAAAGCTCTTAGCAGGAAGACCAGGGGGCGCTGCCCTGGTCCCATCCCCATGGGCTCCATGCTCCGGGCCTCTCTCATGTGGGAGCCGAGCAGCAGGATTCTGGCCCAACTCCACGAGGGAGTGTGGATGCCAGAGGATAAGAATTCACTTCTCTTATTTTTAAGAGTTTATTGAATATAAATTACATACCATAAAATTCACCCTGTAGAGTGTATGATTCAGTGGTTTACAATGGATTTACATCTACACACCCACCCCTCTAATCTAATTGCACCAAATTTAATTACACCAGAAAGAAATCTTATACCCTTTAGCAGAGATTCCCAATGCATATCCCAGCCCTGCTTCCCCATCGCTAGACCTAGGCAAACATTAATCTCCTTTCTTTGTAGAGTTTCCCATCCTTACTATTTCACACAAATAGTAGAAAGTGTGGGGCCAGCTTCTATCAATTAGCATAATGATTTTGGGATTACCCATGTTGCAGTCTGTACCCGTGCTCCATTCCTTTCCATTGCCAACTAGCAGGCTTCTGAGTGGACACATCGTGCAATGATTATCCATTCATTTGTTGATAGACATTTGCCTTTTTCCCACTTTTTTTGTGACTATGTATAATGCTGCTTTGCACATTCCTGTAAAAGTTTTTGTGTGAATGCACGTTTTCATTTCTCTTGGGTGGATACCTAGGTAGGTGCAGAATTGTCGGGTAATATGGCACTGATATGTGTCACATTTTGAAGAACTAACAATCTATTTCCCAAGCGGTTGCATAATTTTACATCCACACCAGTAATGTAAAGGGTTCTGATTTCCCCATGTCCTTGACAGTTCTAGTTATTGTCTGTCTTCATGTGGAGAATCCAGTTAAACTTGCCCAGATTTCTGATCTACTTAACTGTGAGATTATAAACTAAATGTGCATTGTTTTAATCTCCTAAATTTGTGACATGTTTTAACACAGTGATTACAAATAATGAAATATCAATACAAAACTGTAAGTAGTTGAGGGAAAGCAAGCTGTCACTCCACCACTTTGCTTAAAAATATCATCAGGTAAGTATCCAATTTTGGCACTCATGAATTTTTCCATTCAGAACAAACTAGCATAGAATTCAGCCGTGTTCTTTTCTACCTAAAACAAGAATCATCTTCCCTCCAGTTGCTAATAACATGTTCCTCTCCTCTGTCTTAGACTTCATCAGAATCATCCTCAACACCCTTATCTCCAGAATTTTCTCAAAATTCTTCCAGCCTCTACATTGTCCAGTTCCAAAGTCATTTCAACATGATTACGTATATGTTATGGCTGACCTCCACTCTCAGTACCAAAATACGCCCGAGTCTGCTCAGACCACCATGACAAATTCCATAGACAGATCCAGGAGCCAGCATGATTGAGTTCTGATGATATCTCCCTTCCTGCCTTGCAGAGGCTGGCTTCTCACTGTGTCCTCACATGAGAGTGAGAGAGAAAGAAGGAAAGAGAGAGAGAGAAGGAGAGGGAGAAACAGAAAGAGAGAGGAAGAGGGAGAAATACAAACTCTTCACTGTTTCTCACTCTAATGACACGAATCCCATCCTCAGCGCTCCAACCTCATACCTTCATGTACAACTTACTATCTCCCAAAGGCTTCACCTCTGACTGTACCGCATCTCCAAGCTTGTGGGGGAAGATACAGCTGAGCCCACAGCATGTGCCATGACAATATTTTCCCCTGCATGGCTTAATTCTTTATCAGTCTGATTCAGATTTCCCTTTTCTTTCTATCTTATATTTTATTTTTCTCTCTATTCTCTGGATTTTTTTTTCATCTCTGATTACTAGCTTTTCTTTTCTTAAGTTGGTTTCATAAGGTGTGCATGTTGGGAAAAAGAAGCAGAATTTAGACATGTGCCATCCCTAATCAGAAGACCTCAGTTCAAATCAACGACCAGTGTCCTAGATTATTTGGACTTGACAATGCAGAAACATATCCATACTATTAGGCAGTTATAATTGAGTGAGAGAAGAGATAACACACACATACAATGATAAGTAAGTCAAGGGAGCTTATTTTTAATGCAACAGAAAAGATATGAAGAAACTGCTATGGAAGCATAGAAGCAGGAAAAACTAATTATGACTGACGAAACAGAAAAAAAATAATGAGCTGAGTCTTAAATATTCTGATAAAAATTCTGCTTCCTCTTTTTTTTTTTCAATCTGTACTTATCTTTGTCTGCATGAGCTTTTAGCTTTTTTTAAGCTCACTTCTCTGCCCCTTTCCCTGATCATTATTCAGGCATGGTCCTCACCTGCCCTGACAACCAGACCTCGGACATCTTGGAAAGAGCATTGGAACCTGACACATGGACCTAGAGGAATCTTCCTTGGGACAGGAGGGAGTTCACGCTGGGACAAGCTAGACAAGAGGCCAGAAGAGGAGTGAGTCCCCAGCCAGGAAGTACACTTCAGTTTTTATGCAAGAATAGAGATGATCGGTCCTCCTGGTGGTGTTTGCCCCAGGAGTGTGGCCGAGGCTCAGCAAAGTGTTATTCGAAAATCCTCGGGAGTCACACATTAAAATTAAAGAGCAGGAAACACATAAACCAGTCCTCCCTGGAAATCATTTTCGGCATTGCCTTTTTATTTTTCTCATTATGTGTATTATATAACTGACCTTTTCTCACTTTAAGACTTCAACGAAAAAAAGAAAATGACAGTGAAATTATGTAAGACAGATAGTTTAAAAACATTTTTAGCATTAGAATGTAATGCAGATATTTTTTTTTCCTTAGAGAATGTATTGCACTCTAACACACTTCAATGAGCAGACCAAAATATTACAGGCTATTTGGAACTCAAAGGAGCTTCATGAAATGTAAGCAGAGGGAAAAGGGAAACGTGTGAACCTGAAGTGAAGCGGTGGCAGCACAATCAGCCTGTGTAAGGAGGCCAGTGCAAGTTTGCTCTAGTAACACCCGCAAGAGAGACGTGAAGGGCAGAAGTTTCGAGAAAAGAATGCACCCAGCACACAATAGGAATCCTGAAAATGTCAACTGCGCATAATACAAAACAATTAAAATTTGACACAATAGTTTCTGTATTTTTTAAAGCTAGTTTCATTAAGCTAAAATACAGACCTATCCATAATTAGATAAGCATCACAAGACATCTAATTTTATTAAAAAATATACTAGATACATATGAGATTGAGAATATTAAGACCTTTAGAGCTGACCTACATCATATAAGCAATTTAAAGATGAGATAAATGAAATGCTAGCCACCAAAAATTACCCCTCTTTCCGGTGTCAGGATTTTCATCCTTTCAAGGAGTTGATTGGTTCACTGTTACATGATTCATCTTTTGCAATTAGATTGCTGCTAATGAACTCATTCCTGTATCAAGAATCCTTTTTATGCTTATTTGTGAAAAATGGATTCTGTATCTCCTCTTTGTTTCCCTGTAATCAGGGGAATGCTAAATTGATGTCTACTAATAACAATATAATAAATTACCATGATAAAATTGTATACATATTAATTTTAGAGATCCAAAATCAAGGGTATCTTGTGTAGGTCAAAAGTATGAGCAAGCATACATTAAATGCCTACTAAATTGTATTGTGGTAATTATTACATTATGTAACAATTTTAAGCACATAAAGCATAAGTTTTCTTTTCTCAGGGGTGTTTAAACAAAAACTGTATTGCAAACATAACTGAAGTCTAATTATGATTCTAAACATTTTAGAAAATGTATGTCATTGTATATTAAATGTGATAGTACCCCTAAGATGCACATTTAAGAAACAAAAATATACCATAAAATTTATTGTCAGTTTTATCATTTCAGTGAGCCCATCTGAAGCAAAAATAACTTTAATTCTCAGGGAGAAAGTCTTCCACTTTTTGTGATCACATAGGCAATTAAAATATCTTGCCTGTCCTTCAGTAGTCAAAGTTGATGGGTTTCCAAGATGAATAAAAATGGATCAGTATATGTGTTATGTGGCAATCCTTCTCCATTTGGCTGAGACTTTTAGCAACATACAGAAAAAAACTTTCCTGTGTGGACAATATTACATTAGAAACAAATTTAGAAACATGCCCACATTTTCATCTTTCTCAGGGAGCTAATTTAGTTTTATCTTGCTTTTTTTCTAAGAGAACATGGTCCATTTGTATGTTAAATAATTGTTCTACCTTTAAAACATCTGTACTTGAAACAATAATTTAATGTATAAGAGGTATGAATAAATGAGTAAATAAAGTTTGAACATGGCATACAAAGGGATACTTCTAACTTGTCATTCATGAAGTCAGATTTCCCAAGGAATTGCCAATAATTCTAATTAGGGAGTTGATACTGATCTTGATATTCTAACTGTTAACCTTCCCCTAATAATTCCAACTGGTCTGTATACCACTTCTGCACTGATGCTGAAGGTAATCTTGCATTGACATCCTAATTTCTAATATTAATTCAATTGTTCATTTACTCAACAATTACTTAGTGATCACTACATATCAGGAACATTCGAAGCACTGGAAATGCAACAGTGAGCTGAACAAATATCCTGCTCCCACTGGATTTCCATTTGTACACAACCAATGAGAAGCAATAAGACCATAAAGAAAATAAATGAGGCCTCAACAACCAAAATAGCGGTGTAAGAGACCCCAGTTTCTCTGATCCACCAGCACACAAAGGTCCATAATACGTAGCTATCTATGAACAAAAGCAAGCGCTGAGGGAGTTCTGGGATCCACTTAAGTTTTAGCAACAAAGTAGAACAAAGAGATGTGAGAATGATAGCACAAGAAGAAAGACAGATAGCTTCATGGTGCCTACATCATGCCCTCCTGAAGTTGGCATTGCTCAGTGCCAACAGGGAACTTCCCTCCTAGAAAATGAAACTAAAGCAAGGAGAGCAACCAGATTCCCCAGCCTTTTGAGAATGGCACAAAGGTCCCTTCTCTGTGTCACCCCAGTCAGGCTGGCAAGGATGAGGTGTATAGAGATGGCAAGAAACAAGGAAGAAAAACAGGGGCTATTGACACTGAAGATGCAGCAGGAGCAATTGTGGTCCACAGAGACCTGCTTGACAGACAAATTCAACAGATGTCACCTCTGAGGAAGCATCCAATAGCCAGCACAGCTGCTCGGGATTGCCTGCAGATTTCGCAGGCTTTTGCCTCCAGGGATTCCTGTTGATAGACCTATGGTACACCATCACGATCATGTATGTACCATTGGACCCACACAAGGAGAAGCAAGTGCCTGATACATCCCAAACATGGGGAGAGATCTGGACATCCAAGTTCATGAAGCTAATGTGTAACCCCAAATTTCAATCTAGGATAATCTTACCTAAGACACATAATGACAAAAGTACCTGAAAACAAAGACAAGAAGAAAATTTTAAAAGCAGCAAGGAAATAAATACTTCTGTCATAAAAGAGTAAATCCCTAAAAACGTACAACCTGTCCAAAATGAATCATGAAAACAGAAAATCTGAACAGATCAATAATGATAAGAAAATTGAATAAGAAATCAAAAACCTCTCAAGAAAGAAAAGCCCAGGACCAGATGACTTTGCCAGTGAATTCTACCAAACATTTAGACAATACTAGCATCGATCTCTCTCAAACCACTGCATGGGGAAGAAAGTTCCCAATATCAGGTGGAACTACAAAGATTAAAAAGCAGTAAAAGAAAGTATACTGCTGTAGTGTTCTTACTTTTTACATGAACTAATATAAAATTCTGTCATGAAAGAGGGCGTTGGGTTAAAGAAGTGTATGTAAGCCCTAAATCCATGCTCGTGCAATTGTACGTACACATGTGCGTGCGCACACACACACGATCTTTGGCTAAAAAAAAAAAAAGAGATAAAATATAATACTAAGAATACCTGATTAATTCAAAATATGAAAGAAAGAAAATAAAAATATAATTAAAAACAGAAATCAAATAGAAAAAAGAGTAAAGTAATAAAACTAACCCAAACCCAAACCATGTAAATAACTACATTAAATGTAAATAAAATCATCACACAATTAAAAGGAATAGCTTGTCAGACTACAATAAAAATGTAAGAGTAAATGCGTTGATTATAAGAAGTGCTCTAGAAATATTAAAAAACAGAATAACATAATAGGATGGAAAAATATATACCATGCAAATACTCTTCATGGCAAAACCTAAAATATGTAATATGTTAAAATAGAAAGGTAGAAATCAAAACAAGGAGTGTACAGCTATTGAGGGCCATTTTAAAATAATAAAATAGTTTGAACATGAAGATCTACCCATCAAATTAATTTGCCTTAACACAGAGATTCTAAACATCTAAAGCAAAACTTGAAAGAATTAAGGAGGGAAATAAAGAAATCTATAATTACAGTTGAAAATGTGAACATCATTCTTTCCATACTGGAGAGGACTATCAAAGAAAAAAAGTGTAGAACAATGTAAAACATTTGAACAATTATCAACCAACTTGACCAAATTGACTAGTAAAAAACAATAAAACCAAGGCCTGCAGAATATATATTATTTTCAATCACACATGCAAAATTCATTATTAAAATAAAATGTCCATGTTATATTGATCAATATAACAAAATGTGTTAAATATCAACACAAAGTCCCCACAGAGTTGCTTTTAGGGTGACAGAAGCTTTCTGTTTCTTGATTGTGTGTTTTCTTCACAGGTCTATGCATTTTTAAACTAATGGACTAATACATTTGAAATTTCTTTAGTTCACTACATGTAAAGTTACCTCCATTAAAATAAGCATGTGTGAAATTTTTGTCATATTACACTTTTTAACAATAGGTGTCTCTACATTGTTTTTCGGCAGAAGTACAGTTTAGTAAAGAGTTAGGATGGACCAACACTCAATTTGTGTTAGACCGCTATCCCTGGAGTATATATTTACTTATATATGCTATATTTATGTAAGCTTCTAAAATGGACACTGTGGCTATTTTAAAATGGCAAATGCTACACTGGTATAAAATATTTAGAGTATTTTCAAATTATATATTAGGACTTTCTAAGCCATCATAAATTCAGTTAAATAATGGAGAAAAGTTATCCTAACTTTAAGGGCAAAACCCAAGATAATTTTCTACAATCATTCTACAAAGTATTTTTGGCAATTCTTTATAATGGAACCATTCATTTGATTTAATTGGGATTCTAAAATTAATTTTTAAATTTTTAATTGCTGAACTATGGCATCCCAAGAAATAATAATTACCTGTCCAACTGCAGAAGTGAAGTGCACTATTACATTCACTTGGCTCTCTTTAGTCTTGCTTCGTATATTCCTATTCACTGGAACAATATTATTAACTTCTGAAGTTGATTATATGGGTTGCTTTGTGAATAGGCACAAGCAGCATTTGAGACAGTTAAAAATAATGTTCTATTTGGTTTTAAGTGAAATACTTATACCTATCAGCCCCTTTGAAGAATATGCACTAAATGTTACAATTAAATTGTTCACTACTTGAATCTGCTCTGGAAAACTATGAATTAGCTTTGTGATAGTTAACATTTTAGATATTATCTTTAAAATAGCATTCTTAATATTCTGCCTTTCCACTCAAAAAATTAAAGTCCTTCAAAGCATTCTTAATAGTTAATTATACGTAGACTAACAATACCATCTCTCTTTTTCTTTTACAGTTTTAAGTAAAGAAATGTTACAAGGTTATAAATAATATTCCTGTCTTGTCATGCAATCTAAAAAGTGATTGATATAGAGAAACTAATTGTCATGTGTAATTTGATTAAGGTAATATTAGTGAAAATATACATTTAAAACTATTGGTTTCATCATTGATTGTAATTTTGACATACATAACATGAATATTTTAATTAAATAATCCAGTAAATTAATCTAACACATTCAGTAAAATTTACATAACATTGAGGCGCTGTGGATTATGACATGTAAGTGAATCATATGAATAATAAAAAATATTTTATAAAAGTGGAAACTCTATAAGGTTTACCTCTTATAGTTAGCTCTCAGAAAAATCATTTTTCTCTAAAATAGTAGTCTTTGCATTTTTTTCTTTTATTTTTTGCATAGAAGTAGTCTGATTTAGGTTAGAATTGCCCAGCATCAGCTACAAGTTCTATTGTATGCCTAAGGTTCTCTATCAGTAATGCTATTTGAATACTTTTAATGGCAACAAGCAAAACCTCAAGTGCTTTGCCACCCATCTCTTTGGTCCTGTTCAGCAGGGTGCTCTCATCCATCCCTTCTAATCACCTCCTCCAGCATCATCACAGAGCCATCAATCTTTCACACGCATAAGTCTTCTTCTTCCACCCATCTTCTGGCATTACTGTTTTACGTACATGACTTTCTAATTCTCGGCCAGAAAGTACGGTGTTGAAAGGTACCGATGTTTGCATCCTAGCCTTGAAGCACATTTAGTGTACAGTGGAGGAGCATGCTCTAACACTCAGCGATATTTACATTCTCCGGGTTCCACTCCTTGCCCGCCAGCTTGAGCCAGCCCAAACACCCTTGCACCACCCCTCCAGTGCCCAAAAACTCTACGCCTGTCATTTATTCTTCTATTAACTCCCTAGTATCCAGTTCCAAAAATAATAGGAAGTATACAATCTCATATCTCAAAGTGGCAGATGGCTTGCCCATTAAGATTGATGAAAATGTATCTTCCAGAATAGAGAAAAGAGGGCATTCACTGCACATTGTTAGGCAGGCAATGTGAAAGTGCGCACCAGAATTCCCAGTCTTAAGGAAAGACAGAGAGAATGAAACAGGATACAATGGAACAAAGGCAGGCATGCATCTCAGTCCCTTTTTGACCCACCTTAGGGGAAAAAAAAGGATTTCTGGGAAAGAGCAAGAAAAAAATTATGTCATATACTGGGCTTAATTATTCAAAAAACTCATCACCAACTGTGAATTACAGTAATTTACAAGGTATCATATACTTTTGCCTCAGAATTTGAAAGGTTTAAAATTGTAAACATACAGGTAGGTAAATGAAGCAGCGTAAACTATATGAAGTATGAGCAAATAAAGCAGACAAACTAGATTACCTATCAAGAGAGATTACAAAGAACGGGAACCTTGATATAACAAAGATGAACTCTTATTTCTTTTTATTATTACCCAGGGCCTCTCTTGATTACTCTTGTCTGTAAGTAAAATTAAAAGGAGGCCCATTCAGAGGAATTTAGCCTCCTGAATTGCTGCCTACAGATGCTCCTTATTAAAAAGTAAAGCAGTAAATTCAGGAAATATTATCATTTTTACTCCTTAAGAAATGGGAAAATCTCATTATATAGAACAGTGTGTTCTTTACTTTTATCTTTCCCCTGACAGCATGTAAAACATTCTTCTTGATTAAATGAGAATGTAGTCCATACTTTTTTAGAAAATCACCACCCAGTTTCAAAACTTGCTTAGCTATTTTTTTTTTAAGCTGGAGCTAGGGATTAAAATCAGGACTTCTATTAACTGTCCCCTACATGAAACTAGTAGATAAAGGGTTTCACTGGTGTCAGAAAGAAGCAAGGACATGTGAATCCCACATGGGCAAGGAATCATACGCAGTTGAGATAGAATAAGATGCCCCAAATATAAATCTCTATGAACCTAAGCATAAAATTACTGGTAACCAAAAGCTACTGAGAAGCTATAAGTAAGGAGATTGCACTGACAAAAAGTGGGTATCACTATAAAACCTGTGGTAGATGCAAAACACGCTATATGAAGAGTGAGGTAGGAAAATGGTGGTGGCGTTGATTTGGGAGGTTCCTGAGAATCCAGTAGCTCAAGGCTCGAAGAAGAAGCATCAGACCAATCATCATAGACAAGTGTGGTGACTGCTGGGGGGAGGAGAGAATAAGGGGACTGAATGGTAATGGAAAACAATACAACAAAGATGAAGTACAAAATAAATAATAGCCAGAATTTAGAAATTTACTCTTCAAAGTAGTGTAGCTGCCTCTGAAAAACTGTACATGTTATTTCATGCTGGATCTCATATTGTCTAACTTTTTGTGTCTGTACCTATAGAAGCACAGTTTACTATGATGTCCCTCAGAAAAAAATTTTCTTTAAATGTGGAAGGAAGCTATAAGAGGTTTTTGAGACAAGTAACACATGAATAGAAAATTACGTTTTAAAATCAACCCACAATTTATACTTGGGGGTTGGATGCTGTAGGAGGCAGTGGTTTTTCAACCATTCCCATCTCATGGCATGCATCAACTAATTACTAAAATTCTGCAGCACACCAAAAAATATTATTTTCTTGCCAACCTGATCAAAACACAGGTGTAATTTTGACTCATCCACATCTGACGGCTATTGTCGTGTTGGCTGCTGTCATTTTTTAATCTGACCGTCTAAGGGAAACAAAGTCAGGTGTTGCCTGTTCTAGAAAGTCCCGCAGCACACCAGCGTGCCTGCCCTGCACACAGGCTGACAATTGCTGACCAAAGGTGGACGAGAAACATACACAGCAGTGCTCCTGATGCTCAGTTTCAGTTACCCGGGGTCAGCCA
The DNA here is from genome assembly GCA_004027475.1 of Anoura caudifer. Classification (NCBI taxonomy): domain Eukaryota; kingdom Metazoa; phylum Chordata; class Mammalia; order Chiroptera; family Phyllostomidae; genus Anoura; species Anoura caudifer. The sequence continues at coordinate 277,607 of PVKU01000205.1, read as the reverse complement.
TAGCCCGAAAACGTAAAATGAAAAATTCCACAGCAAAACAATTCATAAATGTGAAACCGAGCCCTGTTTGAGTGACGATGAAATCTCTTGTCTTGACTCCTTCCCACCAAGAGTAGAAACCACCCCTTTCCCCAGTGTTTCCACGCTGTAAACACTCCTGCCAGTTAGTCACTGAGTATGGTTATCAGACTGACTGTCGTAGTATCACAGTGCTCATATTCAAGTGACCCTTATTTTAATTAAGAGGGGCCCCAAAATGCAAGAGTAGCGATGCTGGCAATTCAGATATACAAAGAGAAAGCATAAAGTGTTTCCTTAAGTGAAAAGGTAGGTACGTATAGGAAAAAGCATAACCCACATAGGGTTGGGTCGTATCCACAGTTTCTGCCATCCCTGGGGGGTCCTGGAACACATTCCTCACAGATAAGGGGGGACTGTTGTACAGCATGACACCCCAAACAGCTGGAAAGATCTCGGTAGATTGAAGACCTGGGTAATAACAGCTGGTTTTCCAGTTTCGATGGATGGAGAATGAATGTGAACATGACAGAAAGCTGGAATGATCGACTTAGACTCAGCTGATGAAAATAAAAAATGAGAGGAGCTACGTGAACATCCTGATCAGTTTGCTCCCAGGATTCTTACCCAGGAAATCAGACTGTATACCAGTAAATAATTTACTGTTTGCTTTTGAAAATTCTGGTGAACTAAATGTGTGAACAAATAATGTGTTCCCTTGGCCAACTTGCTTTCTATTTTTTGCCAACAGTTTGCTCAGCTGGACGAACGGCTTACTTTTCAGAACCGAAATTTGCTCATCACCATCCTCTACAAGTTGTTCCTCCTACCGGGCTCACTAACCCTCCACACTGTGTCCAGAGATTTGCTCCGTCCGAATCAGTTGTCTGACTTTATAAACATCTGTTTTAAACCTTCAAGCCAAGACCCCCAAATGCTGTACATATGTTTTATCAGATTCCTTCTTGTGAGACATTACTCAGGTAATGTCAGGGCAGTAATTTTTCCACAGTGCAGTAAGTGCAGTGAATTCAGCGTTGATGAAATTGATTTTAGTGGTCTTTGCTCAGATATGACAGTAGAAAATGGGTGGAAATGCCCCTTGGCATGCTACCCATCAGAAAGCTTTGTCAGAGAGGAAACTTTAGGTCACATTAAGAAAGCAAAGAAGTTTCTTTTCAATTTAAATATTATTACAGCTTCCTAGGGCCACTATATTTACTTACTTATGAATTAATTGATTGATTTTCAGAGTCTGGAACTTATTTTTATAATTCAGGTTAAAGGTAATACACATTTCTTACCTTCCCATTTATCAAAGTGCTGTAGCCAAATGAAAATCTCAAAACTTAATTATAGATGACTTCAGTTGCCTATGTTTATCCTATAATAACAGTACTAATGTTAAAATTTTTCAACAAAATAAATTTTGAAAGAGTTTGTAATGCAATGTCTTATAAGTTGTATGTGGATGGATAGATCAGAAAATGGATAATAGAGATTAATAGAGATTAACACATTATAAATGTATATATATACACAGATATACTGTTATCAAGTCTTGACACTAGCATTTATGTCTGTTAGGCTGAACAGATATTAGTAGTTACCTTTCTAAAATGCCAAATAAAATTTTTAAATCATTTTAAAATTTTGTCTTGCATTATATTCAAATGTATTAAAGTATTTTTAAAAAGCATGTTTCATTGTGGATGCGTATCACTGAATCTGTATGGTAGATAATTTAACTGAGAAGCAGAAGCTGAGGCCCCTAACCTGTGGTCACACAGAAGAGAACAGCTGACTTATAGTCAGCTAGAAAAAATAGTTTTAAATGTATTCGTTTTAGGAGAAATGTACTGTTTTGGGTTTTTTTTTTTTGTTTTTTTTTTTTGAAAACCAGAAAATCTACTTTTTGACATTAACTGATTTAAAGTGTTAATAAAACTGCAATGATTTGTTTAAGAAATAAATTACTGGTTTTTGAAACTCTTTTTGAATCTGACATTTACAGGAAAATGAAATTCAAGGTTATAAGTTTTTGTGTTCTTTAAAAAAATTAGCACTTACATCAATAAGTATCTTTAATTGTTAACACATAGAAATTTCATTGATATATTACCACAGTATGGGAGATGAATACCTATACACTTCTGTAGAAGGAAATGCATGGATACAATATATGTTAACTTACATATGTCATGGTGTTTGAAGAATTTAGTGATTTATTTATCCAAACCTAGCAATTTACATTTTTAATATCTCTAATTTTTCTTTGCTATCAAAAATCTAATTGTATCATAGATAAAAAATGCATCGCTTGATCCTTTTGTAACAAATGTGTAGGGAAATAGTTAATTGTAATGATCATGGTGAATGCTCACTGTTAGTTCTTATTCTTGGTGGACTTCAGTTCCAATTACTAGCTTACATTATAAAACTTATTTTTCATCATCATGATAGACAAAATAGTGGCCTTAATATATTCAACATAAAAAAGGCTATGCACTAATGAATAAAGTAGGATAAAATTGGAAGAACATGAAATGAATTCATTATCGATGCTGAGAGGGGATTGTGCATGTTTCAAAAAGCATCAGCAATTAAGGAAGCATTCAATTGACAGAATTAGGAAGCAAAGAACCTGCACCTTGCATTAACTTTTTCATGAAAATAAACTTACATTATAATTGCCTTAGGTGGATGGAGTCTGAGCTATTCCACAGCAGAACACAAGGTGGTCATTGAAAGGCAGGCATAAATTCGCCACCGTCTAAATATGCTGGTACAATATAAAGTTGAAAACCTACAGTTGTCACATAAATAAACTGGTGCAAGAGTGAAGCTTTGTATATTTTACAACAACTATAAAGTTTAAAGACAAATTAAAGTGAAGTGAATTGCGATTATTTAGCTGCTAATAATTAGAACTTTTTGAGTAAGGAAACAGTATAAACTAAGAAATCTATAAAAATAAAATATTTTTAAAAATCATATCAATTGATAAAACATACTTTTTGACACTTTAATACACTTGAATATAATGTAAAACAAAGTTATATGCCATCTGCATTTTAAATATTTTAAACAAGTTACTACTTTTTGAAAAATATGAAATTGTGTATGTAAATGTATATTTATATATATTTGTTTGTTGTATATATGTATTTAATATATAGCCATGCATGATATTTTCTAATATTTCCTTATACCAAATAGTTTTAAATGTATTCATTTTAGGAGAAATGTCCTGTTTTGGTTTTTTTGAAAACCAGAAAATCTACTTTTTGACATTAGCTGATTTAAAGTGTTAATAAAACTGCAGTGATTTGTTTAATAAATAAATTACTGGTTTTCGAAACTCTTTGAATCTGACATTTACAGGAAAATGAAGTTCAAGGTTATAAGTTTTTGTGTTCTTTAAAAAAACTTAGCACTTATGTCAATAAGTATCTTTAATTGTTACTTAGTACCTGGAATATTTTTCATTTTACAGTCTATTCTGAAATTCCCATTTGCAATGGGCCAATTCAGACTCAAAAACTAACAACATAGGAAGGACGCAGACATCTTGCTTGCAAATGTAAATGTTATACTCAAAAAGCACAACCCAGTTGGCCCGAGCCATATCTTGGCTTTACATCACAAAGAGCAGCTAACCCATTAGGGAAAATGGAACATCCCCCCACCCCGCACACTCTAAAAAAAGCTGCTGTGTGAAGTGGACCTTCAATTTATTAAAGTTCTCTAAATGCCTATGGCTTGTTCCTTGATGATTTTCCTCAGCTAAAACCCAAAATCCACTGTTTTTGCTTTGCCTGAAAGTATGGACCACTAACTAGGCTCAAGGAAAAGTATCTCAGATTTTGGAACTATTTTCAAAAATCTAGCTTTTTGGATTGCTACATGCAAAACTCCATACTTTACGATTAAATATACCCTCTTTTGAGGCTCAAAACTAGAGAAACAAATTATAGCTGCTGATGGAATTCTCTGGGCCACTCATTTAGAAGATATCCATAGTAAAGAACAGCTCTCTGATGAACTGCCTAGACTCACTGTATACACACACACGCGCGCACACACACACACACACACAGACACACACAGTGACTAAGCACCACCCACAGTCCTGCACGGGATGAGATCAGAAGACAAATTTTGGTTTTAGTCTAGTCCTTATGGGGAAAATCACAGGAAACGACAAAAAGCCACAGACTATAAAAACCTCTAAATGTTGAGTTCTGGGGAAGAAAAGAAAGAAACAAAGTGTGTTCAAATTGTAACAATTATTCTTTCTCTGTTTTTTTTTTTTTTTAACATGTTGAATAAAGTTTCCAACTCTAACATACAGCCATAATTTAATAATACATTGGAAAATAGAATGAAGGTAATTTAAATCTTAATATTTTTATCACTAGTTCTAAGTTTTAAATTAAAGATCTCTGAACATGATATAGAAATGTGAATTCACATATATTCAAGTCAATAAGTATAAGAAATATTTTCTTATTTGGGTGGTATATTTTTGTGGTTACACTTAATAACCTTGATTAATACTCATGTTTGGGCCAGGTTCAATATATATATTATGAAGTCATATGGCTCAAGCATATAATTCCAACATTACATATGTATGTTGTACAGAAATAAATCATCATATCCTTGTTTTCAAATAACAAAATGTAAACAAAATCTGTGTTTTTTCAGATATTTTTGTATTACACATTTACTTAAATTGTTTAATATATACATATACATATTGAATGTTGGCATTTAATGTATCAAAGCTTAGATTCCTCATTATGCTTTTCAGAAATACAAATATATTATTTAATATAAAAATCTATTGTCCTTTCTTTAAAAATATGTATTTAAGGCTGAGTAGTTATAATAATCTCAATTCTATGTATTCAATTCATGGTTGCATTACATAGAAAAGACCAAGGGTTTATTAAAAATAACCTATTCTTTTGTATTTCCTATAAGAACATGTTTTGGTTTCAAAAATTAGTTTTGCATCTGCCATTTGAGACAGAGACTCAAAGAGGCCTCACATCAAGTCATCCTGATTATGTTGAATCATATATTACACAGAGTATGGTGCCATCTATTGGGTAATATTATTCACAAGTTGGGCTCCTGTGTTTTTGTTGTTGTTTTGGAGGTTTTTATTTTATTTCATTTTCTGACATTTTAACTATATTTTCACAAAACAATAACATACAAAAAAAAAAACAAAGAAACAATGGCTCATCATTTACCCACATATTCATTAAGATTTTTCCACATACACAAAATATATCATGCTTGGTGCTGTTTGATAATTCTGTCATGTTACTGAATTTGGTTACCATTAAAATGAGGAGTAAATAAATAAAATCAGGTTTTGTATACAATGACTATGTTTCAGAAAGAGAAACATGGTGCATCTATTTTGAGGAATAATTTTCAGGAATCAGTACACTTATGATACTAATCTTCAAAATATGAATATTACTAGATTGTTTCAGAACACAAATATGGAAAAGGCAGATAACTGTACTTGAACAACAATAAAATTAAAAAATAGAAAAATATGTTAAAAAGAACACAAATATGAACTTTATATGATAATTGTGGAAATATCTTAATGTGTAAATGTGTTACATACAATTATGTAACTACTAAGTTTAGGGTACAATGAAGAAAAATTTTTCTGTTCTCACTTAAAGTCAAGGATCAATTGTAAAATGTTTCAATTATTTCCAACTTCAAACTACTCCTATATTACAAAGATTTAGGGATATATGGTATCTACTAAATTATCAAATAAAAGTATTAGAAGGGAAGTTATAAGAAATTTTTACTTTACATTTATTCAAACTTATATTACATTATAAATATGTACAATTAAAATATGCTCAATATTAAAAATGTATTTGTTATAAGCTTCTCAGATGACAAAAAAAGAGATGCCAAAAATTGTTTTGTAGTTTCCTACTTGGTATACACTCACAGGTGACTTGTAAATTAAAAAACAAACAAAATATATATATACACACATATATATAGTCCCAATGTTTTTAACTCAAAGATATTGTTTTTGTTTCCATCTAAATATGCATTTCTTTAATAAATAATATTTGGATAATTTGGTTTTACATTAGTTGGGAAAAGAATACCATTTTATTCTAAATATAAATATAAATAAAATGGGTAATTGTCTTAGACTCGTTCGAGGAACTGAGACTTAGAACTTTGACATACAAATTTTGGAGGAGACACAATTCACCCCATAACCTTGGATTTGGTTAAAGCAGAGAGTATATTTATTCTAATTTCACCTCTAATTTCATTTTTCTCTTCACATTAAAATTCTAGAGTAATAATACAATGAAATTTATTTTTGAAAATTATATTTTATGGTATTTTTTTAACATCCTTAAGCAACCTCGCCGGAGTTGGAATGATTTCCCTGATTTATGCTTGTGGCCGTCACACAGTTCCCTCCGTTACATGCCTAGCGTGTGTGTGTGCCTCTGACTGACACCTGGAAGGGGTGGAACCTTCTGCTTGTTCAGGACAAACCATAGCGCTACTTATTACAACGCTGTCAACCTGAAGCAGAGACAGCTTAGTGAGGACGTGCCCATGACAGGTCAGGTATTAGCAACGCTCATGGTACTCTTCGTGAGCAGAGTACCATGAAGATGGTACTTGAAGATGCAGACCAGAACTCTCCCTGTAACCACCTAAACCCCTTCTCATTAACATGCAATAAAGAACCACTTCCTGCCCAATTGACCCTACACTGTGTTCACCGTGTTGCTGCCAATGCCCGTGGAATGCTCTCGGATCTCACTATCCGCCCAGAGGCCTCATGCTTTCCCCCTAGAAAGACATGTTCTTCCAGCATCCCATCCACACATCCTGTGGGTCACATACGCTGTGTCCTGCCCAAAGTCACCACACAAGCTGCACATCCTTGAGGTTGCAACATCCTGGAAGAAGGCATGCCTATTTGTAATCGGTCTTCCAAGTGGGGCACATTTTTTTCCCAAATTTATTTCATCACAGTGTGTAATAAAGGCTGTCCATTTTTTATGTTGTCCTGGTGACATGCTTCAGTCATGCCTGTCCCCTTTCTCCTCCCCCCTCATATCTGCTATGCCTGTAAGAAATCATGGACACCTCCTCTTCCTACCAGTGAGAAAGACAAGCCACACGAGAACTCGCCCACAGGGGGCCTCACCTCAGCCCCACGCTCTAATCACTGTAAACCTGAAGGCAGTTGCATTTCCTGGCTGACTCAATGCGTTGTCACCCCTGATTGGGAGCCGCTATGTTCTTCATTATGTGAGTTATAAATATATGTCAGTTGTGTGAAAAATAATACGAACAAAACGGCTTCGGAATGGAGTCGGACCTGCCATTCCAGAGGAGCTGCCATGCAGGTCTCACTCCTCCCGCCAAAGGAACCTTAAAACTGGGCAAAACACGCTTGGAGCTGGGCAAAAAGCAGCACTGTATACTAACTAACTGTGCGCAAAGATCTCGCAAAAGCAGGCATTAGGATCGCCGGACTATAAATTAAAGATGTTCTTTAAAATTTGCATCGCTATGTTATAGCTTCTCTGTACCCGCAAGAACCCCTTCCACGCACGCACTTCTTCCCATTCCCTCTGTCGGGAACGCCCTTGACTTCCGCTCCACGTTGGGACACTACAACGATTTTCTCCAGGAGCAGCGCATTCACAATAGCTATTATTTGGATCTCAAATAAATGCTTGCTGCTTCTGGCTTTGGCCTTTTAGTTTTAGGCTAACGGTTGTCATCAGTCTGAATACTGAAACCAAGTTTGGGGAACAAGTCTCTGCAGTTTCTGCAGAGTGATAACAGCAAAGGGAATTTCTCAGTCTCCACCAGAGCCCAGTAGATGCTGCAAATGCATCATGTGGTTGTGCTGGGGACAATGGCTATCAGATGCAGAGGGAAAATGTTACAGAAATACACAGAAGAGGAAAGAGTAGAATAAGATAAAAGCAAGTGCCACTTGCAGGCAGGTCACGTATGTCTAGCAAAGATCAGAACCTGCTGATGCTTAAATTACAGGACTCAAGGGACACTCAAGGCAGGTGTGAGGGTCACCCTGCTCCCTGTGTCCCTAGACAGACGTGAAGACGACATTAAATGCAGAGGGTCATAGACCGAAGACCACTGATTCTGTTTTCACCATGAAGCACCCCATGCTTTTCCTCCTCTTTGCCAGAGTCTGGCCAGGTGAATGCTGTTACATTATTATGAAACTTCTTAGATGTTCTAGGCATTAGGCCTTAATAAGTTTTTTTCTCCCCCTTCAATTTTCAGTCTGTGGCCTGCAGCAATGTAATGAGAACTTTTTCTGTCTTTTATTAGATTTGTCTCCTTATTGTATATCTATCTATTAAAGAATAAATCTTGTTAAAAGACTGACATAGAAGCCTGTGGGTTTTCATTGTTGAAGCAAATTTATTTTCTGGTTCAGTTAATGATAATCAAATTATAAACACATAAAAAGTGAAAGGCAAGTTGTTCCAACCAGCAAGAGGAAGGCTGCAGAGTGTAACCTGAGGATACGAATTACTTCTGTTGAAGTGACTTAAAAGGTATCTATTCCCTTTTTTTACAAATGATTTTTTCACTGCTCTTGATCTCTGCATGTATAAAATAATTAGAAAATTCAGACAAATAAGTAAACAAGTTAAATGCGATGGTTAGGACTCTCCAAACAACAACAGTGTTCATTTTCCAGATCGCAGAGTATTATACACGTAATCAATATTCTTCTGTAACTGTGGCAAACTGCTAATCCTTTATTTACTTGGATAAAAATTAGAAATTTAATGCACATGTAATGAAGTGACATAAAAGTTTTGAAGAACAAAAGTCCTCCAAAGTTATACCATTTGTGCCTTTTCCTTAAGACAGGAAAACTATAACTTTAATAAACCTGGTTGTTCTTTATTCATGTTTCTAATGAAATTTATTTATGCTTTGTTAATTTCCATCTGTGTTTCAATTTAACTTAGCTATCTATTGTGCTTTTATTATTTCTTATTGTATGGTATATTATAGTTTAGGGTGGGGCCAAAGTAGGTTTACCATTGTCCCTATGTAAAATAATACAATAGTTAATAAATAATGCAAGAATAAATTCTGTATTTTACACACTCGCAATGATAAATGTACTTTTGCCCCACCCTATATTTTAGCAATTTTCTTTTTTTTTTTTTTGCTTTTAAATCAGCAGCAGCATCTACCAAATCAGAAAGGTTTTATGTAGAAAACATGGTTTGCTTAAGATCCTTTGACAAAGCATCAAAAGACTTGACTTCTAGTCCCGCACAAATCCTTGAGTAGTATACACTGGAGGTAAAGAGTAAAAATTTCTAATACAAACTATAAAAATTAGAGAGGTAACTGCCTGTACTACTTTGTGCCTTATGTACTAAATGTATCTGATAATAATACCTGCTACTCCTTTTTATAATGCCTTTCCATCCAGTGATTGGTTTATTTTGTAAGGCAAACCTAACATTAAAAGAGATGATTTACATGCATACTATTTTAATGTTTGCATCAGAAAATGCATGCTTTGTTCTACTTAGCTATTTGCTATTTAACAATAAATCCTGATATATATTGATAAGATTTTTTTAAAGAATTGGCAAAGACAATAATAAATGGAATGTTAAATAAAACAAGGGGACATTCTCTGAATGATTTTAATCAATAATAACAATCAAGAGAGAAAATTTGCAACAAGAAGCTCTTAAGATTTCAAAACTTGGCCCAAAATAATACTTACATATGAACAAGAACAAATGACTGATAATGAAAATCCTCTTCATATAACATTTATAAATGTATATTGGAATTTATAGGCCATTAAATTTTATTGTATTGGATTTCTTCTTCATAGGTTTGTGATTTATTAAAACTCCTTCAGCTTAAAATTTAAACCATTACAGGTATACAGGAAAGAAAGTTCTATGGACCCAAACTTGTCAATTATTGGGTGAAAGCTAGAGAGTGATGTCTTAAATTGCTTTTTGTAGTTGGGTATTATTATTATTATTACTATCATTATTAATTTTCACTTGCCTTCCCCGGATATGGCGGGGTAGGTGGGGAAGTCAACATGACCAGATCTGGTTGACCAGATGTTCAAGTTTGGCGTGTGGCTGTGCACACTGGTTACCAACAACAGAAAGTCCCATCACTCCTTCTCCTCCCCAGCTCACCCTCTTCCCCAACGGGCCCTACAGAGCAAGGTGAAGTCTTTCCACATAGTGTAGAACCAAATGCTGTTTTTACAGATGTGCCTTAAAAGCAATGAAATTAGGTTTACAGATAGTAAAGACCTTACCTTTTAGATGCTTGCATTCTATTTTCAATATAAGAATTATCACTGTAAGAATGTACAGTTTTAACATATTTATTCACTTTTTACTCTTCCTATTTTTCCTTCTAATTATCCCAAGTTGTACTTAAGCTTTTTAGTCCATTTACACAGCTATGCTCTTCCATGACTCCTCTCAACTACTGTTCATTTCCAAACATGTTTTCCTCCATAAAGTTGTCACTTTGCAATCTGTCTTCAGAGCAGTTATATTACAAAAAAATAATAATGATTCTCTATCGACTGCAATAATATGCTTGTGACAGTTCCTCTGAGGCACAGTAAAGAGGGTTAACTGCATCATTATAACCTAAAAATGACAAATGGTAAATCTTTTCATTTCAGATGTTGTACCAGAGAGTTTTCAGGGAAACTATGTTCTTTCATTCGTCAAATATTTGCTTTGGTTGACACCAGATAGCAGTGATCACATAATGAATTTCTGGCCTGAAAACATAGTTTGTACGCTCCAATGTATCAGTATTCAGTGCACCGTGAAAAAGTGAACTTCCTGAGAAGCTCATTTTGCCGAAGCTATTCATCTACATTTACTTTTGCTTTCGACATGAATAAATTCAGGGTATATGATTTATAAATAAACTAGTGAGTTCAAGAATTATATTTATTTATCGTGAGTATGAATTACGTAAGTACTTCAGGTGGACTTTTTCCGCCAACATATGTGCATTTTACCACTTTATATAATCGTCAAAATGCAATCCAGCAGAACTGGGTTTCTTCCATGTGCTGTACAAGAATAACGATAATTTTAACAACTCGCATGATTGCAAACTAGGCACCAGGCTAAGCATCCTGTATGCATTATTATCTCTTTTATTTTTCACATCCCTATTACATACATGGGAACTGTTTCCAACTTACCTAAGAGGAAACTGAAACCAGAACTGATGGAACTTCTCTCAAGTTACACAGCTGGAAAGGTAAAGCACCAAGATATCTGAAAGCAGTAATATCCGATTCTGGTATTTCATAGTGTCAATCTAATTAAAAGAGGTAAACTAAGGCAGTTCAAAGGACCAAAACTGAGTGTATTTGAGAATAGCAAGGAATTGCTACTCAGGACACGCAAATGAAGCAAACTATGGGTGAGTCTGAGGGTTCGGGTTGGACTGTGTTCATGCTCAAGGAGTGTGGAGAGAGAGCTGTCCCGCCGGAGCCCTGGCAGTAAGGCCATTGCTTCAGGCTGGGGAGAGATTCTTGGTGGATGTTCCTTAGTCAGGAGGTCATTTCTGGTCTTCTGTAAATCAGGCATTTATAGGAAATCAATCCCTCAGTCCTTATATTTCCTGAGGGTGTATGTGTGAGATTCTCCAAATCCTATCCTCCAGTTCAATTTTAGATTGAAATACTCTCACGATGCATCTGATAACTACTGCACACTGAGGTTTCTACTTAATGATTTTGAGAATTGACTATATATCCATTCATCTCTTTAAGTACGCATACATCCATATATTGTTTTATTTGAATTTTACTTATACTTTTTAAGAAAACAGTTAGAAGTTAAATTAATTAATCTTTTCTTATGTTTTATTTATTTTTTGTGCCTGGAACATTCCTTTCTACCAACGAACTATATAGATTATTCAACAACATCATGTTCATATGTTTTGTTCTCTCAATTGCTTAATCTGTTTTAAAATGTTTTTCTCACAATAACCATGAGATGGGATATAACAGTACAGAGATATTAAAGCATTGGAGAGGTATTATAATAATAGCTTCTCCTCACTTAGCCATAAGCCAAAATTTGGACACAATCTAATGTTGACTTTAAAGATATTTTGAGAAATTAATTACTCATGACCTATTCTGGCATTAGATAAAGCAAAGATCAAAGTAGAGTAAACATCATTTAGTTTCCCTGAAATGACTAATTGTTTAAAAAAATGACAATATCACAATGCATATCCCAGGACTTATCATTCCATTACATCCGTTTTTCATTCATTTGAAATAGCTAATTCTATTACATTGTGTAAGTTTTCCAGGAACACTGACCTAAATGTCCTGTACAAATAAAACTTTAAATTTCATTTCAGTATGCGCTGGTATGTACGTGGTGCGGCTGAAGTCAAACACTACTAATGCTTTAACCCTGCCTGCAGCACCAGTAACTATGCTGTTTTTATTCTATTGTAAATCATCTTCTGCATTCTCACATCACTTTGACAGTCTCTTGAGAATAAACTGTACCTTGTCAAGCTCTTATCTTGCATTCCTCTCTCTGACCCTGCCACCCTCCTCGTTCATCATATGCTCATTTGTTCCCTTGGCATTTTATAATGTAAGTGCCAAACACAGTACCTGGCACTAGTAAAACAGAGATAAATAAGACACAAGCACTGCCTTAATATCCACCAGTCTCTGAAGAAGAAAACTTGCAAAAAAATCAGTAAAGAGAATTTAAGCAAAATCCTATTAGATCAAAAGGAAAAGAACTCAAAATCTGAAGAAATCAGGAAATGTTCCCAAAAGTGGTGGTATTTTAATGAGATCTTAAGAATTCTTCAGGTGAACTGGAGGAAAGTCATTCCCAACAAAGTGACCAGTAGGTGCATACACGGAGATAAAATACTGCTAATTATTGGGGCTGTGCAATAAGGTCCAAGGAGGAGAGTGGCGGAGGTAAGAGAGAAATCTATACAGAGGTCTACATGCTAAACACTCTGTATCAGACACTAAATTATTTAATAGATTTAACTTATTGATAATAATAGAAATATTGAATTTAAGTGGGAAATAATTTGCATGACTTGGGAAAGCAGTAAAATTGTTATTTAGCTTTTCTAATAGTCCGGGTGGGAAAGATGAGGTCAAATTGAATGCTGCAACAGTGGGATTAACTAAAGTGGATAGATGCCAATGACAATGAATGACAGATTTTATAATATTTTTGATCAGTTTATAATAACAAGATGATGAGATAGAAACAAAGATGCAATCCATACCCTGGGGGATATATAAGCAGAGATAGAAAATGTAGACAGACTATCTGTATATGCATGAGCTGCTTTGGATTTTATTAAACTATTTAAGGCAATTAAAAATTCATTCAAAATTTGCATTCTTTGTTTGATGGAGCCTCTCTTTTCCTCTGCTTGATTACTTTCTCAGTAGTCAACTTCGGCTTTCTATGGTTATAACGTACATAAACTCAACAAGAGATAATGGCTTCTACATGTAAATGTTCATCTACAATTTCCCTAGCCAATGCATAATTTTATTGGCTAAGGATAAGTAGTAAGTTCAATATATGCTTACTAGACTTACAATAGTCTAGCCAACTAACTCAATAGAGTTACATCAGAATATTGTGATTTCCATTTAGAAGCTGGAGAGTGTATGTATAACGGGAGATAGGAACTCATTTTAGTATGGCATTTTTATTTGGTCATTTTTTAGTGGAATCACTATTTTTTCTTGCAATATAGCATACTAAAGTACTGTAGCATGGATTATTACAAACATAATAGTTGATTTAAAAGAGCCTATGCAAATGATAGAAACTGCATTCATCTAGTTTGGCTCTTATAACCTTGAGTGAGCTATTGATATTGACTGAAAATTCAACTGTTAATTCTACTGATAACTTCTGAGGCTTAAAAACAACATAGATTGTATGATCTATAACATAAATGCTACCTGATCATAAAAGTTTCTTTAACATCAGGTATTATAAATTAGTGCAAGGCTGCATGGAAGAGTGACAGAAAGACCATCACAAAATTCTATTTTGGGTATTATAATAGAGATAATACGCTGCAATTTAGTTTAATGAGTTGCAATTAAGAAACTGTTTCAAGAGTTGCATGTGATTTCTTTTAATTATTACTTATTAGTTGTTCCTGCCTAAGTGTATTTCAAATCACATTATTTGAACTACAGCAAATGATAAAACTCTTCAATATATTAATGTCTTATGGACTATAGATCTGTAAAATTTTAAAGGAAATACAGTACTTTTAGTTCTCAGCACTTGTCAGAAGAATATAATCATTTTTAGGAAACCTGCTATTTATAAAATGGAAAGAACCCACACCCATCTATACCTGCAATTTAGGTCTATTTTGATGTAATACTGAACATCCAACCAGAAGGTACTGAAATTTAACAATTATCTCTGATCAAATAGTCAAGATAGCTAACTAGCTGACTAAAGTACTATATTATTTGACTAGGTCTGCCATAGCAGAATGCTACAGACTAGGTGCCTAAAACCATAGGGGTTTATTCTCTCCAAAGCTCGAAGCCCAAGGTCAAGGTGCACAGTGTTGTCATCGGCTGAGGCCCCTCTTCCGGGCTTGTAGACGGCCACCTTTCTGATATGTCCTCACATGACCTGTCCATTGTGTGGGGAGGGAAATCTCCGATGTCTCTTCTTTTTATAAGGACCCAAGTCCTACTGCATTAGGGCTCCACCCTTATGGCCTCATTTAATCTTAATCACCTCTTTAAAGGCTTATCTCCAAAGAGTCACTGTGGGGGTTAGGCCTTCAGAATATGATTTTTTTTAAATTTTTAATTGTTGTTCAATTATAGTTATCCCAATTTCCCCCATTACTCTCCCCTGCCCTGCCCACCCCCCACCCCCCACCTTCCATCCTCTCCCGCTCTGTTGTCCATGCCCATGGGTCTTTTATACATGTTCTTTGACTTTACCCTTCCCCTTCTTTCCCCCAATACCACCCTCCCTCCTCCCTTCTGGCCACTGTCAGTTTGCTCTTTGTTTCCATGGCATTCACAAAAACAAACTCAAGATGGATAAAAGACTTAAATGTAAATCATGAAACCATAAAAATCCTAGAGGAGAACATAGGCAGGAAAATCTCAGGTATTCCGTGCAGCAATATTTTCACTAATATATACCTCACCTAGAGCAAGGGGTATAAAGGAAAGAATAAACAAATGGTACTACATCAAGTTGAAAAGCTTCTGCACAGCTAAAGAAAACATTAGAAAAATGAAAAGGGAACCAACCGCATGCAAAAATATATTTGCTAATGATACCTCAGACAAGGGTTTGATCTCCAAAATATATAAAGAACTCACACAACTACACACCAGGAAGACAAACAACCCCCCAAAAAATGGGCAAAGGACCTGAACAGACACTTCTCCAAAGAGGACATACAGAGGACTGAGAGACATATGAAAGGATGCTCAGCATCACTAGCCATCAGAGAGATGCAAATTAAAATATGAATTTTGAGGGAACACAATTCAATCTACAATATGACATATTGCTTTGAAAAGTTTAGAAATGTGTAAAATATAAAATAGTTGTACTATTATAGTTCATACTCAGCTTTCATATATAATAAATCATAAAGTAATTGCCAAATCCAATATATAGTTTTGCTAAATGGGGGAATATCTTAATCTTTGAATAACTAAAAGCAGAATTTTGATTGGACTGTTTTTGTGATAAACTATGGCTAATTTAATATCAAATTAGGAGAGTTTAATCATAGATATTTCTAGAAAATATAAAATATTATAAGAAAGTATCCAACATTCTTTATACAGGTATGACAATCACACCATATTTTAATATGAAAAAATAAAAGGTATATAGAATAATGTTAATATTCATATAAAAGTGAAATTATTATACAAAATTTATCCCTCCCTTAATATGCTATGGTTATGTTAAAAATTGTGTAAACAGTTGCATAAATTCTTCCCCCACAATTTTAATTTTTACTGCAACACCACCAGGACTTAACACAGCACTTTATACATTTCAGGAACTCAATAATCATGCATTGAAAGGACAGATGAACATACTCCATTGAGATTAAATTCAATTGAAGGGTCATACCATGTGTACTCATGTGTTCTACAAATTTTGGGGGAAATTATTTATCGCACCATGATCATCCTTGACTTTCTCTACTACCATTTAGCACATTTAATAACATTTACATGGAAATATTTCTCTTTTCCTCACCTGTGTTAAAGTTTCTTTTGTAATAGTATCTCTAAATAACCTCACCCAATTATGGTAACTCCTCTAATTTCATGCAGTATACTTGAATATTCTTAATGTGCACAGAATACTACGTTGTTAATAGTATAAGTGCTACTAACAAGTATTAGTATTACTAACTAGTAGTGCAGATCTATGTGTGCATGTGTGTGTGTGTATACATATGTATGTATGTATGTATGCCATCTGAGGTGGAAGCTGTCACGTCAGCTGTTTGCTTTTTCAATACCCCCCAATTTTAGGTCCCACAAAGGCTGCACATTCTAAGAGCTGCCACAGCACAGTTCAATGCAGCGCTGTAATATCGAACCTGAAAGGGACGATGTCGTAGGACATGTTCAAGAGACTGTGGAAGGGCCTCCCCAAGGTCACACCATAACGAGCCTATCAAACACAGCTCCACGTTTGATGCTTCATCTTTCAAAGGAAGATTTTGTTTTGCTCACGTTGTTTTTGTTCCCATGTTATTGCTGAAATTTCTAATCACGTTGTTAACCTTTTGTCCATAGTCGCCTTTTGAGTCAAATAGTGCATTTGGAAGAATATTATCCTGAGATGTGAAACAACACCATGTCATACTCTTGAATTTATTACATATTAAAGAGGCTGAGAAGTCTTACATAAAATGACTTGTTTAACTTTGTTTAAAGTAATCTGCACCAAATTAATTTTTCTCATACAACCCTTTGTGATTTCTCAGAACTCTTGCTATAAGCAACATATTTTGGCATACAACTCAAGACAGCTTCCTAAATTATGGTACGTGGAGGAAGAGCATTTTGTTGAACATAATAGAATGATATTACAAACAGGCCTTTCCAGGACCCCACAATATGTGACTTATGCAAAAGCAACCCAAGGTAAATTGTTCCATAGAATAAAGAAAAATTCAAAATGATCCAGCTCATAAACAAACACCAGGAAGTAGGAGCCTGAATTAGACAGGAGCTTTCTCGGTGATAACATACCGTGATATTTCTAATAGTATGTGTATAATTTCCTGAGTTGCTTCATTCTCAAAACATAGGAAATATTTAAATGGGTAAGGGTACTGAATTAGAGAAGAAAATGCAAATACAAAGTAAGACGACACCTCTTATCTGAATGAAGCAGTCATTTTTGCTACATCCAGAGAAATGCACACCATTTTCATGACTCATCTCTCATGGTAAATTTTCTGCAAACTAAAAAGTAACAATAACACAATACCAGTGTCCTCACAGTATGTGTAAGAACATCCAGACATGAATAAGCTGAGTATGTAAGTGATTCCCATCACTTTGGAGTGATGGGAATGTGAGTAAAGGAGTCCCAATCAATTTAGGTTTTAATAGACTTTCTCTGGCTGCTGTGAGACCATCCACTGCCAGGGGCTGGCGGTGGGAGAGTCTGAAGCACAGGGTGAGGAAGGAGGTTAGCAGTTCTCTACGGGAGACTGGATGCTTGCTTGGCCTTGTTAGTGGTGGAGGTAAAAGCCATAAAGGGCATATGTGTGCTAAATTTTAAGGGCAAACCACCAGTTTTTCCTGATGGATTTGATGGAAAGCACATGGGAAAGCATGAGTTAAACATGATAACACTTCACATGAATAAGTGAGTAGAAAAAATCTACTACTTAGAAGGGGAATTCTAGGAAAGAAGTAGAGTTTGAAGAAAATTAAATCAAGACTTATTTTTGCTAAGATAGTAGATCTTAAAAGTTTTCATTACAAGAAAATTTTGTAACTATATGTGGGGAAAGATGTTAACTAGATTTATTGTGGTAATAAAATGTTTATGCTGAAATATAAAAGATAAATAAAATACCATTGAACCAAAATAGAATATTTTTAAGATATTATATTGGCAATGTCTTTTAGGAACCTTGATCGCTTAAACGGTGGATTTATAACAGTTGAGCAATCTGAAGGGACCTACCATTATGATTTTTCAAAGAAATTATCATGAATGAGGAATTATGGAAACAGCTCCAAACACAGCTCTTACAGAAAAGCTGAAATTTAGTTATTAAAAGAAGATGTCAGTAAAAATTCATTTTGATGTGCAGTAAGAACTTATGTAATTTATTCATTTACTCTATAAATATGGTTGTCATTGGCTGTGCATTACATTAACTACTGGTAATTCCAGTAAGAGCAAACTGATCAAGAATGTCCTTAGATGTTAGAACCTAGTGACGAAGATGAGCACATGTTATCTGATGAAAATGTGCGAGGCTCTATAAGAAAGCAATGATCATGATAACTGTTCCTCCCTGAGTGAACGGGGAAAGGCTTCCTTGAAGGACATGGAGAAGAATTACAATTGGGTACAAGGAACTCAAATCAAATCAGATAGGAACAAGGAGGAGAAGGTGAAGATCCTAGGAGCAGAACTTCATAAAAATAAAATAAATAAATAAACAAACAAAAAAAAAACCAGGATTTTATTATTCAGAATTAGAAAAGTTTGAGTATAAAGTAGAATTTCTTGAGATTGAATAAGTTAGAGGCATTTTAGTGGCTTGTGTTCAGTTTTGCTAAAACAGTCTGCATTGAAGCTGGGTGCCAAAATGTTTGAAGACAGTCACAGCAAACAGAATTGGGAGAATATTTGTTAAGGGCAGGAAGAGGATGCTAGCGTACAGACTATTGCTGAAATTCTGCCTAAAGCACAATGTGTTCTTTACTTCCTCATGGGTGGAAATGTAATGTTCGTTTTAGTAGTTTTTGCAGCATTAAAAGCCAAACTATAATGACAGAGACCCCTTAATATTTCTTTTTAAAAGTGTATTCCCTTGGTCCTTGAAACCCTGCTATAAAATTACTAATTAATATTTGGCAAGGAATTTGGAAAGTTGCGCATTCCCAGACATGCCATAAACCATGTTGGTAAGACTGTAAAATCAAGGCTACAGCACACCCATTAAAAGGATTTATAACTATGCTTTACCTTAGAGTGGAGACAGAAGGAACACCAGACAGCTGTTAAGGGGTTGAGAGCAGAAAATATGTTCTACTATTCATCAAAAAAAAAAAAAAAAAAAAAAAAAAAAGCACTGGGGTTATAGAATTTGTTTTAAGTTGCTGGAAAATGTTGAAGAATTAAACAAGCTTGGAACTGATACGTTGAAATTGGGACATACTTGGCAAATCAACACAACTAATATGATGAACATCTCAGGAGTATTTACAATGGAGGTGTCTACTTAAGAAACAATGATACCATTATATTTGATATTTTAGTATGTTACACTTAAGTGGGAATGAGGGAGGTTACCAAAAAATTTTTTTAAAGGAGGGATGCTCGTTGATATCAGGATACACAGACGTGGCTTGGAGCCTTCTATGTAATCAACACATCATTTTCAACTCCAGTGGTTGCTTATCAAATGGATGATAAATAAAGTACGTCAGAGTCTCAAACATTCAACAAAAACTCGCTCAGAAAGTTGTCATCCATAGATATAAGAATGTTACCATAAATGTTCATGCAGAATGTGTGTGTATCTATCTATATTGCATATATATGTATATAGATAGATACACACACATATACACATATGCACAAAAAATAAAAGCACACATTTTGGTTGGATTTCATATTTCATAGGCCCTCTTCCTGTGTCATCGAAAATGTGATAGTCATTCAAAATTTAAGTTATCATATTTTAGAGATTAGCATTAACAGGGAAAATTAGATAATTTTCAAAACAGTTTTTAACATTTAAAATTCAAGAGTTTGGTAGAAAAATATTACTTTGCACGAAGTGTTTCAGTTCCTGAGCATGAGCTTCTAACTGTGGAGGAGTGAATTTTCACAGCGCTGCTCCTGTAAACCCGAATACCGCTACCGTTCACTACTACTGCTGCTACTGCACTCATCAGGAAGGCGATGCTCGTGGTCCTCGCTGAACACTAGACAGTACGCTGACACCATTTCAAGTGGAGATTATTATTATTCTCTTTATATAGGTAAAAAATGTGCCCAAAGTCACATGACTGGTCAAGGACAATGACAGTATCTGAACCCAAAACTACATGGTACCAGGGTATGCAGTCTTCACTACACATCTGAATTCTCCTCCACAGGCTACTGTTGAGAAGATGTACATTGTCATAATGCAAATTAAATGGCAAGCAAGAAAACAGAAGAGGCCACATCAAAGTATTGATCAAGCAATTTGACAATTCTGCTTTTAAGTAAATTTGGCGGAAAGATTTCTTTTAATAATCAAAGTTAGCATTTATCAAAAAAATTACTCTTCTGTATTAAAATGTCAAGAAGTGCTGCTGGATATGCTAATCGATATACTAAGACCCAACTGCACAACTTTATAAAGTTTGTTTAAATAGCTCCGCTAATTATACAAATGTGGAAGGTATCAAAAAACACACTGCTGAGCTATCCCACTGAGTGGGAGAGGGATCCATAATGAAGCAGCATGAAGGGATTATAAGAGGCATGGCATTCTGAGACTTCTGACAAATCCTCAGGAGGATTTAGTTAAGTCCTAATAATCAAACATACAGAATATTCTGGGAAATCAAAGGTGAAGGGTATTTCCATCTGAAAGAAAGGCCCACATAGCTCTGCAGAGCTTTGTCACATATACTTTGAAAGGATTCCGGAGTCACACATGTTAATTGGTTACTATAAAGGCAGGGGAGGTTTGCTTTCTCTACAAAACCGTCCTTGGAACTCAGTCCTTCAGAGAGCCACTGTAAATTATCTGCCACCAATTATCTGCTGCAGTGTTCCTTTTACTCATGTCAAGTCCCTGAACGTTACACTTTCTTCCTTAAGTGATACAGTGATTTGCAGTGAACCCTTGTTTATGAAAAATTGGACATACATTTTAACAAAATTCCAGCTCATCAAGTATCTCTAACAAAAAAAAGTAACATTGATGTTTAAAAGTGGGTAAACTTTTTAAGCTATTCTCTTTATGGATAGTCAGTTAAAGTAATAATTATAATAATAAAGAAATAAAGACAGGAGGAGGGAGGGAGGGAGGGACGGGGGATGGGGAGAGAAAGAGGAAGAAGGAAGAGGGAAGGAGAGAGAGAGGGAGGGAGGGAGGAGAGGAAAGAGACCAGAGGAGGTGATTTTAGAAGACTCCTAGTCCCTAGGCTCTTCCATTGGTTGAAAAAAGATCAAGGCTAAGTTTGATGATCAACGTATGTTTTAAATCCTTGTAAAAATTTAAATCTACTTTTTACTAAATTCAGTGTAAAATCCAATAAAATAAAAAGACATGAAATATTTATTTATGGGAATGTGCCTCCCTGACTGACTGAAACTATTTTTACTTATGGCTTATTTTCTCCCATGTTCCTTTCAACTAATTGAAGTTAATATGGACGTTTCCAGGCATCTACCTTTAGATCCCCCACAGTTTTAAGATGTCTCATTTTCAAAAAACTGCTCAATGCACTTATTAATATGACTTCAAAACTCAATGAAAAGATTACCTTTCCTTATTGATTTCAGCTCTTTGACTAAGCAATCCTGTATAGAATGTTCTACAGCTATTGTTATGCTAGACTTTAAAGACATTCTAAATCTAATTGCTTGTAGCTAGAAGCATCCGTCAGTGGGTCTCAGGCTTAAGTTTGGAGTTGTCTTAACAGGTAAGTAATCACGGAATACAGTCCCACGCAGGTTCTTAAACGTTGAAAGATCATTTCTCCATTTGGTAGCGAATACTAAATTATCTTTAACCTGTTTCCCAATCTTCAATAGTAATCAAATTTTCAGAGAGCTGTATGACCCCATTATTAGTAAAGAATACATTTCCCAGCCACCTCTGCAGCAAATAGGATCACGTCACTAGGTCCAAGTGTTTGGTAGAAGCTTGGGCACATCTATAGAGAAATTGCTGAGGCCATTCAAGGTCCGTTTTCATCTTCCCCTACCCACCACTTGTTATCAGGGTGTTGCTAGATTGGATTATGAGATTTAGCGAGTACAGAACGAAATACTAGAATAGAAAGATTGAGTCCAACCAACATTGTTCTAGAACATTCATACACACTTACCTGAAAAGAAATCAAGACTTATGCAGGGCCCTTATATTCACTGTTATACTTGTTACCACTTGTTTTCCTTAATTAAAAAAATTTATCTTATCAAATATACTACTCAGTCCATTTCACATCTCCTCTAATGTCCAAGATTTATGTTTAAAACTTTTTATTCACATGATACTAACAGAGCTCCCCAAATAATAAGGGTTTGCAATTGAATCCCACTATTCAATTATATCCATATTTTCCTTTTTACCTTTGTGCCTCCATCCCAAAATATCTTAGATAATGTTAATAATCACAGTTTCTATTAGAAACATAACCAAACAATTAATAATGGCTAATGTTTGCATTTCCCATGTAGATCTACCTGAATTAATGTCTAGTTAAATCCTCACAATAACCCAATAAAGTAAATAGTATTATTACTTCCATGACAAAAGAAACTCTAAAAAACCATTGACTGTGAAAGATCACACACTTATTGAAATAATCAAAAAGATTAATTAAATAACAATCTCCCTTTCCAAAATTTAGATTCAACAGAAGATATGAAAGCTCACGGAAAGTGGTTGTCAGGTATGACAGTGGCGACGGAGTGGGATAGAAGGATGTTTCATGACTTGGAAGTGGTTTACTGAATGACTAAGCTGCTTCAAACGTCTGATGATCACAGTGTGTTTGGTATGCACAAGGCGGAAAACGATGAACTGTGAGTCAAAAGAAAGAGCCCTCAGCAGGTGAAATGTTATTATGCAAGGGGACCGATCATGACATAGTTTTTAACTATCTCGTTAAGGCCTGAACACGCAATACTCCTATACTTCAGCCTCCATCTATGCCATCACCAGATTCTTTTCTTTCTTTCATTAATGTTGAGAAAATGGTGAGTAAATAGAGAATGCAGTGCAGTTAAAAACAGTATTAGCTGATTTGTTCTGATGTTGTTCGTGTCTTAATAATGAAAACTGAAGCTTGATGTGGATGTTTTCTTGTTAGCAGCAAAGAAGATGGCCATTATTACTTGGCATTCCATATTTCTTCAAGTGATCAGACTCACTGTTTTGTTTTGTTGTTGAGTTTGGTTTTGGGTTTTTTTTGTACATCCATTTTTCAGACTGAGGTAAGTTTTGCTGAATTTATCTTTCCTTTTTTTATCCTGACAGGAGTGACATGAACTTGCATATTTGTAGGCAGGGAGGTAAAGCAAGGTTTTGAAGGGACTGAACTAATGTAATCATGGAGTATGCAGAGTGAAATGTTTAAGAAAAACAGTATATTTGATGGAACAGTTTACAATTTTATATGCCTTTCAGAATTTCTACTTAAACTTATAAATTGGATAATGCTTAAAGAGATATTCACCTTCATAGTATGTAAATATAGGTTGATGTTTCACTCATTAATTTTATAAACTACTTTTACATTTCATAACTGGAGAGTTTATTTACCAGTGGTCAAATTAGTGTTGTAATTTCATTTATCTTTAAACATGCATTCAGTTATTGAAATAATTATGTTATGTTTAGGTATATTACACATAAATATGCACATACACTTAATTAGACACTTGTTTTACATTCCACTAACCATTATATCAATCAATAAACCTCTTTCCTAATGCATATTACCATCATACAATTAATTTAACCCGATATAGCAAGTTGCCATACAACAAACACACACACATACACACATGTTGTTCTATTTTTCCCCAAAATGTGACTCTTCTGGTTGTAGGCTCTTTTCATTCTCTTATGAATAGAGAAGCAGAAATTGAGAATTTGGGAGCTTAGATGTTTATACGATGGGAATGAATTACATCAGTAAGGGAGTCCAGGATGAAAATGCTGCTGCCAGCCTACGCAGCAAGTTTACTGGGTGGTGGTATAATATACTGTGTTTTTCATCAACCCAAACTCTATTAAGAGGATTGATTTCAAGAAGTAATAGACACCCACACAAGAGAGGTGTCTATGAAAGTGTGAATAATGGATTCCTTGACAGGTAATATCAAATCTGAGATTGAAGCTTGTCACTTGCCAAGAGAAGTATCCATTCTTACCTTTGGAATCAGATAATGGTCACTGTTTTGGGGAAAGCACAAATTTCAAGTAATCGCTTTTCATTTCCTGAAATTCATATCCTACACATGCTCACTGATATTCAGGTAACTAGGTCAGGTCCGCTGGGCCTAGAGCGCCAGTGCTCCCACATTCATAGCCCCGAGTGGAACTTAGAACGCACAGGTCAAGTTCCGGTACAAAATCCTACTGAAATTTTGATTGAAGTTGCACTGCATGAAATGATTAAATTTGAAAGAAGTAAAGTATTTATAATATCTTTCCACTTATTTTGATTTGCTTGTATGATCTTCATTGAACTGAAGTTATATTCTTCATGTACGTCTGTCCTCACATTTCTCACAAAATTTTTTAAAATTTAATAGTGTGCTATATTAATAAAACATTTTTCTGACATGTGTTTCTACATAGGAAAGCTTATGATTTGTACATATAATACGTACATATAAAGATATATGTTAGCACTTATACATACAAAAATATATATACACACACATTTGCATACATTCTCAGATCGTATTCTATGGCCCCAATAATTAGAGATATGGACACATGCCCTGGGCTTAGTATAAAGTGCTCTCTCCCAAGTGGGCTGGGTAAGAGTAAGGGTCTCCCAATACACAATCTGTTGATAAGGCTGACCAATGAGAGGTAAAATTGAAACCCACCCATGAATGGTGATTGGCTGTTGCTTATCTCCTCTGGTGGTAGAAGGAGGGATGCTGTGTTGACATGGGGCAGCAAGTCCCGTTGCTGTAGCAGGAAGTAATGTTGCTGTGATTATGGGCCCCCAGAACTGAAATAAAAGGTTTCAGTGATAAGGACCTTGCTATTCAATACAGAGGTTTGGATGAACAAAAATGTTGGAGATTTGTTTGGCTAAGCAGGAAAAAAAAGTGGACACAAATGCGAAAGTGAATGCAAAGCCTTGCCCACCAACTCGGGATGCTCCCCAGTGCTGGCTAACCTGCGGAGAGGTATGAAGACAGGCACAGGACACAAAGAAAGGGGCCTCTGTGTCTAGGTGCTCGCCAGATACTGGGCAGCACATTGAGTGAAAGTAGCACTCTCTTATCTGTACTGACTTTGGCACTAAAGGCCGAGAAAGAAATCCTCCCTACTGATCCTCCCTAACCTCAATCCAGCCTCCCTCTTCTCCCTGCACCCCAAGCCTTCCATGTTCTGTGGCTGGAGGAAGCTCCTAAATACAGCTAATCAGTGTTCTCAGTGCAGAACAGAAACTAACCTGACCTTGGACAAGAGGGCCTCTGGGCCAACTCACTGTACTCTTTGTGTGCCTTCCACTTCTGAGTGCATAGTTGATATCAACGTTTGGCATGCTTGTACTGTGAATACCCAGCAGAGGGAATTCACTCGTTCAGGGACAGCCACACACAGAGAAGGAATCCTGTGTTCCACTGCACTACGGGGTTCAACAGAAGCAATCGAGAAACTCGGGAGAAGGGGAATCTCAGTATTAGTCAAACACCTGATGGCTGTGGAGTACTCAGAGATTTCATTTCCCAGCTCAGCAGTACTGCCTGTCTCGTACAGCCACTAAGTATAAGCCTTTAGAAATCATAACAACTGTCAAGTTGGCTACAAAGCTCTCCTGGAAAGCGAATGCCTCACCATGGAGGCTTCATAATTCACGAGCCTGACACCCTTATTTTGGATTATTTGCAACCCAGACTCAATGACTAACAAGGGAAGGGCCTAAAAGCCCTCTCACTCATTACTCAAAAAATATTATACCTAAGACTGTCCTGGGCCCGGTGTTATTTGAAAAAGTGGCAGCTACATGCTAATGGCAACTTTACTTCCTACTCCAACACTTAAGCAAAGTCACTTGCTCCACGGAGCCCCTGACTTACAGAGATCCCCCTAAATTCCCAAATCGGTTAAATGAAAACCTGATGGCGTATATCAGGAAGCAGCTGTCATCCAGACTGAAGGCGGCATCGGAAGACCAACAGGAAGGTTATAGACACCTCTCGTTTGAGCTTGGCTGCAGACCACGAAACCAAACACAGCTGCTGACAGAATGATCAGCATCACACACAGAGATGGTCACAGGGAGGGACCATGCTCTGTAAAAACAGACCAGAATCAAGTTGCTACTTAAGCTTGTACTATCTGGGGTTTTGACACTGGCACCGAGATTCATCATCACGCAGGAAATGACACCACATCCAGCATTATGACTGGACACCAAGTAAAGAATAACGTTTCTGATGTAGAAGCCACAGTTGCATGCTGGGCTTGTCATCCCTGCCAAAACTTGGCCCATTTGACTCATGGGTGAAAGAGACCACATAGCATTTTGACAATTCCTTGAGATTACCAGAGGCTCCTCTATGCTGTGAAGACTGGTCTACAGTGTTAACTCTGGTCACAGCTTTTGACTCTTAAAAGTAAACTGTGCATATATTTTCCTGCTGTCAAAAATATCGATAGTCTAACAATGTCGTCTTTGCTACAAAGGATACCTGATAGTAGGGTGTAGTCCTGGTTATTTTATGATCATTTTATGCATCTTATCAAAACCAGGATGCCGGCACTACTGAGTGATAGAAGGACTTTAAAAAAAGCTCATCCTATACCAGGACTAAACTGTAAACTCTTCTGGGAGGTAGAAGTAAAAATTTGGTATCGCTGGGCTGAAAGTATCAAGGTGTCAATAGGGCCATGCTGCCTCTGGAGGATCAAGGCAGCTTCTTCCAGTTTCTAGCATTCCTTTGCTGAGGGCTGCATCACCCCACCCTTCAAGGGCAGCATTTTCAAACCTCTCTGTGTTATCTTCACATTCTTTCTTTTCCGTCTTTGTGTCAAGTCTCCTTCTGGCTCCAGATCTTTTGGTCCAGGTCATGTGTAGCATTAGGGCCCTCCTGTATAATTCAATACAACCCCCCTATCTCAAGATCCTTAATTTAATCACAACTGTGTATATTCTTTTTCTAAACAGATAACAGCTACAGGTTTTGGGTATTAGAGCCTGTTATCTTTGGGGGCCATTATTTAGCCAACTACAACTGATGTCTAGTTTTGCTGCTCTTCATTGGTTTCTTAAGGGCCAAACAGAGAGCTTTCTATCAAAGAATAAAATAAATGTTCCATGGAACTGTAAACTACTTGTCTGTTTTATAATCATCGTTCCTTCATAAAGAACAGGCGGAAGCAGAGTCACTCTGTGGGCTGGAATGATTAGGATTAACCATTGTTCCTGCAGAAGCTGGAACAAGGGGATTAAGAAGGAGGATCTCTGTTAGGTAAGGACAGGGATGATCTCAGCCAGTCTGAGGCACTCAGCTAACTAACAATCTCAAGTAACTCTCCACTCCCCCCTGGGCCTTCCTGGAGCCATGGCACTGACCTTGGTCCAAACCTAAATGAAATGTACTCAGTAATGTTTAATGTACTTCTGTGCTGGGGTAATTAATGTAGTGCTGCGCAATGGTTTTGGACAGAGCAGGTGACCAGCAGCGGCAGATGCTCAGAGATTTTTATAGGATACATACAAAATACATAAGAGATTACAGAATATGCAACAGCTTTCTCATGGCCTGCTGTTGGTGCTGGTGCCCAGCCTCATTCTGGCTATGTGAGCAAACGCACTTGTTTTCTTCCGAGGTCACCACAGGACTTGCTGCTGGTGCTCTGACCTAAGGTTGTCTCCTCCACTGGGTTCAGCCTCCCGGCCTCTCCCATCCTCTTCCACAAAGAAGGATCCTCTCTCAAGGCATCTATGGTGTTATTATTTATGTCTAAATAATCACATGGCAAAAAAAACAATAAAAATATCTTTTCACCTTTTCCTTTGAGCTCCTGCCCCTCTTCTTTGCTCCCCTTTAGAGAGAAACTCTTAGATAGAGCTGTCTGTACTTCCTGTCTCTAATTTTCCTCTTCTCTCGCTTGAACTCACTCCCAGCTGACTTCACTATCTCCGCTTCCTCCCCTTGCCTTGCTGGCCCCTCCTTTTCTGTTCCCCAAGCCACAATTAGCCTCTGTGTTGTTACTGGGGCACATACACATGGCTGCCTCAGGGCACTTGCATTGGCTAAATCTCTCTATCTAAACAGAATGTTCTCACATGGCTTGCCTCTCACTTTTCTTAAGTCATTGCTCAAATATCACTTTTCATTCAGACCTGCCTCCTGACTAATTCAGTGGTCAAATATTTTCCATCCCTTATAATAATTTGTTTTGCTTGAATTTTCTAGAAGTATTTTATTAGGTATATTTAAACCACCCATTCCGTGATTTTGTTAATTTCTTCTTTAATATTGTCAGTTTCTGTACTGTATGTTAATGGTACATTGTTAGGTTCATACATTTTTTTTTGTTTATTATATCTTCTTTGTGCTTTCTTCACTTCTTATTTGGTATCCTTCGTTAATGAAAATGGGTTTTCGTTAAATTGTGTGTGTTTCGTTATTATTTGCCTAGTCTATCCTTGTGATTCATTTTTCCCCAATTGCCTGTATGTACATGTTTACGTATATGTTCTGTCATGTTTCATGTAAGCAGTACAATGAAGGATTTTTTAATTCACTAGATAATACTTGTACATTAATCATACCTTACATTCAACCTACTTACATTTATTGTAATTACTATATATTACAAATTATTTCTATTTGTTTACTTTCTATTTTTCTTCTCTTTCCTTCTTCTTCCCTCTGTCTCTTCACTTTTTCCCATTAGTTATAATTTTTAAATACTTTCTCTTATTCCCACATTTACACAAAGATCACAGTCGTTCAGAAAGCATAGTGAATGTCTTCTGGTGCCAAAATTCAACCTTGTGTTTTATGTTAAAAACTGCAATAACTACCTTATATGTTCACTAATTCATTAAATGTGCCAATGGGAAGTAATTGTTTTGTTTATCTATTTGGAATTTATTAATAGGAGTTTTAGTATATTGTGTTTATTCAGTTTCATCCAAATTTCATAGTTTAATTGTTAGCTGACTAACAATTTTATTTCATTTTACAACACAGGTGTACAAGTCTGTTTGTTGGGTTCTCTCACTAATGCCCTTCCCCCCGCAGCCTGTTCAGCTGTTGCTAATTCTGCCCATTTCCAACCTGCCTCTGGGGATCTCCTTTCCAAACCCAGGCTCATCCAGATTGGTTAGGGCTGCTGCCACGTTATGATAACAGATACACTTCATAGCAAGAATGCAGGCCAGGGGTATCTCAGCACAGTCCCTGACCCCAAACTGTGCCTGTTGTGCCCCTTGTCCCTAGGTATTCATTGGCGTAAATTACAGCCTAGGTTCACTGCAACTTTCCAAGCCCATTTTCCTGGGACCAAGCAGGGAGAGTAACCCTTACCCCCAAATCTGTGCTCGAAGTGCTCCGTTCCACTTCCAAGAGCAAACTCCAAGCCGTCTTGTTCCTCACACTCAGATGCCTCGGGCCTGTAGCTGGACACTGCCTTCTAGTCTGTGAAAATTTTGCCGTTTTTCAGCTCGAGCTGAAAAATCTGTTTTCTTTCATGATTTGAATAAATTATTTTCTTACTAGTTTCCTAATAGATTAGCATACACTAATAACTATCCTGAAGGAGCATGAATGAATTTTTAAATTTTGTCTCCTTACGTAATTTGTCTCAGCACGTGCAAAAGAGCACACATCCTGTGTTCAGATTAGAAACTATCCCTAGCTGTTACCTCTGCCTCTTCCTGATGTACAGTGTGTAACAGAAAACGACCAGCCAGATATGGGAGTGCTATTCAAAACAATGGTAATCCAATATTTTATCTTAAATAAAAGCAAATTTCCATAATGCAAGAAAGAGTCACATAGTAGTTACAAAAACAAAATTTAACAGTTAAGATTGTAATAGATTTTGTGTGTTGGTGGGAATAGCATCAGTGATTTTTTTTGTGAGGAACAATAATTCTCACACAGATGAAGAGGAAAAGTAATGAATTTCAGAGAAATGAAACAACACATGAAAAGGCGAAAACTTGGCCAAACATTGTCATCTTTGAGCGATAATGGGTCATCATTTTGAATGGTGGGCCATACAAGTTGGAGCGGCTGAACGTGAGCTTGGTGAACTCAGTGTTAGACTAAGAAATTGATCCTCAATATCGTTGGCAAAGGTGTTGCCTGATTGCATATGAAATAATAAGAATAATCTCAATGAGAATAAAAACTCAACTGACATTAAAAGAATTGGGATTTTTCAGTTGAGAAATGTACACAGCCATTAAAAACCGAAACAGTCAGGCTCTAGAAATGTATCATTTATTGTTTGGGGTTTTGCCCCATAATCTCTGTTAAATCTACAATGTGAAATAGGACCCAGCTCAGTATTTTACATAAACTTTACTGTAGTCCTATAAAGTAAATTTTACTGCTGTCTGAAAAGTACACACAAGGCAAGTGAGGTTGAAAAAAATTATATGGCTAATAACTGGCAGAGCAAGAATTATTACAGGAGGGTTTTGAGTCCAGAGTCGCCACTCTTACACATTCCTCCCAAGTGCGTCCCTGGAGCATTTGGGGACATTAAATGCTTATGGTACATGTCTCTCATTTACTCATTTTATTATTTTTTTAATGTCTGGCTTCTCATTTGGGGGCAATAACAATTCCAGTCTTAAAAATTGTATTTAAATATAATGATAAATGTGAATTTTGGTTAACCACACTTAACAAGAGAGCTCTTGATGGAGAAATTTCTAGCAGTGAATTATGAGTCGAAGCTATTCTTGAGACTTATTAACATAGATAGAAGTAGAATGGAATAATAATGGAATGATAATGGAAATCACATTTCTATAATTGAGATAATCCATATTCTACAGTACCCCAGGTTCATTTGTAAAATTAGTATGAAATGATAAATGAAAAGAGTTATTGTGCAGCTGGACAATGTTTAATTTGCTGAGGCAGTGTTCAGCTTAGTGATTCTACCTGGCATTTACTTTCCTTTAGATTATTTTTTTCTTTTCCGATATTCAGATTGACACCAGAAATTGTGTTAAAAAGATAAGAAAATCCAAAATTCTTAGTGTTGTGTGCTTTTCTATGTGGTTGGATTTGTATCATTTTATTTCACATTATTTTTCTCTGAGTGCACATCTCACTCTTTGGGCTCTAATTTTGATGATTCTTATAATAGAGATTGCATTAATGGAATTCTCTGCTCTAATAATTTCAGCGTTTTAAATTTGAATATAAAGTTTTAATCTAAATAAAAGGTAAGTTAAGAACATTTGATGTTAATTAAAAGCATTCTTTATGCATGGCTAAATACCTGTTATACTGTCAGAAGACAAAAATACACATTGAATTAATAGGCAAAAAGAATAAACACAGGTTTAAATATAGGCACCAAGGCATGCTGTGAAAATATTACTGTTGATATTATTATAGTATTCATTAATTAATACTATTAGTAGGAAAAATAAGCAAAAGAAACCCCTCAAGGAAGCCAATTGAGTATATCATTTCCAAACACCACATTGAATAGATTGAAATTGTCCCTGATAGTTTGAAATTGGTACTGGCAGGAGTACATATTTATACCATAAAAATCGGAAAATATTTCTTTTGTCCTCCAGAAAGCTGGTTGTCAAAAATTTGCCAGCATAGCACTGAGTGGAAATCAGTTGGGAATGAATTTCAGAGATTTTGGAAGAAGAGGCAGTGAATAAACAATGAAAAGTATTCTCAAAAGGTTTTGCTTTAAAGAGAAGCAAAAAAAGAGGGGAGGGGGTTGGTGCAGAAGCTCAAAGAAAACATGCGGTGGTTCAGAGAAGTATGTGTTTGTCAGTGTTATTTGGTGTGGTCTTTTTTTATGATATAGCAGTAATTAATTTTAACAAACGTGTAAGCAAAGTGAACGTTTCATTCGAAAGGAGAATCGCTAGATGACACAGAAGAGAAAAGGAGGATCGCCCAGAGTAGCTGCCTTGGGTCTGCGGGAAGGAGACGGGACCCAGTGCCTGGCAGGTCTCCGGAGTTACCCATGACGAGGGAGAGGGGGGCAGAGCATCTGGGTACACCTGCAGCCAGCCAAATACATTACAGAGATGGCGTATCCCTTCTAATTCATTATTTTCCCAAGAGACATTACATTTTGAACATATATGGCTTGTGTTCATTTCATTTTCTCATATAAGACCTTCAGAAAAAAAAAAAATCAAGTTTACAGTGTAATGACCTTAACATATACATTAAAATAGGCCACATTAAAATCCTAACCCAGTCTGTTTATATGTTTAACTGTATACAGGCCCACAAATTTTGACACTTCTTTAAGCAATCCATAAAATGATTTGTCTGGAGGGCCACATGATACAACTTTTGAGCAGAGTTCAGAGTTCTCTATCTGCTATTTCACACACATTAAGAAAACAAAATAAAAAACAAAACAACCCACAGCATTAGCAATGCATTTTATGACTCAGGCTATATAAAAGATCATTTCAATGAATATCTGCATTAGTTGGCTGTTAAATGGCTGTTTACATAACCATTATATTTGCTAATGAAGGGGTGCAGAAAAGGCTGAAGCAGGATGTGCTACTTTGGCATGTGGATTATTTTGAGTTGAAAGCAATTGAGACCCTGTGGGCTCAAAAGACACTTTCCCTTCTCCCTCAAAGCATTTAAATCAGGGCCTGACCCATAATAAGTTGTCACGGGGAATGAGGTGGGGAAAACTTCTAATTATTGGAGCCCCAAGGGCCCCAGCTCACTCCTTGGTTCAGGATGTCAAGCCTGATTTTTCCTGTCTGTCTCTGAACCTCTTATTTATGTGGGATCTTTGACAATCTCAGGTACATGAGGTTCCCATACATACATATATAATTAAATTTGCTTATTTTCTTTTGCTAATCTGTCTCATGTTGATTTAATATTAGACTAGCTGTAAAAACCTAGAAGGTAGAGGAAAATTTCTTCTTCCTCCCTAATACTAATGTACTCCATAGACAAATAACTAATGTTTATTTTAATGTTAGTTAAGAACAGAAAATTATTCAATTTTCAGTTCTACTGCATGCCATTTTCTAAGAAAATGTATATATGTAATACATAAAAAGTATGTACATATATAAAATACACACATATGTATGTTCACTTATATAAATGTAGACACTCATTTTATTAACTACACTGTACATAACTAATATAGTCACTCAAATTATGAGCTATTTCTCCTTCTTAGAATGTAATACTTATATGAAGGTTGAATATTTTAGACATTATTTGAATTCTATATCAAGCGATGCTTTCAAAACTATACTCACATTATTTAAAATTATACCTGCTGCTGAATATACCCAACTTGTTTTGTTTCTAACAAAAGAAATCAAAGCACAAACATAAATTTTCTTTACATCTTCATTCAGTCCATTCAATAAACCCAACAAATCAAAAAGGGGAAGATTTAAACAGCTATTATTGTCACCACTTATCCATGGGCTTCAATAACATCCCATCCAACTGACAGAGTGACAAGCCCAGCATCTTTATCTTATCCTGGTAATTTAATTTGCAAGCAGCTAGCTTGACTTCCTTACCCTCTGGGCCCAGTGTCAGCCTTATTGAATGAAAATTCAATTCTCACCAAAGGCCCTCAAGGGTAATTACTGGTCTATGGTGAACAGTTTTACAGAAAGAACTGTAGGTGAAATCTAAACAATGTCCTTTATGGTGATAAAAATCCCATCTCTCTGGATTTACATTTCACTTCTCTGGCAAAGCACCCTAATGATTTGTTTACTGTCTCTACCTTATCACAAGCACAAGGCATCAGTACCCCCCCCCAATTATTCTCTGTTCTCTCCCACCATCAGTTTCTGAAGTGTATTATAATTTTAGAATTTTCACTTTATTTAGGCATTTGCATTTACAGTTACGTTGATACTTATTTAGATTTTACTGTAACAAACAAATTTCCTGAAGTTCTTAAATAGAGTTATGTGAATTGATTTGAGAGAACATTTACTCAGAAAAGCAACTGATTAATAACTGTAAGAAAAAAGACATGCAAAAAACTGTTTGATTGACAACATGCTTTAGGAAAATGGGAAAGTCACAGGGTGAGGGTTTGTGAGCAAAGGTGAATAAGACTTTGTTGTTTGTTTCTTATCACTCCCATGTCTCTGAACCTGCAAGTCAACCCAAGATTGTCACACACACACACACACACACACACACACACACACAGAGAGAAATACAGTATCTTATCTAAATTAAATAATAAAGAAGATTTTGTCCAAAGACTTTGTGTGACACTTTATTCATTTTCCCAGTTATCCAGTCATTGCCTACCTAAGAAAACTACAAAATCACTTTGAACTCATGAAAATAAAAATGTACTAATATTAAGAAAAGATCGAAGCTACTAGAACCCTCTTCTCTGTCACCCAAAGTTACATTTCTTCTATATCTACCCTAAAGTTATGAGAATATGGTATCACATTTTCTGAATTAATCAGTCTTGGGCATTGTTTATTGGTATTATTCATACAACAGCCTGATAACATTAAAAATCTTTATGTTATTCTAACAAAAGAGATGGAAAGAACATTCATTGCAAAGATTTGAAGAGAGCATAAGGAAGTATGATGGTTCTTACATATTTTTTTTCTAAATTAGGACATGAAATGAAAAATCTTCCTTGACAAGTCTTTGAAAGTGATAATATTAATAAATCTTCAGCAGGGGGTAGAGAGAATGGATGGGAGAAGGGAGATGAATCGTGAGCTTATTTATTCAAAGAGGACAAAATAACAGCAACTATTTTCTGAAAAATGCTGTATAGATAAAAATCCCATTCAATCACTTAATTGTTCAGTCAACCAATTTTTATTTGGCACTTATTTTTTGCCAGGCATCCTGCTGGGTATGAGGGACAAAGGAATGAATGAGCAAATAGGCAGGGTCTACATTAAGGGGAAGTAGAGTCAACATAAATAAGGAATGTATGAGTTCCTAATTAAGTTTCAATAAGTATTACAGCTCTGGCTGCTGTGGTTCAGTGGGTTGAATGCCAGCCTGTGAACCAAAGCCTCTCTGGTCCAATTCCCAGTCAGGGCACATGCCTGGGCTGTGGATCAGGTATCCAGTAGGAGGTGTGCAAGAGGCAACCACACACCGATGTGTCTCTCCCTGTCTTTCTCCATTCTTTCCCCTCTATCTAAAAATAAATAAATAAAAATACTTTTTAAAAAATATTACAAAATGGGAAAGAAAAGTCCCCATGGTTCAACTGGGGCCAGTGAACAGATTCTTTCTCTAGGTTCTTAGACACTCCATCTGCCCCAAAAATGTCCACAGGGCTTTCTGTGCCCTTCGGGAGGCTAGAGCCTTCTCCTGAGCACCCAGTGCACTGGCACACGCAGCACTGGGTGCCTGCATTTGGTCTATTTAGCCCGTGACTGCAGAATAGCTCCAACCTGACCCAACACAGAACACTCTGCTATCTTCTGCATGGGACCCCAGCTTCTCCAAGGAGGTCTTCACCTCTTCATGGTTTGTCCTCTAGTGGGACTCTCTCTCAGACCTCGGGTACCACAAAGAGCATCCTTATATCTTGCCCTTATGTTACCCTTGCATGCTTACATCTTATACTCTTTTATCATGGTTTAACTTCCTTATATTAAAAGTCCCATATAAACCACTGTGTGGTTATCTCCAGATTGGACCCACACTGATACTGTTGGTTATTACTGTTTTGTTTCCCCATTAAAAAAAACTGAGGCTCAGAAACACTTAATAGCCCCCTAAAAATTCCCACATCTGAGAAATAATAGAGCTTGGTTTTGAACAGAAATATGATTTCT
The DNA here is from genome assembly GCA_004027475.1 of Anoura caudifer. NCBI lineage: Eukaryota > Metazoa > Chordata > Mammalia > Chiroptera > Phyllostomidae > Anoura > Anoura caudifer. The sequence continues at coordinate 241,246 of PVKU01000205.1, read as the reverse complement.
AAATCCATTAAGGGAATGAGTTGAGAAAAGAAGAGAGATAAAAGCATTTCAGTATAACAAAACTAATATAATTCAAAAGGAAGTAGGCCAGAGAATAATTCATTCTATTCAAAAGTAGGAGCGGTGGATGCCAAGGGAGGGGAGCAGTAGAGAAGGTGCCTGCGCAGGGCCGGCGCCTGCGCGGTCCTGCAGCACACCCTGAGGTTTCAAGGCCTTTGGGGGCCAACTGCACAGTTTAACATCTGTGTTTCTTTTAGTACTTTTGAAATATTTTTCTTTTAAATTAGCTTAACTGTGAATCTATTTTGCTTTTGAAAACTTCAAAATGTTAGTATGGAATGATTTGTCTCTTTTCTTGCTGTACTGTCCCTGGTTGAAATAACCACATGTGTTAGGATTGCAGCCTGGTACTTTTAGGAAACATCTAAAAGAGCTACTTTTAAAACTATGCACACATATCAACCAGGAGGAGGGGCCAATAGACTTATTCTGATAGGCTGATCCCTTATGAGGAAGTTTTGAAGCTGTTGTATTTCTCCTCAAACCAGGGGAGACTATAATGTTTAAAAATTAGATCAGAGAAATTGATCTAATTTGCCTTTGATCTATGTTTGCCTTCAGAGAAAAAAAAAAAATCTTTCTATGGGAAGAAAACCAGTCTATGATTTGCCATTAAAAATGTTCTTTTCATAAATTTACTGAAATTGATTTTAATCAAGGTTTAAAAGCTTATTGCCCATTTCCTAACAGCCTATCGTATTTATTTACTCTGGCCCAGTGCTTTTGTTCAGATGCCTTCACATAAAACCTCAAGGGCATTGGCATTCCAATGACATTGTGATCACTAGACTTGAGAAGACTCTCTACCACTATCTTATTTTTCATCCTTGTCTCATTTCCCAACCACATTAGGGCTAAGTGTATAATAGCCTAGGCTCCGGTGAATTGTTCAAAGAATCTGTCAGGAAACAGCCTGTGTTACCTCCAGAAAAAGAAGCCCTTTCTTATCAATGCCGTAATTGCCATCCCAGTCAATATTAGCTAATTGAAATACCAGTGATTAATGATCTATCCTTTCAAAGGCTTTTCTTATCTCGGTGAGCCTTTGAAACCATGCCTAGGAGGTCTGTATCATTTTCCAGCAATCTTTTTTTTCCTTTCTCTTCTAGTTTTAATTTTCCTGTCTTTCATCTTCATCGAAACTGTCCCTACTCAGGTGTCTAAGCTACACGTGTCATTTATTTCTTTTGTCACAGTCTCCTTCCTCATCCTTATTGCCATACGTCTTTCTGTCCTGTGGTGTCCATCCCTTTAATAGTACATATTTATCATAGTATTTTATCCCTTCTCTCTGACTAAATATAGTTATAGAATGGGCACAGAGAAAAGGGAGTCCAATTAGGCGGTGACAGTTCTAATTGCTAAGATATTCACTATATATAGTATTATGGAAGTTGGTTTTATCAAGCCATCAAAACCTCACTTTCTTAAAGACAGACAAAAAGTTCAAGGACTTTAACACCCAAAGTGCCATAGTTTTATAAGTGGAAGGGTCAGTTCAATGTAATATACATGGAACATCATTTTGTTGCTTTGATATTATTCTCACCAATAGTACACCGACATCTGTTTTCACGTGGTATATAGTTCAATGAAAAAGTTTGTGCTCAGCTAAATTATACCTTCCTCTAGGTCAAGACCTAAAAATAAACAACAGTTTCATCATGATAGCACCTAACACAGCTTCGATCTTTTCTATAATCTCCATGTACCTGTTGAAATAATGACAAGAAATATAGCTGTTGAAAACTGCCTTCCATAAGAAAAACCAAGGGGCTTCCTTTTGTCCCTGTGCATGTGGAGGGACAACTAAGGAAACATGGGCAAAAAGGGAGAACTCCGGAATGCTCCTTCTTCCGGTGGATTGTTTGACAGGCTGAGTCACATTTAAAAGAATATAAGATTACACATATTACTCTAACATCGCTCAAGGGTAATTTTGATATATGCACAGTGATTTGGGACTAATTGAGCGTTGTAAACACGCACTGGGAGACTTCCATGCTGAGAATCAGTTTACATCATAGCCTTCGCTCTTTACCTTCTGAGTGTACCCGGCTTTTAGAACTGAACACTTAGGATAATGTATATACTCGAAATTCGTTATAATACAGACACCTTAGCGGGACTTGAAAAAAGACATGAATGTAACCAGTCTGAGGATTCTTCAAAAGTTCACATGCATTGAAAGAATTAAAAGAGTCAGGTCTTTAAGATCAGCCTTTCATTTAGAGAATGATTGCATCTGGGAGCTTCTGGATTGTAATCCATCCCATCGTCTTTCCCAATGAAGGGGTCAAACTCTTAGTCATGCCAATGGTTTGTAAAGAATAGAAACATTGGAAAACTGAGCATGGGGGTCAAGACAGAAAGCTGACCAGAGGGCTGATATTTAGAATGTAGCTATGCTCTCAGGTTCTCTTCGGAAAGTGAGTGCACACATGTTGTCGTGGCCATGCAGATGCCAGGTGCAAGAGGTGTGCTCCTCACAGATGCATAAGCATGAGTAAGACACCAGACATTCTGAGACCACCTCAAGAGTTGAGCAGTTGAGAAATGGGGGAAAGGAGAAGGGTCCTCCAAACTCCTCAGGATCGATTCGTGAAAGAGGGAGCATTAAATTCCTGCCTAGTCCACACAGTGAGATGTTAGCTCTGGACATTAACAGCCAAGGAAGGTCATTGTTGCACATCATTCTTCTGTTCTTGCTCTAGCTATTCAGAGTTACAAACAGGGGGAGAAGTTGAAATACTAAATGGAAAATGAAAGCAGCATCGGTTTATAGCTGACCCCACATCCTGGTAGCAGTGAAGTCTTCATTTTGAACCAAGTTCTAAATTTTGCTCTTGAACATGACTGAACTTGGTAGTTACTAAGCTTACATTTGGTGCCTAAAAGGATTAAGTAGTATAAATTAGTAAAGAATAGTCAGAGATGTGAAGTATAGTATAGGGAATATAATCTATAATATCATGACAACTGTGTATGGGGTTTGGTAGGTACCTGAAATACTGGGAGAACACTCTGTAAAGTTCATGGTTTTCTAAGCACTTTGCTGCACATCTGAAACTAATATGGAATAATACTGAATGTAAACTGCAACTGAAAAATAAATAAAGAAGAAAAAAGTACAAGAGTTACCAGAAATATTGCGGAAGAACCGACATTTCATTTCCAAGGCCGTCTAATCCGTGAGCACTCTGAACTACAATACAGAACGGAGTACCAGGCAGGCAGCTGAATCAGGACTGGGCCCCACAAGTCATTTCTCCCTAAGGATTCCAGTTGTACAAGTGGCATGACTTCGGGCGGGCAACACGATTATTTTGGTCCTGTTTTTTTACTGGCAGATGATGACATGTGGTGACAAGCCCCAAGATATGGTGACAGAAAGGAAAAAGCCTGATAACATTAACAAACAGAGACAAGTTAAACACCTCTAATCCTTTAAAAACATTATGCTTGTATTCTACGACCTAGAATAATCTGAGGGGGATATAAACAGACGTTTCAAGCAAAGAACTAATGCTGCATTACATTTATATTTTAAATAAGTCATAAGAACAATTTTTATGAAGCAAAACAAAATGCAACAGGTCAAGAATCTTGTAGTTGAAACGATCCTGCTCCAACTCTAATCTTAGGCAAGAAAAGTAATTTTTGAAATAAAATGCAAAATACATTAATATTTTAGTATGGCGAGAACAGTTCAGTGAAAGTGCTAGTAGAGTTTAGTTTACATCTTATTCACCAACTCCCGAGTAGTTTAAAAGTAATATTACTTTTAATAACCAAAGAGCAGAGCACAATATGCAGCTCCATAAAGAGTTCCAACTGCACGTCTGCCAAAAACAGTGTCACTGGTGCACACACAGTGTCCTGAGACGCTCATGGAGTCCAAGGGCAAGGTGATTCGGTTTCAGTATTCAGAAGAAAGATAAAGTTCCCACACAAAGGCCCCTCTGTTGTCAGGTTGTCACTTATAATAAGGGACACAATAGAAGCTACGCAACAGACTTGTTAGACGGGGAAACTTGGTTGTTTGATAGTGACAAATGCAAAAGACTTTTTTCTTCTCTCTCTTTCTCTCTCCCTTTTAAAGTGTGTTAGGTATATGGAGATAAAGTTCATCATTTTTGTTGGTCCAGATTACTAATAATTCATCAATAGGAAGAAGAGTTTAATTATCTTTGATTCCATAGGACAGAATTAACAGTATATACTACCAAATAAGATAGTTGTAAAGTCTAGGATTCTAAATATAAAACTCTACAATGAAAAGTAAATTTTCTCTGTTGAGAAGTGTTGATGGGAAAGGGGTATTTGATAGGTTGGTGGAAAATGTATCCACTTCAAAAATATTTTTTGAAGAAATTACTGAAAAGCAAATTGTGATAATATATATCAGTACAAGGCTAAAATATAAATAAGAAGTACAAGGAACTCTCAGTTGATTCCATCATCTAAAATGGGATCTAACATGTAGTATGTAAATGCGGCATGTGTTATATCTCACAATGTAAAATGCTTGTGTATTAAAGTATAACAGTAGTGTATACATTTGGAATACAACATGTGGGCTCTTAACATTTTAACGCTTAAAAATAAGTGGTAAAGCTCCATTTTGCTGTGCACCTGAAACTGCTCTAAAAAAAAAAAAAAAATAAGGTCTTCAAATACATGGATGAATTTAAATAGTCCTGAACTGCAGGCTCCGTCTACATCATTTAAAAATTGTTTTACAAAATGTCAGAGTATTTTTTTCAAAATATTTTACAGAAAAAGATTAATATATTTCCCACAGGGGTAATTTTATAAAAGGGTAGGAATGGCATAAAGACCCAATTTTTGTTTTAAATTTCTTTGGGGCTATGCTGCACCTCCTCTCTGTTTATAGATGGAACATGTTTGGATAGAGAGCTTTTTCATGAATCAGTAAGAAGTCAGCATCAACGATGGTGCACAGCTTAGAGAAAAATGGGTCATGTGCCCACCTTTGATTCAGTCATTGCAACTACAAAACTTTGGGGTGCTCATCGGGTGGCCTTAGGGACATATGTGTTACACTAGACTTGGGACCTAACCCACGGTGCGTGACCTGAGAGTGAGGAAGACATGATTCTGTAAGAGAAAATCACAATGCCACCAACAATGCCTCAAGCAAAGCCACAGGAAAAAAATGCTAAAGCAACGATTTACTACCACCGCATCTTGGAAGTGACCATATCAGTGGTGTGCATCAATCCAAATATTTTATGTTTATTTATGCATGTTTTCTCATTTACTCCTAGAGAAAAATAAATGAGGTTGATCTAGGTCATAATATTTGCATTTCTACGGAATGGGAAATTAAGGTAAGGGTGTTTATGGGGCTTTTACAAAGTCAGAGAGCTAGTTAGTAAGCAGAGGCAGGATTTTAGTGGAGGTCTATCTGGACTCTAAAGTATAAGCACTTTATGTTATTCTGCACTATCCCCAGTAGTCACTGAATAAATTTTGAATAAAGTAATGAATAAATGAATAAGGAACTGCTGGAAATAAAAGCTGCAGTGTCCCTGAGGCAGACAGAAAGGCCATGGCCATGACCTGACCTCGGCACTTGTGTGATCGTGAACCTCAAACTCCTGCAAAGAGCTAACTGATCATCGCTTGCATCCATTCTGTGTAATCACACTCTCGGGAGGGGAAGGATAACTAAAACTCAGTAGGGTTGAATGAACCGTCAGAACTGACCCAAAACACAAAATCAAGGTCGGAACCATAATAGCTCTTAATTAGGAAAGCTTAGGCAAATAATTTTTCTGAACACAAATAATGATAATGTGATTATAACATATCTTCCTTCTTACCAGCAACTTAAAGTAGACGATACACATTTCTCCTGCCAACATTTACGGGAATCAAGTAAATGGCAAAGTGTACATAGTCTGTTAGCCTTTTTAATCCAAGGATGTGGTGGAATTTTTTCCCTTTCCTTTTACCTCCTTGTCTTTATAATCAAACACCATCTCACTCCTGCGTGTGCCTCTAATTTTCAACCCATGTGAGTGAATTACAATATTTATTCAGTAATTTCTTGAGTATATAGAAAGTAACTGAATAAAACACCATTTAATGAGTCTCTAGGACTCAACAGAACTACTCATTTTAAGAGAATTTTTATGAAATGAAATTTCTGGGTACTTTCCCGTTAGTGGAAAATAAAAGAAATAATAATTAAAATTTATTCACCGAGCATGAAGAAGGTAGTTACATAAACAGCTTATTACAGCAGGGGTTGGGACCATCTAGTCACAAATTTATCACTCTGGTAAACCTTGAAAGCTGATAAAGTTTTTAGTATCTTCTATACTCATGACCCAGTATACACTTAACGCATTTCATAAAGTGTTACAATTCTAACAAATCTCACCTGTGATGGCATTGAAGAGGATTTCAATTTTATCCATCCAAAGTAAATCGTGTTTTACAGGATATCAATGAGCTGTGCTTCTACAGCTTGATACTCTGAACTACTAAAGGTTTTGAGACAGTCTTTTAGGTTATTTATCTCAACAGGCTCGTAGTGACAATGAACTATTTACATAAGACCTTATCTTTCCCTATCAAATGTAGCCTGTGTGGTAATTTAAATTTTGAAAGTTCTGTTATAAGCCTAAGTACTATGAATAAATATTTTTAAAGGATTAAACAAAAAAAAAAAAACAATCTTTTAGCCCTTGTATTTTACTATAAAGAACTTTAGACCACCAAAACATTTGCAAATTAAAAAATGTATGAGATTCATGAAAGACATCTGCCAGTATGAGACTGTACTCTTAACCTTCAAGTAAATGTAGGCATAAATGTATAGTTAGAAAAAAAATCTGATAACATACATGCCTATTTACATTTTATATAACAATATTTTGTAGTTATTTCTGATAGAAAATACATATCTGAAGACTGATAAAAGCATTAAAATAATGTATCATTATAATTTGTTTAACTAAAATTTTGCACTGTAAATACCATAATCTTGGGGGACAGCATTTTCAACTGTAAAATTATGTTTTCAATGTGTTTATCAGTACTTTTAGCCCTATTTCAACATTTAAGATTGAAATAAGAACAAACAGTAGAAAGCATTCAGCTTTAAAAATATAATTTTAAATAAACTCTAGAATGTAAACAATGTAAGGTACTGTGTTTTAGTCATGTTTTTAAAATTTGTATGCATTTTGCTTATAATTATCCAAAATTATTTGCACATTCATTATATTTTATTCTATGTTTTTAAATGGGTCTATCTATAAATTTCTCAATATCTACATATAAGATAAATTTATATTGTTGTTGTCATTCATTTCAATATATAGAATCAGGAACATGTAAAATTCACTTATATTAACATTGTCTTCTCCTGAGTGAATTAAGGAATGATGCCCTTGACTTCACATGCTGGAAAGGTGATGGGTAAGTAACGTCACAATTAATTTCAAAACCCTGTATTATTTAAAAGAAAATTGTCAGATATCAATGTCTTTACACATAGATTTTTAAGTAAGTACTGAGATTACATCATTTACTCTTTTAATCCATTCACCTAATAGAACCTTAGGAAAATCAACTGTCAGAGAACTATTTTCTGGTTATGTAAAATAAAGCATTCATGTTATTTCAGCATGTATATGGGCTTTGCAAAGTCAGTAAAATAAACATAACACGTACAAAGAAAATATCACGAAGTAATGCTATTAAAATAGTTTGTTTAATATTAAGTAGTAAAAGAACATTTGTCCATTATATCTGGAGGAAAGAAGTGGGCGACAGATTATAATTTAATAAACACAAATTTCAAAATAAGATGTGTCCATTCTCATTAATGTAACACAGTGTTTTATTAAACTATCTGCTCTAAGTATTAAAATAAACCTAAAAACATAATTCTAAACCTAGAAAATAGACAGAATCCAATTCAACAAATTTAGTAAAAAATTATCTATCTGAAAAATGTATTTGTATTGGATCTTTAAGGTTGTATTAGATCTGCAAAATTTATTCATATTAAATCCTCAAATGTGTGTATTTTTTTAATTTGTATTCATGGAATAGTTTCAGTGTGAGATATCATGGTTTCAGCAGCCAAGGAGTTTCAGATCATCTATCACTTTCATTTAAGATAAACAAGGTAGAAGTTCAAGTTTTGAGGGATAAGCAAGTCTTTTGCCATTTGTAATTGGTTGGACAGAGATAAAAAGCAAAGAAGGTTAAGACGATAAAAATAAAAGATGTGCAACTGAAAATAAAGTTTAGAGTAAATAATATGATGGATTTTTAAAGAAAGTTTTCCTGCCTGATCAATTATTCTTGCCTTTGTGACTTTATTGAATAATCTGTATTACTACACTATAAACTGTTAGCATTTCTATTATAACACGGTACTTCAAATTTATTGTTAAGAATCAATATTTACTAATTTTTGAATATGTACTAAAATGTGGCATTCACAAAGAGACAAAGTGGTGGTGCTTCTATTTGAAATATAATTTTTGTCTTCCCTAAAGCAAATCATATATCTTGAAATTTCACTTATAGAAACATGGCTTGGATATCAGGGACTTGCTTGAATATCCTCAGTTCTCTACAGTTTTATCCTTAATCTCTGTATTTGTAACATAAACATCTAAATTCCCTAAGTATGCAAATACCTCTCTGACTAAATATTGTCACAACCTGGAGGTAATGGGATGATTAGCCTTATAAAATGTGCAGAAGTGGTAGTCCTCTCATATTCCTATCTATTTTTGCTATTCTGGTCCCTATAGAAATTAAATTCTGATAAATGAAGTGATTACATGTAGCATCCCTCTTCCCCTACCAATATGCTATATCCAGTAGGTTTCTTCAGGTTCATAAGTAAACTCACATCACACTGGGGAATATCAATACGGAATTGAGTTGATGCACTTCTAGGTAGGAGAAAACAACACAGACACCTCGGGTTATGAGGCAACACCAAGCCATCTGCAAGAGATGAATAAACATCATCCCAAAAGGTAGCTCCTAGACTATTTCGGAGCCCAGGTGGAAACTGAGCATCTGACCATGGAACAGCAAGGGACTATACAGCCAGAACTGAGTATCATAACTTGAATCATTTTGGACCCACCAACCCATGGTGTCAGGTAGACCCATCAGCATTCTGTACTACTTAGGACTCAGCATGAAGGCTTAGAGGGCACAAGTTGCATGATCAGATGTGACATATCCACAGAGTATTCAACACTACATTTCTCTCTATCCATTAGCTCACACCCATGATCACATGAGGGTTTCCTTATGACAATCTGACAGAAAAGAAAGAAGGTGACTTTCAGTTCCTGTGAGGATTGACTCAGTATGTCAGTGCAAGCAAAATATAAATTACTGCTGCATGTAGCCCAAGCAGGGGTATTCCTGAAAATAGCAGGATGAAAAAATGTTTGCAATGGGCAGAGCCTTGGGGAGGAGGGTACCTGGCCATCCTCTTTGTGTGGCAAAAAAAAAAAAATGACTTAAGATAAAAATATGTATGGACTCTTAAGCAGTGGAAAATGGCTTGGGTATACAGTCTAGGGAAGAAAGAAGAAGAAAAAGAAGGAGGAGGAGGAGAAGGAAGAGGAGAATTATTAACAGCTTGGAGTCTGAGCAGTGCCATGTGGAATGGCATAATGACCTAGAAGACGGTCCAGAAATGTGATGATCTTTGTATTACATGTTAATGCCCAGATGGAAACATCTACTATGGATGATCCACAAAGAAATCAACTCCACAGATTTTGCCAAGTAATGGCATCCAGTCTCGGCCCCTAGCCACTCTATCGCTGGCACGGTGGGTACAAGAACGGAGCAGCAATGACGGGAGGTAAGGAGGTGAGAGAGGGTGCAAAATGGTTCTCAGCCAAAATGGCTGATCTAGCTTTCTAGTGTACCTGAAAGTCCAACTTGTCAGCAAGAGAGACCAAGGTTGAACTTCAGTACAGATTTATTCCTCAACGTGACACATTTCTAACTAGCTGACAAAATGAGTACAACGATTTGTACTTCCCTTGCTGGAAGGAGCAAGATAACCTTCCTTTGATACTGACATAAACATGAAATGGGTTTTCTTATCCTATCCTTAGGGCCTCAGCGGGAACCACTATGTGAAGACTTAGAGGGTATGATCTACCAATATGGAATCTCACACAGGATTGCCTTGGACCAAAGTGCCCAACCTATGGCAAAGGGCGTACGGCATTGAAGGCAGGGCCATGTGATCCACTGAGCCTTTCCTTTTGTGCCCAGCGTGTACCAGTCTAATAGTGACCATCTCGCTGACCCCCGCTCTGCAAGAATATGTTATAATCTCCCAAGATGTGGTGTACACCTTGAACCAACAATTTGTGAAATGATGTTATTTTTCCCATGGGTAGAATACATTGCTCCAGAAACCAAGCACTGAAACCAATCAGGCTAAGAAATCCACGCTTTCTTTTCCCCCAAATTAAAGCTTTACACATCTAGAGACCCAGGCGGCCAGAGGGAAGCTCTTCCAGCAGAGCATGCAATCTGAATTTTAAGCTATAGCTGCCACCCAGTCATTCTGGGCTCCTCATGTCAAAAGACACCCAGGTAAGGAGAGAAGTTACCACCCTGGCAGAGGGAACTGTGATACGTTACTGTGGAGAGAGAGGGCTGGGGCAACGCAGAAAGGGGGACACAATGTTTGCATTTCAGGTGGTCCTTGGGTATCTTTTAGCACTCTACCGCACATTCTTGAAATTAAGTAGTTGGCAAGTACCATTATAAATAGGGCTGAGGTTTTGGGACACTTATTTTGTATTTAAAGTTTTTTTCCCACCCCACATAAAAGTACTAACTGGAGTCTGACCTGTTCAGATGTAACACTCCCATCAGCACTTCAGACAGGCTTCTTCCTGACAACAGCCCTCTGACCTTCTTTTCCTTAGAGTGTTTACTTTGGAAAACTTAAAATTGCAAATTAGAAATTGAAAATTATTTCTCTGCCTCTCTGAGATACAAATCTTCCAGCCTCCTGTCAGATTTACAACCCAAGAATGTCTTTCTCAAAGACCTGAAAGGAACCCTCTTGCAAAATAATAATCGAGAAAGAGGGGGCTCCAGTCTCACAGTTCTTGTGGGCGGTGCAGAGAGGCCTGTTTCTGATAAGGGAAGATTACGGGCACAGATGGCGGAATCGCATTGACCAACCCTCCCCTAGCATCTTCCCTACTTTTCCCTCAGCTCACTCCAGCATTTAAAAATCCTCCTGCCTTTCCTTTCTGCGGAGTTGAGTTGATTCTCTCTCCCTTATTACAAGAGTCTCAAATAAAGCCTTTGTCATTTTTAACAAATGTTTGGTACATTTTACTCTGATAAGTCCTAGAAAAGCACATCCACATGGGTTGGACTTATCCTAATAAGCAAGTGAAATAAGACGCACAAGAGGCTGACAGTGTTGCAAATCGCAGTGTACCATGTGCATGTCCCCTCCAAGAGGCATTCACTCCCCTGGTTTCTGAAAAAAAAAAAAAAGAAGTCTGTAGACCACAGACTGCTCACAGTTGCATTTTTCTTTCTAGAAAATACTTTCATCTCAATGTAGCTGCTTCTTTTTAAATTTTTTGAGGTATCTCCATATTGCTGTCCACAGGGGCTGCACCAGTCCACATTCCCACCAACAGTGCATGAGGGTTCCCTTCTCGCCACATCCTCACCTACACTTGTCTGTTGATTTATTGATGACAGCCTTTTAACGCAGTGATAGCATTTCTGGGAATATATCTCAAGAAACCCAGAACACTAATTTGAAGGAATATATGCACCTCTATGTTCACTGGAGAATTATTTACAAAAGCCAAGATCTGGAAGAAAACCAAATTCCTATCCATAGCTGAATAAATACAAGAGGATTTGGTACGTTTATACAGTGCAATACTAAGCAGCCATAAAAAAAGGAAATCAGGCCTTTTCCAACAGCATCGATGAACCTGGAGGGTATTATGCTAAGTGAAGTAAGCCACCTAGAGAAAGACAAATACCAAATAATCTCATATGTGGAATCTAATGAACAAAATAATTTAACAAACAAAATGCAGAAGCATAGATACATAGAACAGACTGACAGCTGTCAGAGGGGAGGGAGGCTGAGGGACTGGGTGAAAACTAAGGTGAAGAGATTAAGCAGAAATATGTTATATACTATATATGTCACATATGTATGTCTATACAGCCATACCTTGAGTATACAGTCATACCCATTAACTTCAGAACTTGTCAAACCCTGCGCTCATTGCATTTTGACGAGAAAAGAATGTTTCAGCACTTGGCACTTGCTTGGAACTTGTCACACTTGCCAGATCTCCTATAAGTCACAACGTTTCCCACATGAGAAAATGCTTTATCATTTGGTACTTACTGGTTTCAGCACTCATCACAAGTTCTGGAATGAATTAACAACGAGTACAGAGGTACCACTGTATACATGTAACACACAGACATACATAACAGTATGTTGATAGCCAGAGGGAAGGAGGCCAGGAGGAAAAGTAGGAGAGGACAAAGTGAAGATAAATGGGGATGGAAAGAGACTTGACTTTGACACTGCATGATGCACTGTGCAGATGATATTTAACTGGCTTGGGCACTTGAAACCTGGATGTTTCTGTTATTCAGCGTCACTGCAATAAACTCAATAAGAAAATAAATAACTAAATATAGCTGCTTCCGGCCTCTGATGATCATCCAATGACAGGTTCCACGTACCCAGCACGCTGTTGTAACCTGGGACAACTGCAAAGTGCTTTTCTAATACCAGAGGTCCCTACGAGCTCAGCTGAAGCCTCTGCTGCGTCCCTCGGCATGAATCTGCTTTCCTTCACTCTCCTCTGGGTATTGTTGATAAAAGCTTGTACCAGCCAATCTCTCACATACTAATTCCTGTGCCAGTCTGCTAACGGGGACCGTAATTTAAGAAAATCCACTAATGCAGCCTTTCTTCAGACCGCATCCATTACTACTATTTGACAGTGTTGAACTTTAATGAAGCTCTGTAATCCTGGATTACATGACTAATTTTCTTAATAGGAAGAACAACGTCACCTATTAATCAAGAACGTTGAGATGACTGCTCAAATAGAAATTATATTTACCAGACCATATTCCTTTCCTTAATTTCACATTGTCAACAGCTTTGTCAACAGTTTTAACCCAATAGCCTTTTTACTTTGTTAGAAAAATGTCAGGCTCATCATTATACTGAATGTTTATACTTCCCAGCTCTCTTGTATTGCCATGTGTATTTTTGAACATTTTTCCCAACTACTGATTTTACTGATTCTAATGTTTTGTTCATTTTTATCAAGTTCTTTTATGTTTTCTGTACCCTCAAACATATCTTGTTTATTATACCATGATCAGAAGGTATGCATTTCTCTATGTTGATTTCTGTATTCTTCATAGCAAGAACAAATGGGCACATTTATTAGCTCATTAGTATAATTTTCACCATCCAAACCAATGGTGCTACCAGCAATGGTCTCACTGAGCTCATTTTGCATGAGGCAGTTTGCATAAGAGTGATCAACAATCTCTCAAGTGCTATCATGTTGCTTCAGTATTTGTGACTTTTCTATCATTAGAGTGTACACAAAACTTAATAGTCCTTTGTCTCTTATTTTATTGTTCTTACCTGGATGTCAGTTTTCCTTGAATAGCAATGTTGACTAGGTCATTCAGTATTTTGAAGTGTCCTAGATGTGAAGTCTGGGTTTATTTTCACCTCCACGGTTATCATGTGACCAACCCGATCAGAAGGCCTTATCTCTGGACAATCCCCTAAGTCTATATAGACACTCAGTGGATATTCCAAGCCTTTAGCAAGTGATGGCATGGGCAGGTATTACGGGCTCTGTAAAGAGTGCAGCATTATTTCAGTATATCTTAATTTCTTAATGGCCACAGTTATACTTAGGACTGTGCTTTTGATTTGGCAAGAATCGATTTGGTGATTTCAACGCTGCCTACGGATTAGAGTTTATGAAGGCTTAGAACCCCAAAGCATGGTTATGACATCAAAAGTATTTCGAGAGCTCTGTCAGCTCTGCAAAAACAATATAATTTTAAATCTAGTTTCTGATAAGGCCCATTTTCCAACAAGCCCTCCTGCTTTTCTAGAATATATGATTCTCGGCTTACACAAACCTCCCAAAGAGAGAGATATTGTGCACACATTTCAGCCTCTCATTTTCTTTTCCAGAGTCTTACATGAAGCACAAACACATCATCGCAATATTTGTCATCAGTGCTACTCAAGTGACTGATAACAAACTCCTTTAATGTCAACATTCATTCAATTTTTTCCATCAGGAAGAATAAGGCCATACCTACATATTAAAATATTATTCACTTTGACAGTACAACTAGTTCTAAGACATGAACTATGGCTACATTATAAAGGAGAAGCAATCAGTATTTTTCATCACCTAAGAATCTCTATACTACAAAAAAAAAATCACTTCTAATGAAATTGGTAAGTATCTAGGAGGCAAATGCCTTGTCTTATTTTCACTGTGAAATCAGGTTGAAATGAACAGTTGTAGTTAACTCACATTCCCATTAACCAGACGATTTTAGCCAATAGAGAGAAAATATTAAAGCCTTTGAAAATGACATGAAATTTTCACTAAGATTGCCTGGATTTTTATTGCTCCATTTTAACTAGATCTGTAGCCTGTTTTCAAACTTCAAATCAGAATGGTGGCATATATACTTGTATTAACATTATACTGATTAATTAACAAAAATATTGCTTAGATCCATTTATCTAAAAGATACTTACATAGTTGAGTTTATATGTGTTTGTAACACCAATATCTTTCATTTCTGCTTATAAAATAATGTAGTACAATTTGTGCTACTTTTACTGTGTAATTGGTTTATCATTAACTGTGGTGTCAACAGCATATCATATTTTCTGGTATATTAATCTTGTATGTTTTCTTTCTTGAAAAAAATGAAGCTTTGTGAACAAAGTGGATTAAAATGAAATAAAACATTCTTAGTAAAGTTTGAATGTATTGTTACAGTAAACTACTATTAAAGACCAACATGGAATGATTTCCATGTATGTATGCTTACAAATCTTTTATTTTATTAATATATGTTAGAGTTCACCTGTAACTATCACTTAATGGTAATGTAGGCATAATTTGAAATTACATGGGCACTTTGAGGGTGATGATGCTGTTAAGGAGTAACTTAACTAAAAATAAAACAGTAGTCTTCAAGTATTGTTTTAAATAGTGAAGTTGGTAAAAAGTAAAACTCAATCATCAAGGCAAACTGCATTTGAAATAAATCAAAATAAATTCTATATTTTTCAGAGAAATAAATGGATATATATATTACTTTGCATGACTAGATTTTAGTAGTTTTAATTTCTTTCATAACATTTATTTCCATTTTAAAGAATACACGTCCCTGTGTGATTACTTAATTAATGTTAGTTTTTCCCATTAGAAGGAAGGCTATGTGAGGGGTGAAAGTATATATTTTGTTCTCTATTCCCCAAACTACACTCTGCCTGGTACATGTAATTAATATATTTGATGAATAAATTAAAAATAAATGGATAATATAATTTGAAAAACTACCTATCATTAAATATTTGTATATGACCAAGAACTGTACCAATAGAAACAAATATAAAACATATCAAATCACCATATGAGTTTAAAGAAAAATATTATGCACAATTTTACGATCAATATTATGTAAAGATATTCTGATGTATACAATTTCAAGAAAGATAGATGATAGATATGGTAGATGATTGATTGATTGGTCAATCTTGACAGTTCTGGGCCTAATTTTTCCAATTCCATTTTATTTTTTTAATTCCATTCTAATTTTCTTAATGTGATATGAAATCATAATTTTCTGGCTTTATGGTCCTTTCTAACTACTACTGATCTATAATGGAAATTGTTCTTATACTGATGAGATTCTACTTTATAATCTGCCTCTTATAAAAGATATAATTATCTCTTAAAAAACTTCAAAATACATTTTGACAATAAAGAATGAGAAAAATAATTTCATGACATCTTTTACTTCTTTGCATCTTGATAAAGCTTAAAACATGGTATTCGGGCTTTGATATCTCCAACTACAAAGTGTCTTTATCTATTTTTCCTATTAGTTTTATCAGTTTTTTCCTTTATGTATTTTGCTGCTCTATTGTTAGGTCAATACATATTTAGGATTGTTTTGTATTCTTGAAGAATTGAACATTTTATCATTATGTCTTTCTTTATCCCTAATAATCATCATGGTTCTGAATTGTGCTTTGTTTTAAGTTAATACAGCTTTTCTCGCTTCCTTTTTATTAGTGTTCACAGGGTTTTATTTATTTTTAATCTATTGTTTATCTATTTAGAGGTTATTTATTGAGTACCTAATTGAGACATTCAATCAAGGCTAAGCGTTCATGTTTACTTACATTTTATTTCTGTGTGTTTACCAATCAATTCATTTTCTTATGAGCAGTCAGGAAGCACAATTTCTCCAGTCCCTTTGCAACTACATGGGTCCACGTGGCTTGTTCTGACACTTGAAACCTCAATAAAAGTAACATATGCAACTTCCAGGCCAATTGTTTAAATGTCACAAAATGTCACATATTATTCCCTCAATAGTCTCTGAGATTGGTGGGTAATTAGACAAGAGGATCTAGCAGATGACCAATATTCTAGGAAATACAGACCAATGGTTGCCAGAGGGGAGTGAGTTTGGATGAAAAAAAGGTGAAGAGATTGAGAAGTACAGATTGGTAGTTAAAGAATAGTCATGAGGACGTAAAGGCACAACAGAGGGGATATAGTCAATAATATTCTAGTAACTGTGGGTGGTGTCGGGTTTGTACTGGAAATACCTTGGGGGAAACACTTTGTAAAGTATATGGTTGTCTGATCTGATCACTATACTGTACACCTGAAACTAATACAAAATAATCTTGAATGTAAACTGTAATTGAAAAAAATCAAAGATTCTAGGAAATAGCATGGTCATTTAGCCTCAATGTATTAAAATATCTACATATGGATACCTATCTGATTCTTTTGATATTGTCACTGCCTGCCATAAGGGAGATTTATTAAGATGCCATCTAAAACCTGGGCCTAAAGCTGAAGCCTGGGTGATTACTGGGTGGTAGAAGGCCGCCCGGTTGATTTTAGCCAAGGCTTACATGTTCCCTGACCATTTGTTCTGATCTGTCAAATGTTATAATTAGACTACAAGCATTAGGAATTATATTTTTAATTCTCTTTCTTAATAATTTGCTTCCACCCTATCCCTAAATATATCCTTCATAGTATGCCAAATTATTGTCCATGATCTTTGCTTGTTTTCTATGTTTCCCAGAGAAGCTATATAGAGCAAGAAACAGAACAGGTCTCTTTGGCAGACATTTTATCATTTTTATATTCAGTGGTTTGCACGGAAACATCAAAGATTGCTTCTGGAAGAAAAAAAGTTCTGTCTACTCTATGGGCTGACTACTTCTATTCAACATAGTAATCCCATTCTACAGGAGACTTAATTTTTAAATGCTTTTACTAATAAATGAGAAAAAAGGAAAAGTAAAGAAATGAAGGGAAAATGACAAATAAAGTGAAAAAGTGGGAAAAGAACGAGAAGATAAATTTTAAAAAAGTTTGCCCCTGTATCTTGCCTTGCTGCTTCCATAGTTTCTTTTCCCATCGTAACATTTAAATTGCATCTTCTTGGGTACAAAGGAAGATGCAGTGAAGAAACAGCAAGATATCTTTGAATTGATATTGTTTTTATCAAGTACTGACAAGTTAAGCTCTCAAATTGCATTTTCTAATTTATTAAAGTAGATTTCCCATAGAACTGATACATGATAAAAAAATTCTGAACCAAAACTAATGTGCTACAGATATCCAATAAACAGCATCTTCAACATAGTAAAAAGGATGCTGGGCATACATCGTGTTTGGCTTAGATTCCTTGCTCTCACACATTATAGTCTAATTTGAATACTTTATTTAACTTTCTTAACTGCCATTGGTGATCTGTCAAACTTGAATAAACTTACCAAATATATGTTTCCTTGATATTTTGAAGTCTTACCAAATGGCCATCAAAATAATGCATGTGAACATACTTTACTCACTGCAGTGTGCCATCTAAATGCAAGACATTATTATAATAAAGCCTTCATCTCAGCTACGTATATGAACTTACCATGCCTTAACATTTTTGGCCACGAGCCTGATTCACTTTTCAACCTAAGTTATAGCTCACAAACAATCGTTTATTCACAGAATTTTTGGTTATTCAAAATCTTCATCTTATGAAAATGAACTCTTGCCCCCCACTAACATGCCTCATCAAATATGTGTCTACTGAAATTTATTTCCTACTTTGAGGTTGGCAGTAATTGCCAAATCAGAATCAAAATGGAAACACTTGGCCACTAAAATGCACATAAAACTTTGCTGTGCTTCAGTGTTACAGCTCTGCGCTCAGTTAGGCTCATCATTTGTGTTATTCATTTTTGTAATGTGACTTTCATTCGTGTAATTCTGTTCTACAGGAGATTTAATTTTTAAATGGTTTTACTAATAAATTAGAAGAAGGAAAAGTAAAGAAATGAAGGAAGGAAAAACAAAAATGCCAACTAAAGTGACAAAATGAGGAAAAAAAGAAGATAAAAGAAAAAAATGTTTGCATTGTGCCCTGCCTTGCTGCTTCCATGGTTGACTCTTTCCACAGCCTTGGAAGTTAGGTCAATGATAATAATTGGCAATAAGCTCTTTGCTGACCACTTTGAATTATGTTAATTTTTGTTGATATCTGAATTAAAAATTTCTTAGAGGAATTGGAAATTAGAACATAACTAGCTTTTATTTATTGTTTTCTTCAATAGGTCTCAACAGAGAAAGATGAAGAGTTGGAACTGATGGGGCTCTTCTTTGAGTGATAGTTATTTTTTAAAAGTCAAAAAGAACATCTAACCGAATGCTTCAAATTTCATACTCAGCTTATTTAATAATTAAGCTCTCAGTCTTTTTATTTGTTGTACAATAGGTATAACAATTTGTTTTTATGATGATCTTTTAAAACAATGTTAATAGGGGTGTAACACAGTTGAAGATTAACTTCTCATATATAACTTTTTTAAAAATTGCTCTTGCCCTGGCTGGTGCGGCTCAGTGGATTGAGTGCTGGCCTGCAAACCAAAGGGTTACTGGATCTGTTTCCAGTAACAGGAACTGGAAAGGCACATGTCTGGGTTGTGGACCAGGTCCCCAGTAGGGGGTGCGTGAGAGACAATCACACATTGATGTTTCTCTTCCTCTCTTTCTCCCTTCCTTCCTCTCTCTCTAAAACTAAACAAATAAAATCTTTTAAAAATTGTCCCTAAGGACTTTCATGGTAATTTCTATGTTTTCAATATTTATTACAGAAATATGCCTGCTATTCCTCACTTTAGTCAAATATACCAAAAAGCTCTTTGTATGTATACTTTTCTATATTAAGATATCAAGGGACTGTTCAAAAATTTGACAACTATTAAGAGCAATAAAATACAGATAATTAAAATACAATCATCTTTTCCATAGAAACTATAAAATATATGCTTATTAGGACATATTCCATAAATTAATATTACATTTACTTCGCAGGGATGTTTGCATTTTCAAAGTCTTCACTAGTACACCAAAATGTATATAAAACACATATTTTTACATAGCAATTTAAATGACAGTATAAAGCATGAAACATAACAGCTAATTCAAGATCACATATTCACTTAAGAAAATGAGTCAAAACATTCTCCCATTCAGTGAGTATTAAATAGTACGTTAAGTTTAGCCAATCTATGGTAAACAAAAAGAGCTTTGATAGAGATACAGAAAGCTACTTGCAAGGTAAAATTATTCCCGCATTGCTTTGTCTAGATGCTTCCAGTACACCACATTGTTAGTACATGCAAGAGCACTGTAGTAGGTAGCAGCGTTCATTCCCAAAGCTCCTCCGTTCCTGACCTTGCCTGTCTTCCTGGTCAATGAAGGAAGGATACCTGTTTGCTTCACAGACCACCGCTTCGGTCATGAGGGTTGTTTGTCCAATGGAACAGAAGTGACAGAAGTGACAAAAAGCTCACCATTTCTGAGCTTAAGCCTGAAAACACACGGCAAGTTTGGCCTTCCTTCCTCCTGCCATCCAACATGAGAAGCCGATGTGATAAGGCACCAGTGACCCATCAGCATGAGCGCCAGAGGACGGTTCACATGGAGAAGCTCTGGACCTACCTGTGGCCCGCTGTCCGGAGAAAAGCCCAGCTGACCCACAGGGCCCTCCAAAGCCGCAGGTGCCTCACAGATCACTGAGCAAGAAAGCAAAAAGCCTTGTGCTAACAGCTCCACATTATCATTGCAAAATCTTTTTTTCACAAGTGTTATTTTTTAAATTGAAAACATGGTTTAAAAATACAATAAAAAATAAAATATGACAAAAGAGATGATTCTTAGAAAGTCTGGCTGGATACTTTAATGGAATTCACCGGGCAGCACTGTACTAAGGGAATCGGAGTTGATGAGGGCGTTGGTACACAGATATGACTACATATAAATTAACCAGGAAGCTTCAAAAACGAAATTGTGCTCGAGACCCATACCCAGAAATTCTACATCTATTAATCTGAGTGGGAATCTGACAGAGTGGTTGATGATAATTCCCCAGATGCCATTTGGAGGCAAGCCACACTGGGAATCGCTGGCCTACGCTGTGTGCTTTAAGTATAAATTCATCAATACATTCTGAATTTATTGGAAATGGTTTTCCCACATAAACTCATGAGAAACATATAAATCAACCAAAATACCAACGTATTAAATTTCATTACAATGTGTGTACCCATCAGAGACCTGGCTTTATGTGATCATCATAGCCAGTCACTTGAATTCCTCTCTCACTGGCCACTGGTCACCCCTCTGCTGGTTCCAAGTCTCTGATCTTTCCATTTATGTAAATTAACAATAACTCCTTAATTAAATGTATTACTAGGGTAAAACTGTCTTGAGGGGCTGCCTTTGATTTTCTCATGAAAAATGTTGCATGTCTGGGTGTAATTGAACTACTTTTCAAACTTGGTTGAGAATAAAAGACACTCTATTATTTTAATAATTAGCACTTACTTTTCATCTTCTAACCAACTAAGTTAAAACTTCAAATTTGCCTTCTGTTCCCATTTCCGTTTCCACCCCCAGATGCCATTGCTTACCACAACAACAGCTGCTCATTATTGCTGGTGATTCTACGTGTGGACATGGGGCCTTCTGCGCCATGTGGCCCACAGCTGCAGGCCCCAGGAGGCCCTGCTAGGTGGGGCGTTGAAGAGGACTCCCCTACAGAACCGGCGGTGGTTACTCACTGCCAGTGTGGAGCTTGGCTGGGCCTTCCCACTGGGCTGTCTTATGGTGTCTCCCTCAACCTCTCTACGGACAAGGTTCCCCCCTAAGAAAGCAGCTGGGTTCCAAGGAGGTTCATACTTAACAGCAAGGATGGAAACTACTGATGCCTTATGGTCCCGCATCGGAAATTGCACAATGATGCTTCGCCTGCATTCCCCTGGGCAAAAGAATCCAGATTTGGAGCAAGAAACAGGTTTTATATCTCTCTCTGGGAAGGAGAAACAAAACTGGCAAGAAGATTTAATCCACTATAGTCACATCTTATATTTCAATTTTACTAAACTGTAAGCTCCAATAACTTTGGAGCAAAATAACTCTGTTTAATTTACTACTGTCGTAGAAGAATGATACTGCATAAGAGACACTTAATGAATATTTGTTGAATTGAGTTTTTAATACATGAAACTAATGTATTGGAATTGTTTAATTTTTAGTTATGGTGGTTCAGTCTCATATCTATGTACCACACCGTGTTATAATTTATGTAATGTAATATCTAGACAATAAAATTCACATTTGCAGAATATCAGATATTTCAGACAGACACAAACTCAACTGAAGTTTTGTCTTTGCACTATCAATTGAAATAGGTGTGTTAAGCAAGTTAACTGAGTAAACAAGCCTAGAGAAACACTGGTTAATTTAATCAAGAGATGAAACTGTCCATGAGATATTAGAAAGTTTTGGACCTTTTCAGAAAATTGTTAATACACAAGCGTATAATGCAACTAACTGTATTTTGGCTTAAACAAGTACATGTGAATTTATAAAAGAGTTTTAAAATCATGCATGTTCAAAGATTCAAAATAAACTAAAATGATAACTAATTTTGATATTCCTAAATTGCTCTACACTTTTGCAATTTGCATATCAGTAGTAAAGAAATGGTTCTTCAGTTTGTGCAGTTATGAAAGTCATCCTCTATAATTGTATAATGCCTAACTTTTGATGTATGTGTTAGTAAATAGCCTAGGGTTTAAATAAACATTTGCTGTTCATCATCTTAAGAAATAGAACGATTGACTTATAAATGTATTCATAAAGCAGAGCTGCAAAAGTCAAGGGTAAGTAATTTAAAAAGGTATTTGTTCTCTCTTTATTGAATACCATATGCCATACATACACAATTCTCTTGCTTGCATATTTCAATTTTCATGAGAATGTAAATAAAGAGGGATAATAAAATATATACCATTATATATATCATTATTACTGTTTACAATAAACTATGCTTTATAAAAAGTGGCAGACTCCTCCAATAAAGGAATAAATATGTATAATTTATTTATAAAAGCAAAGGTGACAACTCTAATTTATAATATTCCATGTTTACAAATATGTAAACATTACTCCATATTCTTCAACTTGTTGCTTTAAAAAATGCAAATAATAGTAATAAGTAATTTTTGATGAAAAATACTTATATTTGTTTCATTTTTGTTTTTTCCTTTGTTGTACTGGGATATATATGTGTATATATATACATATACATACATATACACATGTATACAATTTATGTTTATACTTTATATTTACATACACAACGAGTAAGAAGAGATTCATTACTATAGATATGCACCTACACAAAGAATTCACTTGTATAAAAAGAATCTTTTCAATGAACAATGATTCCTAATGTATGAATCACTAATCAGTGAAATTGACCAATATTTGACCAAGAGACAATATTAGCATTAGGCAATGAAAAGAATGGAATTAGGACTCGGAAAACTTAAATTTGCTCACATGTAAAACAGAAATATCTATCTTCATCCTTGTTATTTAATAGGAGTTGTATTAATAGGAATTTTAATAGGGTTATATTAAGAATCTAATTATCAATGTGTGATATGTGGTAAAGAATACTTTAAATTTAGTAGTAAACATTCATCAGACAACTCAAAATTAAAAGACATCTCCAGTGACTCCTAAATCAGACATATGTGTATGGGGGGATGTTTTGATTTACACATAAAACTATTCATCACATTCCCTTTTTATATACAGCGATGCCTAAGCAAAGATTCACCCGCCACAGAAAATGTAAGTAGCATATGGAACTAAGACATTAAGGAGCATACTTTAATTTTAATTAAAAGTCTTACTTATTGGCTTATTTTAGTATATTTTTAGTGCCATATATTACCACTCTTTATTTTTATATTGTTATTTCTACCTACATGTTATATTCTGTTGTTTCTTTCTAGAAACTTTGCTGTGCTGACATCATAGAAATACATAACTGTTATTTTTATATGATTTGCCATATAATTAGACTTATTTTTTATTTTGACACTATTTTTCATTTGTGAATTCCAGTTAAGACTGTTTGAAAACTCAGGACATGTTTTCATATTCCCTGACATGCAAAGATATGCTAACATCTAGAATTTAATTTCTGCCAGAATTTATTTGTAAGTACAATTAAGTAAGGAATTTAGATGTTTACCTAGATACTTCAGGTAGTAGTCTGAGCTCTTCTGAGTTCATCTGCAAGGCGAAATGCTCTGTAAGTCATTCCATTTATGTTTAAATTCAGGAACCACTACACGTGACTGTAGTTCCTTTATATGTTTGATCTATTCAGGCCAAATAATGCTTAATCCACAAAAACTTCAAAATATAATTTATTCCTTCTTATTATATTTGTATAAATGTTTACACAAGAAGTGATGAAGTCATTTGATACATATGTAAAAACGTCCTAGCAAATGACGCTATTCAGGTGAATGATATTCATAATCAAAGAGAATAACAAGCTTCCTCAGTAAGTTCCTGAAAAGTGCTAACTTGCCATTAAACTTCTCATCTTCTTCTCATCAATCAGTCTACTCAAAGTGTGAGCTCCACTATACTAAAAGCCAAACTTATGCTATTTATGAGTACATGCATTTGTATAAATTTCTCTATTTTTCATTTTCATATGATTGCTTGGAGTTTTGTTATTAATTCTCAGTTATTATAAAAATGTTGTGTGTTCCATAAATGATTTCTATGTCTTACCAAATATGTGGATCACAGAGAATTAATCCAGCATGCCTAAAATAAATTCACATGAAGGAATGAACCTAAAGGACAATAAATGAGGAAACTTCTGGTCTGTGTAAAACTGTTTTTTAAAATATAGAAACAATTCTAAGTACATTGGTATATAAAAAAGAAGTATACTGAACAAGATAAAGATGTGAAGTCAACAATAAAATCCTCAAAAAGAGTAATGAAGTAAGGACTTTCAGAGTGAGGACAGATAAGATATATATGCATATATATGCACATATATGTGTATATATGATTATATAAATATAACATTATTTTACATTTAATTTGGTCAAAAGTCGAGTACTAATTCCTGTTCAGGATTGGAATGATAATTATTTAAGGCACCAGAGAAATTTATGAAATGGCATTTGTATGACAGAAACTTAAGATCTAAATTTGTAAGTGAAAAAAAGCCATTTTAAGATACAGATAAAGTGAACATTTTAGAATGTAATATCATTAAAATTGGGGGGGAAAGCAACGCTTATATTTTCTACAAGTAATTTCAGTAAGTGTCTCCAGTCCCGTAACATTCACTGAGCCTCCACAGCGTGACAGCAGTTTTCTAAAGTTTGCCAGTCACCTGACAGCCACAGCCCCACCCCTGAGGGTCTCATACTTCAGCAAAATAGAGACAAGTCTATAAACTACCAAAGTGCCGAGGCAGCGCTGAGGAAGGATGCTGATATGGAGTGATTAGAGGGCTCACAGGGGCATCATAGAAGAACAGTGTCCAAATTGAGGCCTCAAGAATTGAGGACAATTTGGCCTCTAAATGATGATGAAGCCTCCAAACTAGCAAGTAGCACTGTGTGTTGAACACATCAACAGGGGCAGGTGTTTCTGAAAGTGGAGTGTCCAGAGGGAAGAGTAGAGGAAAAGGAAGACTCTGGGAGAGACAACCAAGTAGTGGACCATGAAGAACCGAAATCCATGCTAAAAAGAGTTTATACACTTCATCCAGAAAACCAATAGGAAGTTGGTAAGTGTTTTAAAGCAAGCGACAAGGGATTGAGGTCACTGCACCTCAATTTTAGGAGATTTGCTCTGTGGTACGGAATTTATTACTAGAAACTCTCACAATGTTCCAGACCAGAAATGATGATGGCTTGGATGAGACAAGTAACATGGGGATGAAGAGATGTAAATTTTCCTAAGACTATTAAATGCATATGATTATTAGATTTACAATAGTCAAATATTTATATACTCAATATCCTTGACAAGTATCTTCTGCATACGCTACTTACAGTCACAGAGAGTGGAACATGAGGCCATATAATTTCAGTACATTTCAATTTTACTATTCTTTCCTATATAAGAATGAATCAAAAACTATTTTTATGTTTTTACCAGTTAGAAGGTCCTTAGAGATTATAATTAGTCAATTTTTCACAGTTGCTTAAAGATAAATAATCTGAAAAATTGTAGATGTTACACCTAAGTATAAATACATAATAATTATGGTAGGAGCTGTTATTTTCTGTTAATGTGCACATATTATTACCAAACGAGAAAACCTCCTCAGCTTTACTGAAAGAAGTTAGTGGAATTTCTGCTTCAGATAAAAATTAGGGTTGAAAACTCCCACAGCTGAATATCTTTGATCTAGCAATTTAAAGTAAAATCAGCCACAGGGGAAAATGAAAAGCTTCAAAAGCTTAAAACACAAATGAATATATTGTGTCTCGTCCTCCTCCATATACTTCTTACTTGAGGTATTTCACTCTCTTAAGTGGTTTTATTTTAGCACCATGAAGAGGAAATCAAAAATGCCTTTTGTTTTTCTTAAAAGAAAGAGGTGAGCCATTTTGACTCAAAAATGCAAGACTGTTTTACCAATATACTATATTAAACTCTGCAGTTTTTAAATCAGATTCCTGGGAACTGGTTTATTAACATACCTGAGAGTGTGCACTTTCTTTCCTGCCTCCTACCCCTTTGTGCCCACCCCCACCCGTCTAACCTTTCTATGCATACAACAGTCGGGGGAGGGGAAGAGAAAACATACTTCTCTCAAGCGGTTTCCTCTCTCAAGCAGAAAGTGGGTACTTGGGTAAAGAATTTCCCCTTCCTCCAAGTCATCTGCAGGTGCATATGTACTTTCTCCTCTAGTACATTTCCTAAATACAGTGGTTTGGCCGAGATCCTGACAAATTTCTCTTACTACTTTCCTACTTGTTAATCCTATCAGGATGTTTTCCTTGGGGTTACAGAGAGCATCATTTGTTCTGGATGTTTTCTTTTCCCCTGAAACTTCATACACATTCCCTCCACGTGGCTGCGCCCAGTCTGAGTGGTACTGAGTCACCCCGCACCCTCCGTGGGCTCCAAGTGATGGGAGCATGGACAGGATGTCAAGCATTGTGTGCTCCTGGGCCAGTCCGCAATCACAGGTGAGAGTGTCTTTTGCAATAAAGCAGGATATGCTAGCATGGGACTGAGTCAACTTTATGGATAAGGAAATCAGACATAAGTCTATTTATATGGATATATTATACTTTCTCTCTTATGGCCAAGAAGTAAAAGAGTGATATTTTTAGCATCTTCCACGGGCGCTTGTAGGTACCGCCTTCTTTATCATAGACATAGGAAAGAATGATACTTTTTAAAAAAAAAGACCGAGAATTTACAAACGTGGTAACTAGTTTAACAAACGTAATTGACTGCATAGTAAGGGTGGATCATATTTAAACCCTTTGTTGTGGCTATTTTTATTTCTGTTTGAAACTTTATACTTATATAAATTTTCATCTCTAAACTGACCTTTCTTCTCTAAAATTAAATATTCCAAAATAGAAATTCTTTATTATTAAACCCCTTTAAAAATCTCTGAATATGTCATAAATGTATACTTTAATACCTCTATTGAAAAATATTCCTCTTTCTCACCTATACACATCTGATGTGAAGAAAGACAATTTGGGAAAACTACATCGCGCTGTGTTCAGTTTACATTTTGAAAAGATGAAATTTTTATAAAGATTATAATTCAGCATTAGAAAGAACAGGATAATTTCTGGTTCCTTGGACCGGAAGGACTGACTTCTAATTCCATATCTTGGACTTAAATCGTGGTAGTACACAGCAAACTACAAAAGAAATAATGCGTGGGCACCGAATGACCTCGTATGTACCAGACTGCGGTGGGAAAAGTGCAGGCGGCAGCGCGCAGAGGTGTGGGTGCGAATTCTGCATCCGGCACTCCCTGGCTCCGGGACCCAGTGTAAGTCTCTCAGGCTTTCTGTGCATAGGCTATTTTCTCGTTTTTGAAAATGGGGGAAATAACATGTGGGATAAGTCTTAGAGTGAAAGTCACACTCGGAAGCGGAGTCTCTGTCCTGGTTTCTGGCACCAAAATACGTTAGTTCATCTCTTTCTTGATTGGAAAGACTATTACAAATTATTTATTTATGAATCCCCTGGAATAAAAACAACTTCAGTCTTTTGAATTATCAGGCAATTAAATGATATGTGCATGCTCAATTATAATTTTATCCCTTTGAATTGAGCACTTATTTTTTCTGAAAAGAGATATAAGCTATAACATATTATTTTCTTCAAAAATTTTCTTTCTAGCCGTAAGGTATATTTTAATTATTTTATAAATCATTAAAATCCCAGGTATAACACCAAGAGAGATATACTACAAAGACTTACAAAATTATCATTTTTCCTATAACTAAATTAATTTTTGACAAATCAAATTTTATTTCCTGAAAGAGAAACAGTATCACTTATCCTTGCATTCAGGAATATTGATCCTTTTCCCCAATATATTTTTATTGTTTCATTACTCAGTGTTCTAACTCTAATAAGGCCTGTTCTCTCATCAGATGTGACTACAACTAATCGATACAATTTGGGGAATTTGTCTGGCTTTGCCTGTGCACCTTGGACCTTGGCTCACATGCTCCCTCTCAGACATGCTCCCAACGGCTTTGAAGACTGGTAGTTCTAAAACAGGGCCCTGATTCCTGGGCACTCATTGCACTGGCAAGTGAGGTTTATGTCCTTTCTGTAATATATTAGTCAGCCGTGTGATTGCCTCCACCAACTGAGTTCAGCAGAAGCGGTTCAACGCGATTTCCAAGGTGGGTCATGCAAAGTCACGCAGCTTCCATCTGGTTCTCTTGAAACCTTTGCTGTGGAGAGCTATGTACCAAGAGCTCCCTCTTAGACCCGGCCAGGTATTGAGATGCTCCCTCTTAGGCCCGTGAGCCTGCGCGTGAGAAGTCCAATACGCATGAAAGTGCCCTGCGCAGGTGCTCCTGTGGACAATCCAAGGTGAGCAGAACTTCGAAGGCATTCCATTCCATCTGCCACACATGTGCATGAAGAAATCTGCAGGTCGCTGAAACCCAGACTGCCTCTGAGCTCATCCCAAACCTTTTGTGTCTTCCTAACCAAGGCCTTAAACACTGTGGGGCAGAGGGAGGCTACTTCCAGGCTTCTCAAGAGGAGGCCTCTACCCTCTTGCAAGGCAATTCCCACTGAATATTTTCATGCTTTTG
Organism: Anoura caudifer; assembly: GCA_004027475.1. Taxonomy (NCBI): domain Eukaryota; kingdom Metazoa; phylum Chordata; class Mammalia; order Chiroptera; family Phyllostomidae; genus Anoura; species Anoura caudifer. The sequence continues at coordinate 212,103 of PVKU01000205.1, read as the reverse complement.
CATGGTCCAGGTTTTGGAAGCCAAGGCTGTTTGTTATGCAAAACATCCTTGCGCACTATAAGGGGTTTTGGAAAATAAAAACCTCCTGCGAGATTTAGAGACATAAGCCCTTTCTTTTCCCTTCCTGGAGACACTTGCTTACATTCCAAAGAAATGAACCTCTCTTCCTACCCACCCCCACAAACAGAACGCTGAATGCATAATCTCTCCCTTGCCGGGGGAGATGCGTAGGTGTCCCAGCAACCCCTACATAATCACAGAATCTCAGTGTTGGGGCTCCTCCCTTGTGGCACAAATCCACTTCACCTGCAGATAACATTGGTCTCTCCTGTTGCTCTGTGGCCACCGGGGCTCTGGCTGCTGAATTTTGCCACCATGTGTAATCAGCTCTCTGTTTCTCTGATCCAGGAAGCTCTGTGTCTGCTGCTAGCGCACGCGCGCACACACACAGTAGTAGGCTTGTTTGCAAATAAATGTAGTGAGTTTGAGGTATTTGGGAGCTGAAAATATGTATTTGACTACCAGGTGGCAATAACACACACAAGGTTTTCTGTGAGTGGGGGTAGGAGAGGCTTGCATCGGGGGTGGGAAGCATGGCACGGGGCCACTGCCCAGAAAGTGAGAGAGGCAGGAGAACTCCCCAAAGAGAAGGAAATCAGGGAAGGAGCTCCCCTGCCCACAGGATGACTCTTAGCAGCATAAAGGGGAGTCTTGGAGTCCGAGATCTCTGAGGGCAATGCTGGCATGTGCTCATTTAGAGCCCCAGGGTATAACTTTTCTCTGGCTAGCCAATTTGGGGCACAGTTTCCTGGGGTATGCAAAAACAGTCAGTTTCAAAATAGCTAAAATATCTGCTTACCTAAGCTAAATTTAAAACAACTGGAATGTAAAAATTTGATTTTGACACTAGCCAGCTATTGAACCATGGGCCCCAGCCTGCTAGAGGTAACCATAGGGCCAATATGCAGGGATTACCTCCCACTCATTTATGTAACAGGTGGATAACATCTCCAGCCCTCCACCGCTCTGACCTAACATGCCCTCAGTCTGAACCTGGGTGGGCTTGCATCTGCTGGGACAGAGCAGAAGTTGATGCCGCGGGAGTTCCCATAGGAGGCTCTGAAGGGCCAGGCCCTTCCACCCTGGCACTACAGGCAAGTTTGCTCTGCGGACACGCCCACTGGGGGATCCTCCGCTCAGAAACCAGACACCTGGCAGCGAGAAGCTCAAGTAGAATTTTGGAGAAGTTGTGTGCAGGTAGTCTAGACGGCGGATCTGGCTGAGCCCTGATTTTGACCCAGCCCAGTCTATGCACCTGTCACGTGAGTGAACAAGCCCCTGATGGTGTATCCCTGACCACGCGAGTGCTCTGACCTCTACGCTCACATATCACCCACTGAGGAGCAGAGATACAGCATCTCCACGGTGCTTGTCTGAATTTTTTGCTTCATCACATCTGTACCACAAAATGGTTGTTTTTTAATCCACCAGCCTTGAGGTGGTGGGTAATACAGCAAGTAGATAACTAGAAAAAAACAACCAGAAAAAAAGTAGATTAAATCATATCTCTTTTTGTGACCCTCTGCATAAGATTTCTGATCAAATGAGTTTTTAATGGTTTTCAAACTTCTAAAGCACCTAAGTGTGGTTTCAACAGCCACTGTCCATATTATAGATGCTATTTTCCATATGCAAATGCCAAATATCTCCATTTATATTGCATATTCTTGAAGGAAGACTATTCAAATCATTTCTTTCATTGAGTTATATCAGTAGTAAATTATAAGGGTGATAGGTTAAGTAGAGTAAAAAGAAAGGATTAGAAAATGCACAGAAAACACTGCAGGAAGAAATGGAGCTACAGAAATTAAAAGCATACATAAAAATATGACCTAAGTTCATCTTTAGTCATTGAGCAATTCCATGCATGGAATAATACTGTGGATTTTGATAGCATCAATGCAGTTGTTTGAAACGTATTAATAGTATACAAAGAATACCGAAGAATGAATCAAGTCCTGAGATAATTTGCAACATTGATTCCTTGTCCATGGCACAGTATAAGGTTTAAAATTATATCCAGTTAGCTTTGGAAAATGTAGCTCTTTAAAAGATTGCTATGTATTACAGAGAGTGAATGGCGGAAATGGATCTGCCACCCATTCTTGAACTCCCAATTCATCCTTTGAATTTTACCAGCTTACCTGAAAGAAATACGCCAATGATCAAATTATTGTGATCACTTGATTAGCACTTCAAAATGAGTGTGCTATTTTCATTCTTTATCAGAAGTTTTGAAGTTCAGAGAATTAGTGATACAAAATAAATTTTAACATCACTGAATGTTAGAAAGTTAAGTAGTAAGTGACTTCAGCATACTATGAATATTTAGGAAACAGGGCAATTTGATTTAGTTCTCCCTTACTTTGGAATATCCTCTTTCTGCATCTGCTCTAACATGTTTTGTTTTGATTGCTCTTTTGCCCTATGTCTATTTCCACTCTGAAATTATCTTTCTTTCTATTTGACAATTAATTTAAAAGATATTCATTGGTCCATTTAAATAAATTTCCTTTGAATTCATGTTACACTAAATGGTGACTCTTAAATAGGCCATCCCCTTGTATTCAAATGGTGGTAAAGATGGATTAAGCCTTTCATTTAGACTCTGTTGGCCTGATTCTACCATAATGTTTTCTTTGTAAACAGACATCTGTTGTTTATCATGAAAGACAAAAAGTGTATTATAATTAGAAATCTGCCAGCAATTTATTTGCTCCTTAACCACCTGCTATATACAGGATCACATTATCTTGTGATAAAACATTTTTATTATACAAATAAAGTCTATATATGTTAACATTATCCTATGTTTTGAAAATTATCTTGGTTTCAGCATGACACTCATTTGTAATAAGTACTTCGGATCATATTGGTAGTTACCTTGCAAGCAGAGAGTATTAGTTTTTGAAAATGTTGTATTGTATTAACAGTCTCGACAATATAACAAAATAACTTTTTGCCAATCAGAAACTGCACTTGTTGTCCTTATCATTTCATAAGTGCACATAGAATATCTGTCAAAACACTGTTTTCTCAACTTCTCTTCACTTACAAAACGACCTCATTTAATCTCAAAACTAACCAGTAGGAGTCTATCATTTCGGCTCTGAGTAGGAAGGAAATGGATGTAAACAGAGCCGTATGGAGATGGGGTTGGAGCTGCCACCCCAGCGGAAGGGCCTTGCAGGTTTCACGCCTGGACTCTTTGGAATGTTTGAACTGGACAAAAGAACCTGGGGCCTGGGTCACACCATTATCTCACAAGCAACTGTTTGTAAAGCTGACGGGAAAGTGAACATCCTGACGACAAGAACTTAAAATTAACAACGAGTTTAGAATTAGAATCATCATGTGTAGGTAAAGAATAACTTAGCTTATTAGCACCAATACAAACTGGGTTCTCCCTCATGTATTATTTCCCATCCCTTTTCACAAAAACCCCTTGCATTTACCACATAATTGGAACACTATCTGGGTTTCTGAATCAGTACTTCCCAGAACTTCAACTCTTGGTCTCAAGAGTTGTAAAGTAAAGGCCTGTTGACTCTTTGTTTTTTTTGTGTGTGTTTGTTTGCTTTTTAGGTTAGCAGTAGAATCCACTGTTGAGTTAAAATATCAAAATATCAAGGATAACTTTTAAAGAACTTACCTTATTGGTAGAATTTGCATTGCCTGTTGAGTTTAGTTTGTCTTTAAGCTTCAATAAAGCTAAATCATTACAATAGATAGACCAAGCACACACTTAGGATAACCAACATATCAGCGGATTAAAAATAAAAACAAAATGATGTTTGGAGAATAAGGAGAGTTTTGACATTTTATGTAACTAATCCAGAATATGGTATTCATGCATTGGTAAAACTGGTAAATGCATCTCTCTAAAAATTCCAATTGTTACAAAATTTCCGCAATTTACCAGAAGTTGATTGCCTGACCTGTAAATTATGTAGAGACAGAGGTGAAAGGACATTTTTGGAGTTTTTTATAAAAGATTTGAGAAGAGACACTGGATAAATCAAAGGTTTAGGACTTTAGAATTCAAAAATTCAAGTAATTAACTGAACAGCCAAATAATCAATCCATCTTATATTATTTTCTATTTAGATCTGTAATTTGCAATGTGGAAGTGAGTGTGGAGACCAGAAAGCTTCATTAGTGGGTAATCAAATAAAAGTAGTAATTAAATAATAATATAGATGAAGAATTTTCCAGGTATGATGTCTAAGAATTACAGATAGAGAATTCTGGTTTAAAAATATTTATTTCCCCATTGAATTAACTTGACACATATCTCAGAGACCATATATGTGTTGATCTGTACATGGACTGTGTCTTCTGTTCCACTGAAACTGAACTTATTTCTATCCTGCAGCAACAGCACAGAGCTTCACATTCAATCACGGACTCTGGTCGTGAGAGTCCTTGTATCTCTTCCCTTTCCAAATTAGTGTGATGATTTTGGTGGGCTTTTTTTTTTCTTTTGTATTTCCATATGAATCTTGAGTCAGCTTTTGAATATACTGAGGAATTATTTTATAGAGATTATTTTGCTTACATAGATTTATTCATACTCAATTGATATAACACTATTGAATTTTTGATAGATGAACATGGTGTAGCTTTTCATTAATCAGGTCTTTAATTTCTCCCTCAAAATGTTGTTTTCATTGCAAAGGTCTCACATAAGTTTTGTGCTATTGTGCACAGTATAAATATTTTAAATTTTATTTTAAATTACTCTTTTAAATTTAAAAATATAGAATCGCAAGTACACAGAAACTTAATAACTTTTAAAAATATATATACCTTATTATCTTGTATCCTCCTATTTTGATTTATAATATTTGGTAGCTCTATCCTGCCTTGGTATGGTTACATTTATACAACCATAATATTTGCAAGTGAAACAGGTTTTACTCTTCCCTTTTCAGTCTTTATTTTTCTTGCCGTATTGCACCAGCTAGCCCCTGCAGCGTGCCCTTGGATAGACATGGTGGGCCCGCGCATCCTGCGTTGTTCCTGACGCTGTATGGAAAACTAATCAGCCCTTCACCTTTGAGTGTGATGATAACTAGATTTTTCATAAATACCGTTTATGAAATTTTCTCCACTTCAGAAGTAATTTGGAAATTTACTTCAATTTCTAGTGTGCTGAATGTTTTTTTATGAGCATGTTAAATATTCTCAAAATGTTTTCTGCATTAAGTGATATAATTACATACATTTCCCCCCTCATCTGTTAATATGGTGAATCACATTGATTGATTTTGTATGCTGAATCAATAATTTATTCCTAGAACAAGTGTTCTAGTGGTGTATTACTAAAAAAATTTTGTATTCACAAAAATTTAGTGAAAGAAAATAATCATTTAAGTGTGCATATAATTGTTTGGCTTTGAAATCTAAACAGGGAACACTGGGAGTGTCCTTTCCTCTAAAAGGCTTGGAGAAGCCATCTGATGAAAGAAACTGGCTCCTGCTAACTCCCATTAGACTCTGTCATAGTGAATATTAACCCAATTGTATAAAACCGCTGATATCTGGGGGTGGTTTAATGTAGCAGTTAGCTTATAATGGATAATAATGTTACCTATCCCACAGAATTGTTGTGAGAATTACATCACTTAAAAATTATAATGTACTTAGATGAGTAGGTGACACATGCAAAGTTCCATATAATTTATTTTATGAATTAAACATAAAACATTAAGTGCATCTTAATTCATTATGTCCTTTGAAAAACCCACTCTGCTTGGCATCCATATTTCATGTTAATTGCATTGTCAATTTTAGCTCTGACATATTCCGTGCATGCAACTCTTCACCCTTACTGTCAGAATTCTGAAACATTATCTAGGTCAGGGTTTGTCAGTCTGGGTATCAGTGGGTACCATTTCGGCTTAGAAAATTCACTTGTAGGTGGCGGTGTCTTTGGCGCTGTCCTGTGCAAGAACAGCGTCCCTGAGCTCCACCCGCTAGATGCCTCCAGCAGACTTGCCAGTGTGACAGTTTAACATCTCCAGACATTTACTCTGGAAAAGTAAAATCACGCACAACTGAGAACCACTGGCCTAGAATAAGTAGAAGAAAGGAAAACATCTGTTTTGTTTTGTTTTTTAATGTGTGTTACATAGCATGCTGTTGCCTAAAATAGAAACTATTCTAGCTAATTTAAACAGAAATGTATTGAATGGAGAGTACTTACAGTTGATGAACAGTGGATCAGCCTCCCAAGAAGTATTCCTAAAACAACACAGCAAAACTTGTCCATTCGGAATCTGGTGTCTCCATCATTAACTGAAAAATTGGGAAATCAAAATTACTTTCTCAGTTGCCGGGTCATACTATCTCAGCCTTGATCACTGGTAGCAAAGTGATCCTCTCTGCTATGCGTCTCACAGCCACCAAGCCAGAAGAACACATTCAGATGGATCGCTGGTACCACTGAGGAGAAAAAAGTGATTATCTCCACACAGAAAAGGAAGATACCTAACTCAATTCCATTTCTCCCTTGTTGAAGGAGGTCATCAAAAGGGCATGACTGACTTTTGCCTCATGAGTCAAGTCTGGGCGATGGGCTCCTTACCCTCTCTTCTGACCTTGGGGTGTACACTCCACCCACTATTCCTGTGTTAGGAGACACTTCAAGGATGCAGCCTTGAAAGAATAATGTGTTATTGAGGCCTGGACTGTACACAAGACTGAATGAACTTCTATATAAACTGTTAAGATTCTGCCGGCCAAGTTCAGAGATCTACTCATCTACAGTCACCCAAGATAAGCTTTGTATATAAGTTTCCTTGCTTATTAAACCTTTCCATCTTTCCTTGCCCTCTGTATACAGGGACAGGTTTCAAATTTCACTCCAGGGAACTCCTAAGGCTGCAAACCAACAATTGGTGAGTTAGCCAGGAGACAAAAAAAAACGGGTCTTGGAAAAGAGGCATCCATGAGGAAAATGTCTGGTGGGCCATCAGCCTCTATGTGCATACTTTAGATGCATGTAGGCAATGCATAAATCTATACAACACCCCAGGATGGAAAAGAAGTGTGAGCCTTTGTAGGGATTTGGGGCTTTGGGGGGACTTTTATTTCCCATGAAGCACAGTGTCTCACTCTCTCTGCAGGACTGGGGATCAGAGCACACGCCCCCTCTGAAAAGGCAAAAACACTGGTGAAGCAGATGAAAGCCCTGGGCATCCCCCAGGGCCACCACGTGGTAGGTGTGTCAGTGACTGTGGAAGGTGCGGGAGGGCACTCGGCAGACAACAGAAGGAGACGGTACTTCGCGGATGGGGGTCCCAGCCCTGGGAGGGGGCAGAAGCTCTGCGTGCCCCATAAAGCAGCAGCCCCTAGCAGTGAACGCGGCACCCCTCCAAGAGCCTCTCACCCAGGAATGGCACGTCCTGGTGTCACCAGGGGCCTTGAGGACACGTTCGCCCACTCACCTCCGCCAGACCAGAGCTCCCACTCGGACCAAGCGCCGTGCCTATTCACAGCAGAGGAGCTCCCTGTCCATTGGCCCACTGTCTCTGGACATATAGGGGCCACTAGCCCTGTGGGGTAGGTGGATCCTCCAAATGCCCCCACCCCTAATCCTATGGTGGCCCCTGAGTCCTGTAGAGAGGGAGCAGGGAAAATCGCTGCTGATGCCTGGTGTACTTGGCTCTAGTGGCAATCCAATCCTGCTCGCAGTGGTGAGCAGTCGCTAAACAGCCCAACACTGACACCATCTGGATGGAAACGGGAAGGACCCGCAGCAGCCACTGGGCTGAACTGAGAACGTTTTGGCTGGTATGGTTTGCTAAGTCTTTGCACTGACAGCTGGGCTGTCCTAAAGGGGTTGATGCCGTGGCTTGGACAATGGGAACAAGGGATAGATGACCGTGAGTGAGCCCTTGTGGGGTTAAGATGTGTGGAAAGACATTCAGATTGTCCTGCAAGCTCCTGAAGCAGACCTCACGGTTTTCCACATCCCAGCTGGTAAGGCAGTGACGACCGTGGCACTCAGGAAGCTGATGCCCTAGTCCAGATACAAGACCCAGCAACTGACCCTTCAGTGCACACAGCAGGTTGAGTGCACGGAAAGAGTGGTCACCATGGCATCTGATTGGAATAACATGTTTCCAAGTGTGCCGGATTGCCCCAGAAACGCAGTGACTTGTTAACCCAGGTACAGCATGTTCTCCGTGTGCTAAGCAACGCCCATGGCAACTGCCAGAGTAGTTAGGAACCATCCACCGGAGCTCCCAACAGGTGAGGGATTGGCAAGTTGATTAAACGGATCCCTCCCTGCAAATGAGGGTTCCAAATACACCTTGGTTTGTGTAGACATCATGTCCAGCTTAACCCAAGCTTTCCTGGCAGCAGGCAAACCAGGAAATAATAATTTGGGGATTAGAAACGCAGAGTACCTTTACAGATGACCTCATGAATAGACACTAATTACAGGGTCACGTTTTTAGTTTCATAATATTCAAGACTGTGCCAAAGAACAGGACATTGAATGAAGGTCCCATCTGCCCTGTAACCTAAAGGCAGCAGGGTTGGTAGAAAGAAAGAAGCGGGTATTAAAGCAGCGAATTAATTACTAACAAGTAAAACCACTTTGGCCCGGTGGACTAAAGTACTATCCCAGGCTTTAATGCACCTGAAAGGTCAACCAGTGGCGCCCGCCGTCCCATAGCCCAGCCTAGGGACCAGCCGAGGCTCAAGCGCTGGAAAGATCGCGGAGCTACAGAGGCAGGCATTGCTCCGACCCTGCGGATCGGCGCGCTGTGCTGCTGCGCACTCCAAGCGCATGCGCAGGGGGGAGGAGCAGTGTGCTGGAATCTGCAATGGGCCGTGCCCCTGGGATGGAGTTACTCTGAACCCCTGGGTCAGGGGGAACCATTCCATCTCCACTGGGATCCTGCTGTCCTGATGCAAACTGGACTCTATACCTGGGCACCATGCACCATTAAAAGAGGGGAAAGGTAGGGTTCCCAGTCTGACCTATCCCGCCCCCAGCCCACCTCCTCACACCTGACAGAGCCTCCCAGGGCCAGCAGGTACGGTCGGTACAGGGTGCGCTCCACCGGGTCAGATTCCCAAAGCTGCAGCCGCGTCCACAGCTGAGGATCAGGCCACGCGTATAACTTTTCTAGAAGGAAAGACGTTCCCATACAAGTTCCTGCTAAATGAGCCTGTTTGACCTTGGACGTCCGCTGCTTCTGATCATGAGATGGCACTGATGGAAATAGCTATCCGCAGTTGGCCCACGCCTGTGCCCAGCAATAAGTCAGTCCAATACTAGGGAAGGTGGGCAGATGCCCCTCTCTAGCAGGACAGGGCTGAGGTGGTCGGCAGCTGCAGCTACGGGAGGGGTTGGGAAGCCTACCCCTCCAGCAGTACCTTCAGTAGAAACCAGCTAGGACAAGTACTCTTAATTCATCTGACAGTACCAGTCCTGATCCAGTAACCAGGCCTGTAGCCACACTACCAATAACACCGGGCATGGGATTCTCTTTCTGTTTATCAGACTACACCGACAGGCCATCAAACTGCTGACTACAAAGGGACTAAAGCTACCACCATCAGAGTCACCTTTGGGATGGGTTCATGTGGCTTACCCAAGATTATGGACATTTGAGCACTCACATGCGCTATGAACAGAAAAACCAATCTAAACAGAACCAACCCAATTGTACCAAGTACATGGGTTGAGTATCACTGGAACTGTATAGTTATTCTATTGTATTAAATTATAGCAACTGGCATGGCACTGAGTGTGGTCAGCTGCCCAGGTATTTACGGGGTGGCCCTGAATGAGACCCAGGATTCTGTGACACAAGCCTTTGGCTGTGGCTTCCATTTCGCTGGTTGGACCACACTGCCCTCTGGATTTTCTCTGGGGACTGGAGACAATCCACCCATGGTAACAAACGTTGCCAACGTCCCTTCCATCAAAGCCAACCTCTCCCGCCTCACGTTCTCTTTTCCATCATTTGGGCCCCATCTTTGCTCCCTTTATCGAGATGAAGGACATTATAGCACACCTAGAAACCCTACTAAGTTCACTAGCAAGCCTTAAATGAAAGCCAGCAAAACCCATCTTCACTGAGCACTGAAGTGACCCTAATGAGAAAAGCTGTTTTCCAGAACAGGATGGCCTTGGACACCGACATTACCTCACAAGGAGGCTCCTGAGCCATTATCCAAGCAGAACATCGTGTATTCATAGCTCGTGAGTCTGCTAATGCCTCCAGTGTAACCAGAGAGCCACGAAACAGCGCCTGTGTGCTAGTGAAAGGCCCTCTGTCCCTCAGGGCACATTGTGGGAGAAGAGAACATAAGACTGTGAGAGCTGTCACATGGGGTGGGGTCTCGGGGGATGTCATCAAGGTACATGACACGGGGGAGCTGGACCCAGCCCTGGCAAAGGCAGCCTGGAGACGGCGGTGTGCTGTGGAGACCATCTTGACTTGGCAGGTGACTTTATACCTTTTAAGATTCTGGCATATGGTGCACGCATCGACTCATCCTTCGACCTGCCCACAACCCCCCATAAGTTCTCCTGCTTATTGAAACCCACCCCCCCCCCCGGCAAATCTTCAACGGTCTGCCTCTTTCTCGGGTCCCTTCCTGCCCACTGCATCAGGGGCCAGCTGAAAATTCCCCCCCGTAGTCCAGAGGTGGCTACCAACAAACGCCCAGTTGTATATGGTTATTTCTGCTGAGGGGACGCTAGGTCCAAGCCGGAACTGAACTGAGTCTGGCGCACGGAGTCTTCAGCTTGATAACCTCCAGCAAGCAGGAGTACACATGAAAACAGGTGGGATGCAGTTGAATGATCACTCTGCAGTATCCACCGCTCAGTCCAGGGCAGCAATTCATAATTAGTGCTTCCCTTTACAGCCTGAATCTAACCAAGGCTTTGGGCTTTTCGCCGCACTCTTCCCTTTACGAGGCCTCCATTCTAGCGGAAGTGCTTTTTAACTGCGCCGCATTCATCTGCTTAGAGTTCTCCAGAGCACCTATTTCCTACCTTGGAGATTTTGTTGCTGGTTATGTGCTTCATTTCCTTTACTTCCCTCCAATCAGACTCGACCAACCAACTTAAAAATGCTTGGTGGTAAGACAGCAGGTTAAATGCCACATCATCTATGATTCCTTATTTTTGACTGCCCTAGCAAAAAGTATCATATTACCTCAAATTGTACACATAGTTTTGTACCTCCATTAATAGAATTTGTCACATGTGCATTTCTCATTCACATCTTGGCTTCCTTATTAGAGTGTGAATTTCCTAAAAAGCATCCATGTACACAATTTTGTTGAATAAATTTATAAAACTTACTAGCAACCTCTTATATTGGGTATGCATTAACTTTATCTGCTTTATAAAGCACATACATTCATAAAAGTTAAACATAATTTTATGCAGCTTATGACACATGTTAGTACATTCTGTAATGATAAACTCTGAGTAGAACTTTCAAAGTAACAGGGCTGATTTAAACCTTGACCATTGCAAGTAAACCAATCATCTAGAAAAGTATTAATAAAGGAAATGAATGTTTCATGTTTAATAAAATTATTTTAATGTTAAAAATAATTTCTCAAATATTTGCATACTACCAACCAATCACCGTGATTTCCTCAGTGTGGAATTTTTTTTTTAATGTATTTTAATTGTTGCTCTTGTACAGTTTTCTGTCTTTTACTCCCAACCCAGCCCACTGCCCCAGCCCTCCCCAGAATTTAAGAACACATTTTTGCCAGCTTGCCCTCTGGCCATACCATAACATGATCATTACCTGGTGTATCAAAGTAGGTCACGTGCCCGTATTTTACTTTCCTAAAAAATTACGACACTCATAACAGTTATGGAAATAAGAGAAGACGAACCAGAAGAGAAGAAACAGAGCCCTGTGTGTCTTCGGGGCTGCAGCGGGAAAGCCAGCTGCCAGTCAGCTGAGCGCGCAGGGAGCCGAAGGCGGGAGGGAGTGAGACGACGACAGAGGAAAGGAGCCCAAGCTTCAGGGATGTGCTGATGAGCAGTTCTGGTGTGGGCGGAAACACACGCTTGGCTTTCTCTGTTTTTTATTTTTCTGAAAGTTAAGAAATGAGGGCAAAAAAAAATATGAAATTGGGCAGCTGTTGACCAAGCCCCGCCTCCTCTGGCCACATCATCACGGAGGCTGGGACTGGCCCCGGGGCTCTATTGCCACGGATCATCTGGCCGTCCTCCACTGGTTTGTGCAGTCTCTCACTGCCCTAATTACACGCTCTCGCAGCGGGACGTCTAACTTCCTTTCTCACTTCCCTCTTCCGACATCCGTTCCCTTCTTTCAGCGAACCGGCGTTTGCAGAGCGTCAGGCGGTGTCTATGTAACAATGACCCTCACTTCATAGGCTTTACAGTTCACAGGAAGGGTGTGCAGTTTTTGTTCTTTGATTTTTTTTTTTTTTTAAAGCAGACCAAGGAGGTAGTGGGGAAGAGGGAGTTGGCAGCCTGGACTCAGATTTAATCTCATGACTGAAAGCTAAAGATGCAACACATTAGGCAAAGTAAAAGGCTTTGCCCCAATGGGGAGCCCTCTGAACTGAGGGCGGCCTATTTGAAGGTCTGCCCGCAGAGAAGTACTTTGGCCACTGGAGTCAGCGCTAGGCGACCGTGGATGAAGCTCGGCAGCTTAAAATGAGGGTGTTAGATTAAGTAGGGTTGGGTCATACTTGTGGAAAATAAAGAAGGAGTTGTTTAAAACCAAAGCAGTAGCAGAAAAGGGCTCCAATTCAGATTGTAACTTGCTAAATGGTACTCCTTTGCACTGAGTAATTATAAGTGTTGGTAGAGTCATTTTTCAGATAAAGTTAAAAACTTAGCCCTGGCATGTAAGAATTGACCAAAAAAAATTCCCCACAGATTATGCTAAAGATAGATTCATGGAACCTTCCTGGAATTCCAACACTGGATAATTCTATCCTTGATTTGATCCATGTTTTGCCAAAATATCGGTGCTTTAATCACATCCAGTCCTTGGAACTATTGGAGCCCAGAAGGGTAGGGAAACACTATACTAACGAATAAAGTAGATGTACACGTTTACCTTATCAGGGTGGTGGGGGATGGTAAAAAGTCCCAATAACGGAACAGCAAGTCCACGCTGTGTCTGCTACAGTCAGGCCACGTCTGCTCTCAAGTACGGGCGCCTAACTACTTCAGGGTGTGGGTACACTACTCTTTAAAAATTAATCAAAAATCCCTAAGAAATAGAAAAAACATGGGAAAAAAATCACCAAAGTGGTTGTAACCACTCATTAAATACAGGGCAACTACAAAGAAGAATTAGGTACAAATATTTTAAATTATGGAAAGGAATTTCTGGTATATGCCCAGAAGTCAAAGATAGTCAAGTTACATTTTCATTTTATACTGTAAGAAGTTTTACTTTGTGCATATATAACTTTTATAATTAAAAGTTGTATTATAAAAAGAGAAACCTATGTTTAGGAGGCATTTCAGGGATGCATATTCTAAAACTATGCACAGAATAATCTTTTTTGTGTTAAATGGATGTTTTTCAAACATAGATGGGCAGCTATGCATAGATGCGTTCTGAGTATACATGGATATGGGTGGATGGAGACATACGCTTAAGCGCCATCCAGACAGTTGGGGAGCATCGGGGATGCAGTGCCGAGCGCGACCGCTTTCTAAGAAGGCTGGGGACAAGGCACGACAAATGGGTCACAGTTCCGCCTGGGGGTACAAAATCGAAAGTACAGGACTGGGAATGGGTCACTTTTAAACCAGCTGTATCTCTGTGTTATTGGGAAAATATTTAGGGAGGAGCAGTAATATTCTATAACTTAAAATAAGCAAATGTGCTCAATGAGCACATAAGAAGACATCATGTGATTAATTCTGTACAATTTCGGAGCTGAAAGAGAATGCACCGTCTATCTGAACAGACATCAGTGACACATTCTAATGAGGACAGGGACGTGAAGAAAGGAAGGATGAGGCCGTGGTGAGATATTAAAGGCCACCATGTAGAACCGTTCTATTTGCTAATTTCCTAATAGAAAGTACTCTCTTACGATACTTATAATGTCTTCCTCTTGTTAAAAGAAATCTCTTCCCTGTTGTCCAAACACATTTATGGTTTTGCTTCTCCATTTTATTGTTTAAAATTTTCTTTAAAATATTCATATACAAGACGTGGTTGAAATAATTCACTTAAGTCTTTGACTTTGAATGTACAAATAAAACCCAAAATATGTTGTCTCTACTTGTACTCAGAGTAACAACTGATATTTTAGTTATTCTAAGGAAATAATGTCATGTACAACCCTTTCTTTTTATAGAAAACTACTGTATATGGTTTTTTTTTTTTGACATCTTACTATAAGCTCCGGTTGCTTTTGCAGTGAAAACCCAGCAATTCATCTGAAAGGTCATTCAGGATGAGGCACAATAATTTCAGCTGATCAAATCAATTATTTATACAATGAACTACAGTATGGTTCCCTCTAGAAATTACCTTATTATAGCTCCTCACTCCCACTGAACTCTAAGAAAAGTGACATTTTGAAATACAAAGCTTATTCTCTCCATTGAGCTTAATACATGTATTGGCATCTCTCCGCGGCTCTTTTCTCTATTGAATAGCTGTCAGTCAGCAAGAGAGGGCCCCTTTCCTAAGCCCAGGGCACAGTGGGTTTTCTTGACATGATGGGAAATTTTCCAGTTGGCAAAAGCAAAGATTGAGGGAGGTAAAGCTTTGGACTCAGCATGAAAGGTAATAGAGCTATTAGCCAAATAGCAACTTCAGAGGTGCTCGTAGTGCACAACCAGGCAGGTTTAATGTCCTGTGGGGCACAAGTTTAGGAAAGTGTGTGGCAGATTACGCATGCAAATAAAAAGGGGATTTTTTTTTTCCAAAACAGAGCTTTTGGTATGGAAATTGGTGTTATTTTAAATTAACAATTATGTTTAGTACTTAGAGAGGCTGTTTGCACAGAGGAGACAAGATACTAACACCGAGATAATGGTGTAACGTAAGAATAAATCACCCGCTCCCATACACTCCAGCGGTAATGCAGTAATCCTAGCTATGACCTATGGCCTTCACATTTTATTATATTCTCCGGTGTTGTGTTTATTTATTTTAACAAGACTGACCTGTCTAACGATGACACTATAATAATCAATAATGTTCAGGAGAATTTTACACCTGTGTTCATTTAACTTTTTATAGTTAGAGGAAATTGGAAATTGCTCAAAATATTTCTATTTTTACAATAGTAATTCAAAAAAAGAACTGTTTAGACAATCATTGGAGCCCCACCTCATTCTATAATCAGGTATATGTCAGATGAAGAAGGAATTTTAAATGTGCTAAATCACAGGGCAGATTGGAGAGTGTAGAGGTATAAATTTCTGTGCAAAAAGTCACTTTAAACCTTAGCGGTTTGAAGCAACAAACTTCGATTATCACAGCATTTTAGTAGGTCAGGAACCTGGACCTATCTTATGAGGGTGCTCTGGCTTAGTGTGGGGAGAAGCCTGTAGTCAGCGTGGAAGCTGGCCATCTGGAGCCTTCCAACAGTTCACATGGCTGTTTAATAGGATTCAGTTCCTTATGGGCTATTATCTGTGGGCCTCAGTGTCTTGTTGGCTAGTGGACAGAGGCCACCTTCATTTCCCTGTTGTGTGAGAGTCGACTCAGGCCAGTTCACAACTCGGCCGTAGGCTCCCCTTGGAACAAACTGGCAAGGGAGTGCACGTAGGTAGCCACATTCTCTTTGCAACCTGTTCCTGGAGCGCCATTCTGGCAATTTGGATGTATTCTGTTTGGTAGAAGTTAGTCGCTAGGTTCAGGCTGCAAGCAAGGGCATGAATACCCAGAGACAGGATCGTTCGGGCCTGTCTCAGAGGCTACTATGATGGTCCGGTAGCATCAGGCTGGCTTCTAGTAGAACTGTGAATGTAAGGCAGGGAGGAATATTTGTATATTATTAGGGAAAAAAGCAATTGTATAAACAAAAATTTAAATATCAAATTCTTATATTAATTTTTCTTAATTTTTTCAACTCATTTTTTCTAATGTGATGAACATAAAGCTATGAAGTTGAATTTGTAAAAGAACTTAAATCACTTATAGGAAGTTGTTTGCATTGAGAAGTTCTTTAAAACAATTTAAGAAATAAAATTTTTCACTGGTCCTTGCATGTTATCACAAAAAATATTCCTCAAAATGAAATTGTCTTGAATTTAGACATGTGATCCCTTGAGATTCAAACAGACCATGAGTCCAGCTAGCTCAATTTATACATACAAAAAATCAGTGACAGGAATATCATGAATAAATATAGACACTGTCCACAATTCATTGTCCAGCACACGCCTATAGCTGTTTTTGTTGTAGACATCACTGTTACCAGCCAAATAATGTAAGCCAATAAAAAAAGCCTTATAGTCCAAAAACAATGAAAAGAAGCAATGCATGTTTACATATTAAAAGTTTATAATTCTTTAAGTTGATTTAATTTAAGCTACACCAAGTAAGATTCAGTAAACCCTCTTGATATGGATCTATAATATACTGTGATGAAGAGATAATTCTTTGACATTTAGTCAGAACCAGCTAGAAATTCAGTATGTTAATATATTAAGTAGTTAATATTTCTAGTAGTGAGTTATTCATACCTCCAGAAAATTAACTCAGATAAAACTAACAGTTTGTGTCAGCCACCATCATTTCTAACTGGTCTTCTTCCATCTTTGCTCACCTGTAACTCTACATAACACGGCAACTTGAACGATCCTATTAAAATTCATGTCAATAACATGCTTTCTTTTTTTGCACCTTGGAGTAAAATAAGAAGCCATTGGTTCAATCCTCCAATGGCTCATTCTCTACAAGGCAAATCAAAAGTCATTAAAATGATAACAAGAACCTGCTACCTCTCTAAAATATTTCTATCTTGTTCCACTTTGGCATTCTATGCCAGACACCATCTCTATTTTGCTGATGTTATTGGGCAGGGACGGACTCTTTTTGTATACGCTCTTTGACAAAAAGATCATTTTCATGAATTCATTAATAATTGAACAGCAGGTCAGGTAGATAACAAAGTTTGTCAGCATTAACAAAAGTTAGAGAAGAGTGGGAAACCAAAAGGCAGTGGTCAATTCAGAGAAAAAGACAAAAGAAAGTGTTTCTTAAAGAAGGATACCTGTGTTAAGTGATCAAGAAATCAAGATTTGGGGAGGCTGTTTCTATGGCAGTTATAGAAGGAGCACAAGATGAAGCCTGACATTAGGCCGCGGTGTTCAAACGGCATCAACTACGTTATCACTAGTGAGCACAGAGTGTTGTGTGTGCAAAGCACAATGGAAAGCAATGCATCACTGCAGCTCCGTACTACTAACTGTTTCAATTTGATTTCCCTGTTTTTTGTGATCATACAGTCACACTAGGAAAAAAACTATAATAAAGTTTGTAAGATCAGCTTTAATTATTTGGTAAGAATTTTTATATACCTAATATAGGTAATCATGAATTGAGCAACACTGAAACAATTGAAAAAACTCACTTTTTAAAGAAATAACCACGTACAACAATCTGAAAATATTAATTTCAGTCACATAGTAACCAAATTATTTCAAATTTTTAATTATTGGAATCTAATGCATTTTTTTTCTATTAGAAATGTACATGTAATTTTGTCCTTTGTAAGTAGGTTCAAAGAACAGTTAATGCATGTGTATAAAAGCATGCAATTACTTCAATTTTCTCGTTTAAATTAAATTTATTGGGGTGACATTGGTTAATAAGATTATATAGGCTTCAAGTGCGCTTCTCGATGATATATGATCTGTGTATTAGACTGTGTGCCCACCACCCAAAGATAAATCATCTTCCATCACCATATTTTGACCCCCTTTTCCCTTTACTACTCCCCACCCCCTTTCCCTGTGGTATCCATCATACAGTTGGCTGTCTGTGTCTACGAGTTTTTGTTTGATTTTCTTCTTGTTCATTTGTTACTTTCAGCTTTATTTCCCACATATAAGTGAAATCATATGATCCTTAACTTTTTCTGTCTGATTTAATATGCTTACCATGATATTCTCAAGATCCATTCATGTTGTCCTAAATGTCAATATTTCATCTTTTTGTTTATGGCTGCGTGGTCATAATTCAGTTACCTGGTTTACTTTTATCCTTGTTGGAGAGAAGTGTAGTTTCGGTCTCTACTAACAACTGTATGTCAGTCACCTTGTACCTCCTTAGCCTGGTACTAGAATCAAAATATTTGTAACTTTCTTTTATTTGCTCAGCATTTCGGGGGGCAAAAACCCTGAATTAAATGAAGATTATATATATTTTTGTACTATAATCTAAAATTTTAAATCAGTTGAATTTCAGATCTAACCATCTGATGGAATATTTTCACCCAGCTTTCTTTAAAGAAGTACAAAAACAAAAACCCCATGTTTTATAAATTTATCATTTTATTCCATAAAATTCAATAGACAGTCTTCATTTCCACCTGTGACTTTGGCTAATACCAACACTATTTAAGAATTATTAAGTAGAAAACAGATAATTAGTTCCTATTTCATCTATTAGAAATGATCTGAATTTAACTTCTAAGTTATCACATTACTATCACATTGCTTTTAATTAAGCATTTTATGCTAATTCATATTTTATAGCTTGCTGTTATTAGCATACAAATATAAGACAATAATTCATTCATAATTCTCTTTAAAGGATTAAGTTAAAGTGTCCGTAGACTAATGAATAGTAAAGAATGTACACCATTTCTGTTGCCCTAAGCTTGCCTACAACTTATGCGTTGCTGAAACAGAAATGATTTAGAAGCTCTTTAAGCAAGAGAACCAGTGAAGGTCTCAAATAATGAAATGGATATTTTACCACAGAGAGTCCTATAAAATAGGAAAATAGTGAGATGCTTATTTTCAAATTTAACCTATTGATTTATAACTATCATTTAATATTTTAAATTATGGGAAATAAATAATAAATTTCTTTTTTTCTGTTTGAAATCTTTTTTATTTGTATTAATTTATTGTTGTTCAGTTACAATCGTCCCACCTTTTCCCCACTGCTTGCCCTTCCCCGCCCCCCACTCCCACAGTCAAACCCCCCATTGCCGATGCCGATGATAAATAATAAAATTCTAAAGAAAACAACCTGAAAATGAATTGAATACAATTTTTAAAATATGAATTGTTCATTCAAGTCATTTCATCTTAAACTTAGAATTTTTGTCTAAAAATTGTTTATTTTTCTAACCATAAAAAGTTTTACTTTCTAAGGTTTTTAATAATGTCAATATTTTTGGTTTTTTTTCCTGTAAAAGAGTACCAACAAGATTAGTTTTTTGTTTTTTTATTATTAAAGTCCACAGAGCACTTCCAATTTCCAACCAGAGATCTTTAACTATCTAGTTTGGGCAGTAGGTTAAATCCAGAAAATATCTCCTCCTGCTCTATCTAGCAATGACACCCATGTAACGTGTGGGTCAGATCAGTCTTTAGGCGCTGATTTTCCTTTATATCATCGATGTCTCTGCCTAACCACTCATTCGCTGATCACTGGATTTCCTTGTAAAGCTATTACTCCACAGTAGAAAGGGCTGAAATAGAAAATTTTTCTCACAAACATTTCACAAAACACCTTTTCATTTTCCTCTTACAATGAGCCAGGTAGAAAAGTCTCATTCCATGCAGACTCTGAGAAAAGAAGCCCTCTTTTCTTAAAACATTTCCTCGTCAGCCAGGCAACAAATGTCTCTATGTTTTGTCAAAGTAAAGCCAAGTCTGAGACAAAATTTCAAAAGGCTATTTATAAAATTGAGACAAAGGAAACCCATCTGTCACGATTTCAGTTTTAGCAGAGAAAGAAGAGCCTTTTACAGCGATGGATCGGTAAGCACTGAGCCCGCCTCTGACTGGCAAAAATTGTAGTCAGGTGGGATTTTTGGAAGCAGGGGCAACTGCCTTCGGTTAGATTGTCAGTCCTCGGTTGGCTGCGAGGGCCCACGGGAGCAGTTTGGGGCTATTTCAGACCAGGTCTGTTCAGTGCTAGGGGTACGGGTGCTTCGTGGCCAGCTACTTCCTGCAGCAGAGCTGGTCAATGGAGAGCTTTTATTTTGTTTGCGCGTAGTCAGACTGTCCGATTCATAATCATCCTTACGGGCAGAGGTGCTGTGAGGGTAGACAGACAGATTCTCAATACAGCTTTGTTTCTTTCCTAAGCAATTTTTCTTCAGGGACAGTACTGCGTAGTATCTAGCTCTGAGGCAGACTGTTGAAGCGATTAACGGTCAAGGTTTGTTTGTTTGTTTGTTTGTTTGTTTTTACTTCCTTGTGTAAAAGGCAGGTAAAAATATCAACCCCATTCGAATGATGGGAGGACTTGTAAAAGGATTGCTACAGGGCTCCCGGGTTCCCCCTGGCCTTCCTCCCCAGCCCCCTCTCTTTCTCTTTGCATCACCTCTCCTGCCCTGTGAGCTGTTACAGCCGATAACCCCCTTAGACTGGCAGTTTCCCAAAAACCCTGTGTGATGGTTTTTGGCATTGCCCCGATGATCCTGAGCGAAGGGCATGAAAACAGGACTGACTTCCAACCGTAAATTTCAGCTAGCGTTGAAGACTGCTGCTTAAACCCGCAACCCAAGAACAAGTCCGTGCTGACTTTCCTGATGCTATAAAATCCCTGACCCTGGTGCCATAGAGAGTCTGGACCCCCAGATACATATCGGCTGAATAAACTGTTGAACCTCTGGGTGAGCCACTTAAGTTTCTCTCTAATAGATATGAAAATCCTGCCCCGTGCCTTGGGTAGTGACTTGAATTGACTTTCTCCCTGCTATGGAAAAACCAGTTTTATTTCCATCTGCAATTTGTCACAACATTCCTTTACTCCACACAGATGAGTGGTACCCAGACTTCTCCTTCAGGTTGGTGAGAGCATCTGCCTGTCCCCTCATGATGCTAATGAGTAAAATAAATAGTTAATGTGTTCATTATTGTACCGTATGCAAGCCATACTTTTACTTTTTTAAAATTATCTTTCAATATCTCTTTGTGATCTTTCTCATGTATCAGAATAATTTTTGAATGTCTAAAAGCCTGATTTCTTTAAATTCATTTAAAAATCATCTTATGTATAAAATTCCTATACAAAAGCAAGGATGAGAGACAACACATAAATGATTTTGTCAGAACTAATCAGATTGATACAGACAAGCATTGCTGACAGAGGGGCCGAGAATGTTCCAGTAATCGGTGGCTTTCAGATCTCCTGAGTTTTATTTATGGATTCCCTACCAATTACAAAGAGATATTGAATAACTAGAATTACTGTATCCTAATGGCCCACTGTCATATAAAACAGATAAACGCCATATAGTGGGAGGGAGTTCATAATAGTTCTACCACATGGAACTGTGATGAAGAGAATTGGGACCAGAGAGGGGAGAAGAAGGTGAACATGCTTGAGAATGCGTGCTGAGCAGCAAAAGGTGAGGAGGCAGAGGGATCTCGTCCAACTACATCACACACATCTCCATCGGGTGCTGTGTCTCCCTCCAGTACAAAACGTCCGTCCTGGGGAAGTACTGACCATCCACTGTCGGTCCACGGATGCCAAGCAATAGCGGTTTACTTTTCTGCAAAATGCAATGTAAGCACTAATATTATAGTTATTGAGTCCTTTTTAAATCTCAGGTTATCTGAAGAGTCTTTGGAACTCCTAAAATGTCAGATATCAATATGGGGAAATAGCAAAATGATCAATATTAGATCCACGAAATAAAGGTTTGCCTGTCGTGAAACGGATTTTTATGGACTTATCATGTGGTTTGCAAAGATGAATTTCATCATTTTGGTTCATTCCTATCAGTAGAGAGTTATCTCCAAATTGGTATACAAATAAGGTTTGCATTATTCTTATGAACATTTAAGATTTATGTTAAAAATCATTCAACTATCATTTCTTTGCTATCTTGAAAAATGCCTGCTATGAATTACAAGCTTAGAGGCCTCTGATTTGAAAGAGGACAGGAAAAAAAAAAGGAAGCATTGTGGGAGAGGAAAGAAAAAGAACAAGGAAAAAAAAGAAGTAGTTTAATAGAAGAATGAAGATATAACAACAAACACAAAACAACATCACACCAGCAAGAAAGCTGTTTGAAATTATAATTGATTTGCTTTGGTTTGCAAGAAAAGTTTAAAATTAGTATTAGAAAGTAAGGTTTTTATTTCAGTTTTATTGCTCACCGTCTATGTTAAACACATCACACACACTCTTGTAGGTTTTGTCTCTTTAGCAGTAAATAGTAAGGTTAGATGAACATAGTAAGTCCAAAAGTGCTATGGGCTATGTTGAAGGTTTATCAACCTATGACAGAGTTAGAAAAACTAGAAGAATGTGATGTTTTATTTTTTTAATATGTTAGATTTAAGAAATTCTATTTCTCATATTATATTAAGGTTTATATAATTTAGGATTAGGTGTGGCTGCAAGTAGTCAACATGTTAAGTTTGAGATATTTATTAGATAAGTGTCACTATCAATAGGTAGACAGATACAGCATTTAGTTATAAATCATGTGTTTTTAAAAACTACTCCTTGCTTCTATCCATTCTTGATCCAACTTATGCTCTGAAATAGGCCCATCCTTACTGGCTTTTAGACCTTCACAATTTGTATGGATGATTTACAAATAGAAAGGTGCCTTAGTAAGGAATACAGGAATACTACATACTATTTTTTATGTTCTTCTATGAACTTACTATGTGGTTTTCATGTGGTAGAGAGGGAATGTTTATTGGTTAGCTGGATGTTCATAAATAAATGACTGATACAATTCTAATTAGAGGACTCTGATGTTAGCCTAAGTCATTGAGACCCTAAATGGACTCTGAATCCTTTAGTTTCTTTCAAAAGCACTTCAAAACTCTACCTAAATTCAGAAGTTGTGATAAATAGGCTTTTGACCATTTTATTCCATTTGGTGTCTGTTCTGAATATAATAGAAGAAAGGAAATATTTTTAAAGAGTGAAAGTTCTTTAAACTGGCCCAAACTTGTCCCAAATGCCTGTCCTAAGGCATGAAGAATTAATGTTCCTTCCTTTTTGGTTGTTAAACAGAATAGCTAGATTCCATTGTTACTTAACCAACTCCCTGTTTGAGAATTACTATCTCTCTTTGCTTTACACCTCATATAACCAACCATTAATTCAACAGTTATTTACTCTGAACCTATTATGTTTCAGGCAATATGCTAAACATGGACGAAGCAACAATAAGAATGGTCCAGGTTTTCAAAACTCTGAAGTCTAGTGTGGGAAACAGATATATTAAAAACTATGACTTATTGTATGCGTGTAGACTTTACCCATTAGAATTAAGTACTATGGACACACCAAGGACAAATGTTTATTGGAAACACACACAATGCACATTCTCAGATTCCCACTGTCACCTGCTTCCACCGTTTCCTTCCTTAGTGCCTACATGAAACAAATCACTCATCCAGCTCTAGATTTATATGAAAAATCCTACTGCAGGGTATGCATGTGACTTTTTGTGCAACCTCTGAGGGGCAAGCTGATGCAATCTGGAATGTTAGCTTACCATTGTCCTACTTTGATTGATGCAGAAGAGAAATCAGAGAGAACAGGGGCTGGCACCCCCCCCCCAACTCCTTTTTCTCCCCTACAGAACACTGCTAGGTATATTTTCTCCTTACGAACTGTCCAGATCAGTTCACATACTGAGCAAACAAACCTGCAGCTCATACTAAAAGCATAGTCACTCAGGTGAGACCATAGCACCGTCTGACTACATGTATTTCCTGACGTCTTCTCCACTGACCCTCACCCCTCTAACATCTCACCTCCCAAAGCTGAGCACTTTAAACATTGCCCCTGGCTCTGGTTCTAAAATATCTGGATTATTAGTACAGATGGTTAACTTTGCTTAGGGGTGATCATGGTCTTGTCATATACAAAGCAAGTTAATGTTTTGCCTAAAAGTCAGAAAAAAATATTTTACAATATCTGCATCATTTTTAATCCCAAGGAAAGACCCATCATATAAAATCAAAAGTGAGCTGTTTTTGTATAAAAGTCTGATCAAACAGCATTTCCAGTAGGGTTCAATGTGGGACACATCACACTGAAGGCAGGGTCTATGCGTATGGTTATAAGGTTGTATTTCACATCACAAAGTCTGACAGGTTAGAAATTCAGTAGAGTATAAAACTCAGCCTCAAAATTTGCTCAGTAAACCATTAGCCCTGGTTTGGAGCTATGTCTTCTCAGATACAGTTTATTAAAGGCAGTTGATATGGGATATTGACAGCCCTATCTAAGGACTCTCCTTTTATCCATCTATATTATTATATGAAAAATTAAATTTAAAATTATTATGACAGGTCCTAAGGGAAAAGAAGTCATGCAATCTTATTATGCAGTCAAAATTTGATTTAACATATTTATAAGATAGTCATCTGAAATAAAAATAACTTTAGTTATTGAAGACTGTAGCCCCATACTTTAGTGAGAAGAATGAAAGCCCAGGGAGATTTTCTTTTCATTGAAATATGGTTGCCCAGCACTGGCCAGGAAGCTCAGTTTGTTAGAGCATCATCCTGATTAGCCAAGGTTGTAGGTTCAATCCCCAATCTGGGCACATGCAAGAATCAACCAATGAATGCAAAAGTAAGTGGAACAGCAAGTCAGTGTTTTTATATGTCTCCCCCTCTCTCTCAAATCTACTTAAAAATGGTTGCGCAATTCTCTATAAAAAAGATAAAATATGGTCAAAATAAAGTCATTTGTGATAAGGCCCCATCTAAGCAAATCAAAACTTAATACCTAACCTATTCACTTCAACATTCCCAGGAATGTGAGCCTTCACCATCCAGTCTGGAGTTTCTTGGTCCACTTCCGATCCCCTTAGGAGGGCGACCTTGCATGAAACCATGTAGTCTTTGCTAATAATTTCTTTTTTCACTCTGACTTGTCTCTCTCTATAAAGGCTTTCCTTTTCTGCAGCTCAAGGGAGGTTCTTTCTATAGCTGAATGGAATGCTGCCCAATTCATAAATTGTTCAACGAAGACAATTAGGTTTTTAAAATACACTTGTGTTGAATTTTTGTTATTTAACAAAAGGCTTTCTACTTCTACTTCCAATAGCAATACATGCATAGTGTATCAAAGGATGTCTGACACACACCAAAAAATACCTAATTGGATTGACAAACAAAGGCTGACATATCAACAGTCTTCTAGTGCACTAAATAGTGCAATATTTTTATAAGAAGGACTAGTTTTGTGGTACACCTTCCCAATCAATAAAGATGGAAACAATCTTTGATAAAGGTTTTAATAGTGTCAAGTGAAAAACCTAAAAAAACTTAGTCACTAGTTCTATGTCCTTATTCAAGGGTTATTCAAGGGGGAAAAGTCCATGGGTCGGGGGAGTACGATGTTTACTAGCATTCCTCCTGAGGGGTTCTGAGCAAGAGTTAGTTTCGGAGGGCCTTCTAAGAGGGCACAGGAAATAGGGCATAATTGGACTACGTTTTGCCAACAGGTCCCATTTTTTCAGAGTAAAGTAAGCTAATTAATGCTGACTTGAGGGATTGTGATTCACATGAATTAGATTTTCTTACTAGTTTCCTAAAAGTGCAGCTGACTTAGGTTCAGATTTCATGTGGGCCAAGCCACTGGGGTAGCCTCCATATTTTGTGTCCTGAGATAGGAACTTATTTTATCCATAGTAACATCCACTCAGCCTTCCTTCTATTGTTCTGACATTATAGATGAGTAGAGAACTGTGAAATTCCTTCAGAAGCAAAACACAACTTTGAAAAATCACACCAAACACATTTTATATGTTGCCTGTCTTAGCACAAAATAAGAAATAGGTGCCACACCCTGTGCCCTGGTTCGATCAACAAACTTTGTTCTTCTATAAATCTATCTACCATTTCAGCTCTATCAGTTTGCCCAAAATAGATCAGATTCAGAAAAATTGGCTTTCATTGGCCAAATTCACAGGGAACTATTAAATTTGCCTTGGAGATGTCATAGAGCTTTCTAGTAACTGGAGGAGATTCTCAGTACCAGGATTTCTGGAAAGTGAAAAGTAATTAGAAGTTTACCTAGTGATTATGGAGTTATTACATTGTGACAATTTATGAGGAATAACAAATATTCAGAATTAACCTCTGGATTATTTGAATTTATAATTTTGTTTTTTCTTAGGTTATAATATTCTTACTTGCTGCTAGCTGGGAAAGATAAAAATATTAAATAAAAAATTTCTAACATTATAGCATGATTTCTAATAAAGAAAAATGATTGAATTATAAATGCATAGGGAGAAGTTTCTGCTAGTGGGTGGTATTTGTATTTTAAGAGACAACATTTCATGGATCATAGGTTCAAGCAAATACCCATTGTGCTAGGCATTAACTGCCACTTAGCAATAGTGACAGAGAAGTAGAAAACATCTGGTTGCGGATAATGAGCCAGAGCTTCTCAGCTCCCTTGGATGCTAATAGCATTGGGCAAAGGTCATGGTGAAGGGCCATCTGGCTGCCTGTGTAAAGATGTACAGATCTTTCCCAGCACCACAAACCATCAGCATATTTGTAAGAGGCAGCAGGTAAGAAAATCTACTAAGTTGTAAAAATGTAATGGTTGATTTTAAATATAGGGCATTAATATATTTCATTAGTAATATGGCTAGTAAATATTACATTTGTTTCACAAACTATTGAAACCAAGTATGCTAATGTACAAGTTTGCAAAACTACATTATGAACACAGGACAAATCATTGTCCCTGTATGTGAATTTTCAGGCAGAGGAGCTACGTGTAAAACTGTAACTGAAAAGAAACTTGCTTTTAGCAATTCTTCTCCATTTCTGATTTTCCTTAATTCTCACCTTCAGCATATTCCTACCAGAAATAACCAAATGAAAAACATGTGACATCCCTCATATAAATTTAAGTATCATTCTTTTTTTCTACCAAATAAAAATGTGCGGAGCACCTACAATGTGTCAGATGCTGTGCTTGGCATTCGAGCCCGGAGCAAAATGAATGCTGTAACGGCTGATAGTGCACTGGTAGAGAAGGTTACAGGAATGCATTCTTTTTGTGCTGTATGCAAGTGAGGGTTTTCAAAAATGACTCAGAAAACTGGACAAGTAAAGATGTATGTATACCAGTTGTCAAAATTAGGAAGCCAGTAGACTAGCTAAGAAAATGCCTTTGACATTGGAGAGTGCTAAATTGAAAACTCACACTCTACCATTTTTACCATGTGAGCTTGTTGATGTTTAATAAGAATATGGATTAATAAATCCCTGAACTGTTGACCTAATAATTAAAGTAATTTTGTGCACCAGGCAAAAAGTAAATGTTAGTTCTCATGCTTCATTCTAATCTTTTTTTTTCCTTTTACTCTTAAAGGAAATCTTAGTACCTGGATGTCTTCTGCCTTCCTGACAGATTTTATTGGGGAGCAATGTTTTCCAACCCTCCCCGATCCCTGTGCCTTTCCCATTTACATGAAAGCTCTGCTGTTTCCCACCCTAGAGGTCCCCAGTGCTGTCTGGCTGCCTCCTCTGCTTCCCCTCTACAGGAGCCTTATCTGTCCCTGATTTCCACATGCCTCCTCCTAGTAAGTCATCTCCACACTTTGCTCTGTGCTGTCCCTAGACTATGCTGGCTCACTGAAAAATCAGCTCATGTCAGAACGTAGGTGAGGGGCAGAAGAGTAATATTTTACTTAGGTGATTTTAATTATAGTCCATATAAAAGAGTATTCATTATTATAATCCATATTGCTCAGGTGATTAAAGATATATAAAATTTTCTATTTGAATACATTCTGAAATAATAATATTAATAATAATAAAATATAAATGCATTTGCTCTCCCCCCATTTCGTACTATAAAAGACAGAGGCTTAAAGGAATTTCAATACTTAAAAGACATGTTATTTCTTAAATATTTGCTGAAGTCCTTTTCATTTCAGAAATGACATTTCCAAGCAGCATGTTGTCTTATAAAGCAATGCCATTTATGGTAGGCTATAATACTTACTCCTTTAGCTACTATAATCAAAAAACTCTTCAAACAGAATGCACATTAGTTCCTTAAAGGTTAACTTCTAAAAGAAACTCTTCATCCTTTCAAAAAGAAACTGCTATCACGCATACAAGTTCACAGCCATCTCTGCACAAGGCCTGAGCCAGCCCTGTTCATAACACAAAGTTTGGCTGTCCTATATTCAACTTTACTATCCACTTGATGTAAAATATGCTGTTGATTTTAAAATTCCCTTACCTCTGTATTTTACATACATATTTTATGTATTTCTTGCATCATCATCTGAGAGTTCCTTTTTCTCATAGGACAGTTAATTTTATCTCCCTCAGATTTGACGTTATTTTCTGATATATCTATAATATAGCTATGGTAGACTGACTAACAGCCCCTCCAAGATATTTATGTCCTAATCCCCAAACCTGGGAGTGCATTACCATACATTGTGAAAAGACTGTGCAGATGGGATTTAGTTAAAGATTTTGTGATTGGAAGGTTATCCTAGGTTATAGGCGGGACCAACGTGATCATAAGGATTTTTATAAAGGGGGCAGGATGATCACAGCCATGGAAGGTAATACGATGAGGGCGCAGAGACGAGCAGGAGGGAGAGTCAGAGAACGCAGGCGAAGGGCACAGCCGATGCTACGCCGCTGGGTGTGAGGTGGAGGAAGGGGCCATGAGCCAGCCAATGAAGGCAGCCTCTAGAAGCTGGAAAAGGAGGGGAATAAATCAGACCTTAAATCCCCTGAAGGCGTGGGCCTGCATCAGGCTTGATTTTGCCCTTTGAAAGAGAGTTCTGACTCTGGATCTGCAGAAACGTAAGCTAATAGATGTGTGTCGTTTCGCACCAGTGAGGTTTGTGGTGATGTGCTGCAGCAACAATAGAGAACTACTACTGTAGTCCATTGCATATTCTTCCATTTTCTTCTATCTAAACTGCCCCTACCAAATTAGTTTATTATGCATCATTAATAAATTTTGAGATAAATAGCTGGAAGAGAAATCCAACCTTTCCCCTCTACACGTTTGTGTATTGTATACACAGACCTATGTTTTGATATGCAGTTATGTATAAGCACATATAAACATGTGTCCACATACATATGTGTGCATACAAATACACTATAACTAGAAAAAGAATGTTGAACTTTCATTCAATCAACTATTCTACATTATTTGAATATATTCTTTAAATCAGACTTCTAATATATCATTTTTCGGTGGCCCGAGAAATTTCAGATATTTCATTAAATTTAATCCTACATATTTCAGAATTCCCTTTTGCTTACTGAATATTTTTGAACATAAATCAGTGTTAAATCATAATATTCACTTCAAAATGAAAAAAAATAAATTGACATATCTCAGGATGAATGAGATTGGGAAGTACTTCTTTCTCAAATGTCCCTAGATTTTTTAAATTACAGTAAAATCACTTTGCTATAGTTAATAAAATCTAAAAAGATTGTGCTGAAAATAAGATTAATTTTAATAAATTTGTTTACTTTTATTAGTCCACAATGAATAACAGATGTAATGGATTTTTATTCATATTTTTCCCTCTGACCAACATTTAAAATCTTTGATTTTAAAGCAAAGTAGGTTTACAGTTGTCAGTACATGAAGCACAGAGTTTATTTGTATGTTATTATATATTAATTATTGTGTATTTCCATAAGAACAACTGTAAACCTACTTTTGCCCCACCCTGCATATATTCAATTACTAAAGTATTTTTCTTATTATGAATTTCAAAAAAATCATACTAAATGCATTTATTTTAAATTATTACTAAGAGATTTGGTGGTAATTTTCCTAATAAAATTCATTTGTATGTTACTTTAGGATATCATTTCTCTGATGTGCACTTTAGGAAAGAATCGTTTTAGACTGGGTGTCTGTAGCAAATTTGTACCCAGTGTATACAGCTCTACAACTCCAACAAAAGTTTTAAATAAATTTTTTCTTCTATTTAACTACCTAAGAATTCTTATACAATATAGAAGAAATGGTGATAGGTGCGTGACTGACCCATTTCTGATCCCAAAGTGAGAACATAACATTTGTTCTTTAATCATGCTGTTTGCTCGAGTGTTTTAGGTGCTCTGTACCACACGAAGGATGTCCCCTTGCTAGAGTAAGTGGCTGCAGTGTGGCCCAAATCCCCTTTCTCTTGCTGTGCACACTGGGGCTAATGAGTAAAGCCGGCGGCCTTGGCTGGAGAAGCTGCCTGGCGTTGACAAATGCGGGAGGGAGACTCCCTTTGGCAGCAGACAACTGAATGATACAAAGATTGAAGCCAGCCACCTTGTTCCAAGGGAGAAAAATTGGTTTTGCTATTTATATTCCAGCAGCTACCTGTGAATGACACGAAAGCGAAGCTTTGCCAGAGATCTCATTTTGCTCTGCCCTTTCCCGAGACTTTGTTTCTCTCTCCCTTACAGAATTTTCTGGAAAGCATAAACATATGAATCTCTGTCTCGGGCTCTCCTCTCACTCCTGTGGTTAGCAAAAAAAGATTAAATGGCTTATTTCTTGCAACTGTTCTCATCATCCAAGGCCCAGAACATCAAACAATTAGTCCTCTCGTAGTCCCCGAGCTGGCGTCCCCTGGCTGACTGCAAACCCACGCAGGCAAAACCGCGCTCATGAACCCAGATCCGTCTTCAGAAGCAGCACCCCTAATGAGGATGAAACAGTCTCTTCCACTGACAACAAACAGAAGTGACTCTGACCCACAGCAGAGACAACCCTGACACTGCTGGTAAGGAGGTAATTCCTGGGTACTTGTTTTACTTTCAGGTTTTGCCTCAGGGAGTAAGCTGTACATAAGCAGAACACAAAAAATACCACAGAAGAATCATCTCTCTCTGGTGATCAGCTTGGTCTACACCACGCTTCACCAGCATCTTCATGGCTGTCTGATTCCTGTCTCCGTTAACCGCAGTCACAAAGGGCGCGCCTACAGTATCGCCCTGTGTTCCCCGTGCAAACAGAGCAAAGGGAGTTCGAGGATCCTCCAGCTAGGACAGTCCCTACAGCTGGGAAAGAGAAAGGATTTGTCCTTGCCTTTATCATTTGTATTCAATAGTGGGAAAACAGCCTGTATATTTTTTAAATATCCAAATTAAAAAATAATAGGAATGACTTGAAATAGTGAGTTGAGTGCTGTGGAAGAACAAGCAAATCACATGGAGATGGTGGAAATAGCAGACACTATCAGGGAGGGTGTAGAGTGCAGGGAGCAGAGCGAATGAAAAAGGAGGAAACCGAGCAGCGGGCACAGAAGATTGAAGTCCCCAGTGAGCACAGCCCAACAGCTGATAACACCACTGATGTAAGGGCCGAGAGAGTGAGCGCCTCACTTATCACCCCTCCGGGGACTCGGGCCATCTCTGGGGGTGAACCAAGAGCAGAGGTGCCAATTTATCTTGCCCGGAGGGTTCGCTTCTCATTTAGCGAAAAGATAGGCCTGACTTTTTCCAAGATTAGGATTTTTTTGTATTATGTTGCCTATCGATAGCAAAATAAAACTGCATGCTTTATGGAGCATGTAACATACAGGCCTTATCACACTTCCCCTTCACGCAGTGGAGGCCAGCCACAGCGTGGGGATGCAAACAGACAAAACCTGCCAGGACCACCTTTCCCAAAATACGGGTAGTCGCTTAACACATGCAAATTCACATTCGAGAAGTACGTTTCTACCATATAAAACACTTCTTTATATTTTTTCCTTTACTCCATGGCATTTTACAATTTTTATTATGTATGTATTGCTATTTGTATATATGTATTAGTTGAATTAAGAGGAAATTATACTGTAGTAAAGGCAAGAGAGGAAGTTCAAAGGTTTAAACTCCTGCAGTCCAAGAAAAGCACCAGCAGGTGGAAAAGGATGTGGGAAGAGAACCTGGCTTCTCAGGGCCAGTGAACCAGTTCTCCAGAGACACAGCACCAATAATGCACATATGTGTACACATATGTATACACACATATATTTACGTGTGTATATAAATGCACATGCATGTACATATAGAGAATCTTGTGTAATCTATAAAATGATGGTATATGTTAAGAACTATTACTATCTTTATGTTACTGTTATCGATAGCAAATAGCAAAACTCACATACATTCCTCCTGTTTGCTAGAAAATGTTTTTAAAACTTAACTATTTTTCCTTTTCAGTGCTTGCCTTGGAGTTGCAATACATATTTACAACTAACCAAAGTCCACTTTTAAATTGCACAACAGTAATTCATATTAGCACAGGCATCTTTGAACACAATAGGTGTTCCCAATTCTTGACCATCCCCCCATCTCTTATAATGTTCTTGTATTATATTGCCTACTTTGTTTTCTCTGAAATCCTTAACACATTAATTACAACTATTTTACATTTCCTGTCTGGTCATTCCAAAATCTGCACCGTATTTGAATCTGGTTCTGATGTTTACTTTGTATCTTCACGCTGTATTTTTTATTCCTCTTAACATGTTTTATAATTTTTTATTGAAAGCCAACACGATTCATTAGGTAATAGGAACTGAGGGAAAATGCCTTAATGTGAGGCTTCCAGCGCAGGTGCAAGTGTTTCGGGTTTCCCCAGTGCCCTTGTTTGTGGGGGCTGCCGCTCTCTCAGCTCCAATCCGTGGTTGCTACATTGGAGCCCTGTTGACCTGGGCTAAGGTGTGGGACAGTGAAGCATTCCATAATCTTCTGAGTAAAACTCAGTCTTTGGGTGGGCCCGTGTCCCTGCACTGTGACCTCACAGTGTGCCTACGCTGGCCTGTCACTGTCAGTGAGACAGGAAGGATGGGCGGACGGGAGTGGGGCAAGTGCCCTACCCCAGATTAGATCAGACTCCCCGCGAAGTCTTTTTCCCTTCGATGTGGATGGCACTCTGGGCGCATTTCAAATGGATACTTTGCCCTCTGTCTGCCAGAAAAATGAACTGATTTTTGTTGGCTGTTCGCTTCCACACTCCTGATGGTAAAAGCCACTAAGGGGAGGGCCCCAGTTAAGACTGTGGCCTAGGAGTTCTTTCCCTCCCACTAGCCCTCATTCAGCGGCCAGCGATTTGTCAAAATGACTGTGTAACAGTAGTCACTTCATGGCCCCAGTAACTCCTGTCCAATTCAGGTCTCAGCTATGACTCTAGATTCACCTATGTCTCTAGGTTTGGGGGTGTTAGTTGACCCTGCAACCTCACTTCTCTGATGTGCTAACAACCAGCCATTTGATTTTCAGTTTGTTCAGCTTTTTTCTTGTTTTAAGAGCAGAAATGACCATTTCAAGTTCTTGAAACTGGTAGACTGGCTTAACATTTGAAATTCTTTAAATTGCATAACAACCCGATAAGGTATATACTACTATCCTCTCTTTAACGACGAGAAAGCTGAGATACAGGGAGATTAAGTAACTTGTTCATAGTCTCAAAACTTCTCAGTGATTGAATCAGGATTGAACCAGATCACATGGCTCCAGAAATGAGTCTTCTCACCGCCGTGAGATACTGCCTTTCACAGAACAGCAGGTCCATGCTGGTGCAGCCAGTAAGAGGCGGAGCCTGTGTCTAACCACTGTGCTGCTCCCCCTGGGTTCAGGTCAGGTCCATCGCTCCGCACGTCCAGTGTGCTCTAGAAGGCCCGGGTGGTCACCGTTATGTGAACTTCAACTTTCACAGACTCTCCCCATTCACAAATTCTGTACAGACACACAGATACTGGGGAAAAATAAGTTTAAAAATATGTCCCCCAAATGAATACTGGTATTTCCCCAAATTGATTGAGAAAAAAAAATCATGATGGCTTTAAGCAGTTACCAAATCAAGATACAGCACTTTAAAAAATATGTGCATAACTCGCACTACGGTAGATGCTCTTCGGTTTGTGACGTTTCTCCTGGCGCACCTCTAAGCTCGCTCATTCTTTCCTCAGCAACACCCAGCCTACCTATGAGTCCATCAGAGGCATTCTTTCTGGTACAGTGTTTTTGATTTCTAGACTATCCTATTGATTTTTTTCTCAGAATTTCCATCTTTTGGCTTATATCACCCACCTACCCCTGAATACTTACTTTCTACTTTTTCATCAGAGTTTTTATCTATTAAATCATAGTTATTTCAAATTCCCTTTTTTTATCAGTGTATACTCATATATAAGAACCATGTGCAGAGAAAATTATGTAGCATAACATACATGACAAAACACAGTGAGCTTATGTGATGATAATTATGTCTCCTGCGTTGGCTGGTGTGGCTCAGTGGATTGAGTGCCAGACTGTAAACCAAAGGGTCACCGGTTCAATTCCCAGTCAGGGCAGATGCCTGGGTTGTGGGCCAGGTCCCCAGTGGCAGGGGGAGAGCGCATGAGAGGCAACAGCACATTGATATTTCTCTCTCTTTCTCCCTTCCTTCCCCTCTCTCTAAAAATAAATAAATTCTTTAAAAAATAATAATTATGTCTCCCAACATTTTAAGTATAAATTATTTTAGAGAATAAGGTGAGTTTAATGCATATTTTTGAAATAAATATATAATATCAAAAGGGCTTATTAGGGTATAGAATCATTTACAAAATATCTCCTGAAGGTCTATAATATTCCTCACATGGGTTGAGTGTTAGGTCTTATTATTCTACATCCACAATATATTTCTTACATTTTGAAAAAAGATTACACAACTTGAAACCTTGTCTTCCCTCCCTTTTATTAGTGTCTAAAGCTACTTGAACAGCAAAAATAGTAAATCAGAACAACGAAAATAAATAGGTTGTCTGCTTGCTCACATGCAAATACTTCCGAGGATCACTTGAAAAAACTGCCAGAAAAACTGCTGGAATTGTTCGCTCATATGTATGGTACTTGCAGTGGTGACCGAACAACATATGTAGAGGATGTGGCCCTTCAGGACCCCAATGGTCCTGTGCAAGAAGCAAGGTCAGGATTCTCTCATCTCTCCAGCAGCTGTGCAGGGACCCGTGCCTTGATGCTGAGGGGGGTGTGATTTGGAACTTGATGTTGTCACTACCTTCTCTTGCCAGCGATTCCCCACAAAAGTGCAGGCAAATAATTCATTCCTTTCCTTCTCAGACTCATCAAGAACCAGAATTCAACCCTAGTTTCAGCTTTGCAGTATTTGTAAGCATTTAATCACATTCGGGGTCCACATCCCATTAAGTGAAAAATAAAGCGGAATCATTTATTTATAATTAATAACAAAGAACAACAGGACCTGACTTCTCTGTCCCAAGGATATCCGAAGTAAAGGGAAATTTTAAAATTACTCCATCTTTACACTGCATCCCTTCATTTCATAATTAGTTCTATAGACATGCCAAGACATGCCATCCCAGTCACAGAGCAAGGCTAATTAGCCGTGAGGGATTGAGGCTCGCCAATTAGCTGTAAATTTTAACTCAGCTGGGTGAAAGGCCCTTTGAGAGGTCAAATGAAGCTGCCATTGAATCAGCACATGGAAAGAGAAACATACTGAAGGTCAAAGAGGCCATCAATGATAGTAAGTACGGAGAAGTTAGGGTTCAGGACCAAAATATTGTGGAGTGATGAATTGCACAATTTCTGAAAAGGCAATTAAATTTGAAGTACCTCTAATTAACTGTAGGGGTGAAAAGGAACCATGGAAAGAGTAAAGGAAGAATAAATCACAGGCCTCTAAGAAAAACATTATTTTCTTCATTACAGTTCTTTAATTTAAATTTTCCTTTGTGGAGTCTGAGGGATGGCAGAAGCCACCTAATTAAAAATCCACACATTACCTACTAGTCATTTTTCAATCACATTATTTAATGCCCTTGAAAAAGAAACTTTTGTTAATGAATGTATTCTACCAATGAAAGCAACTCAGAAGTTTCTTTGATTTGCAATAAAGAAAGAGTACTTGACAATGAAAGTAAAACTACTTGATTTTCAGTCTCTAAAACAATTTCCATCATTCAGTGCTTCCTTTAGGGCCACTTTCTATACTTAAATTGGGTGTATCTTTATCAGTAGAGCTTGTTAGAAGTAATTTCATATTATGACTAATCTATGTGAAAAACGCCTATTAAGAAACATTGGATTTGCCTCATTTCCATTACATTCTCATTTGAAAAGCCTACTGTTTCCTCAGGAAAGTGAAAAGGGCAAATAATTGGAATTCTATGTAATAATTAAAAGCTGTACTAATTTTTCAAATACTCTTCAATTTTGAAAAGCTTATAGAATTCATCTGAAATCAGAGTGATTGAGAAGGCATTTTCTCCTAAAAGATCAATTTGCCTAACTGGAATTCATTCGCACTGTTGAGAACATTTCGATGATTCTAATCAAAATATTAATAGATTTAAAAGTAAATGCATTTGTATAATTATACAAATGAGCAACACTTTGAAGAGCTGAAGTTTAAGGTATTCCCTTTGCATAATAAAAAATCAATGAACATTCATTACAATATGCATCAGAATCTACTTGATTTCAAAAAAGGCTTAAGGATAATTATATTGAAATATGGGTAGGACTATAACAGCAAAGGGAGGGCCATGCCAGGGAAGGAGAGCAGGGACTCTTTAATGAGTGGGTGACGGGGATAGAGTGAGGAATGGCGAGGGAGCTCCCATTTGCCAGACTGAGCAAATGTCTAATGCTGTGAACGAAAGTAAACTAAACTTTTTTTGTCAGTGCATTCTCTCAATGTAATCAAGACAATCATTACCAATAATGAACAGCATAAAATCATAATAATGGTTTAAAGAGATGTTTCTCACACTTCTGTCCCTGTGTTTCTTAGAGCAAAGGAACATTAGGCTTTAGTTCAAAGGAGCCCTCTGAATGCAAAGTTAATTTTTTTTGTTCACTATACACTATAATATATACACACTGTTTGAAATGATAAAATATTTTCCCCAAAAGATTTGAGGTAAGTTGATCTTCTAGAAACACATTCTATGTTTATTCTCTGGCTTGACCTAAGCATCTCAAACTTCTGGACTTACGTCTGTTTAGACAATGCAGCTCTAAATTGTGTGTGTGTATCTGTATGTGCCCATATGATATTGAGTGTGTACATACAGACTAGTGTGTATCATTAAATTATAAAAGGAAGCAAAAGATGTAGGTGAAAGACCCTAGGATCCTTTTTGTATACCTTAGTATCTCCTTCCAGGTTCCCTGGAGGTTGGGGCCTACAGTACTGCAGGGAGTGAAATGTCAGCAGGGCAGCAGTTCAGAGGAAGGCTAGTGAAAGGCGTGTCTAGGAGGTAAGCAGTATTCAGAGCAGGTACTGCCTTGTACACGACAGGAAGAATGTTAGTTGTCATCTTAAGAACTAGGTGCCCATCAGTAAATGAATGGATCGAAAAACGGTGGTACATTTACACAATGGAACACTTCACAGCAGAAAGAAAGAAGGAGCTCCTACCCGTTGCAACAGACTGGATGGAACTGGAGAACATCATGCTGAGTGAAGTAAGTAAGCCAAGCAGTGAGGGACAAATACCATATGATCTCACCATTAACAGGAACCTAACCAACAAAACGAACAACTGAGCAAAATAGACCCAGAGACATGGAGATAAAAAACAAACAGACAGTAACCAGAGGGAAAGGGGGACGGGGTTAATGGGGAAAAGAAGAGAAAGGGTCATTGAAGAACATGTAAGAAGGACCCATGGACAAAGCCAAACTGGGGAAGGATTAGGGTGGGAGCTGTGGTGGGTGGGGAGGGGGAAAAACAGAGACAACTGTACTTGAACAACAATTTAAAAAGATAAAATAAAAAGGCAAAAAGAAACATATGTAATAACACTCCATCACAAATCTAGAGTTCAGTATTCAAATAAAATATTGTAATAAAAAAGAATGGTAGAAAGTTATTAAAGAATTTTAAGCATGGACGTGACACCATTAAGAACCTGTTTGAACGGTACACTCTGTGTGGACTTCTAGAAAGTAGATTCGGAGTTAAGAGTTAAGGCTTGAAAAACAGGAAGCGTTGACAGTAGTATGAAATATAACTGAGTTTCTGAGATTTATTAATGAAATCCTGATACCCAATCAATGTTTTTGCCTCCAGACTAAGAAACATTTTTGTTGAACTATAGAGGTTATTTATGAAATAAATAACCTTACTACTTTCATTTGTTTTATTGTGACTATATACAAGTGAAAAGCTCTGATTTAAGAACTAAAATCTGCATTGCTTTGGATTAATTAGTGAAATTATTATTAATTTCATTATTTTAACTTGGCATTTTGGATGCTTACTTTATTACTTAAATATCCTTGTGTTTGTTAATATGTCATCTTAACATCTGAAATAAATTTTGAAATAAATTATTGTTTGTGCAATTAAAGATATAGGTTCCTTAGTAAAATATTATATGGATATATTCTCATTCATATTTTCAGAACAAGGATCTCCAGCTAATAGAATCAGCAAGCATAGAGGTAGCATAGAGGTAATTTTAAAAATATGTTTATATTTTATTTAGTAGCTTTCTAAGTGAGGCAGAACTTGAAATATATTTCGGCACACAAACTTCACAGCTCCTTTTTTGATTAGACACAGAAAGTCACCTTAGAACAGATTTCCCTCAATTATGCCAAGAGGGTCCATTTTGAATGTGGAAATCCCACTCCACTGCAATCAATGTCTTTATTTTTATGTAGAAGATTTGTTGAGGTTTGAATACAACATGTGCTGTAGTTCAGGAAAATGCGAGGTAAAACTACAAATTAGATTTTCAAGGATATAAATCCTGTAGCTAAAAGGGAAAAATATACATAATTCCCTAGTTGCTTGTCCCTGACGTTCCTGAGAATTTAACACCCGGAAGCCGTCCTTTCCTGTCTATGAGCTCCCCAGTGTTAGAAATGGCCAGGCGGCCTACTTACTTGCCTCGAATGCTTGCAATAGACAGAAGCCTTGCTTTCAATACTGCTACCAATAATTTTATAGTATTGATATAGTATTTTATTGTATCTTCTAGTAGATTGTCGTCAATGTAGAATAATACTCCTGATTTATATACTTTGATCTTGAGACTAGAAACCCACTCAACTCAAACTCTACTCAAATTTGATGCTGATTTTGTTATATAGATGATTATCATTTGTAAATAATGATATTTTAATCCAATGCCTCTCAGTCCTTACACTCTAATTCTTTTCTTTGTTTTTTTTTCTTTTTTCACTCTCTCTCTTTGTGTTTCTTTCTATTTGTCTTTCTCCTTTTATACTTCCCCCCTACACTTCCTTACTTCCATTATTCTTACACCATAACCAAGGCATTCAGTACTAAACTAAATAGGAGCTGGGCTAATAATATCCCTGTCTTTCTCTTGTTCTCAAATAAATGTGTCTGTGTAGGTATCTGGCACATAATCTTTGCTATATTAGGACATTTTCCTTCTTTACATTGTTGATTCCTTTTAAATATTAATTTTATCAAATGCTTTATTTACATCTGTGATTATATTTTTTCTTCTTTAGTCAATTAATGTGAAGAACTGTAATGACAATATTTTTAAATGTTGAACCAGAAAAGATATTTTGGAATGAATTTTATATGAATATGGTGCCTTAGTTTTAGAACATTGTTATATTCACTGAAGTATTATTTTATCAAAGGGATTCTTGTCTGAATTTATAAGAGCAATGGATCTATAATTTTCCCTTTCATCTATCTTTAGCAGGTTTGATATTATACTAACTTTATAGAGTGAATGGTTACCTTAGCAATTTTTTGTGTTTATTTGGAAAAATTCACCAACATTCATGAGAATCTCCTAGAAGTTTCTAGAATTTTCTCTTTGACACACTTAAATTTCAATATCACGTGCGTAGTTATAGATTTCCTTTAGAGACTTTGACAATCCATAAGTTGTTTCTCTATGAGATTCTAAACTTTATTAATTATATAAGTTTATTATTATTACTTCACCAAACATTTGCTCTCATTTTGGTGCTCTATGTCTAAATGCTCATAGTTCTACTTCTCTTCCCTAGTTTCCTAATATTTATTTTATCCTTCCTGTTGCCTTCAGTAAACTTTTGTGAATATGATTTTCCAGGCCATTTACTCATTATTTATTTGTTTTGTACCAGCATTTTATCTCATCCACCATAAGTAAAATTTCCACTTTATTGTCTTTTCTGTTTTTTTTCTGAATTACTAACATTCTTCTATAATAAACATCCATGAAGTTTACATAGGACAATCAACTTGAATTTTCCTGCTTCTGATTTCAAAAATTAAGCACCGTGTGTTGCGCTCGTCCTTTTCCTGTACAGTGGGGTTACTTCTCAGATAGATTATTTTGTCTTGAGTGTTCATGTTCCCCTGGTGATACCCTTTCGGCAATGGCATTACAGGAGGCAGGTCCTAGTTGTGTCCCTCCTAGTGAACTAAGGGGCATAATAAGCCCCAGGTGGAAGACGCTCAGTAACATTCAAAAGCTTTCGATGGATGCCATTGTCTACCATTCTACCCGATCGCTCCTCTGATCCTGGATATGTAATGCCTAAATAAGTTTTCTGTACCAAGGAGACCTAAAGTTACAATAACTTACACACATGAGAATCGTGTTCCTTTCTCACTTCATAGTTCAAGGGGAGCTGTCTAGGACTAATAGATCATTTCTTCACCACAAAGGCACTGAATGACTAAGTATAAAAGGTGGCCCTCGGTCCAAACTGGCTACAACATCTTGTCTCTATGCCAGCAAGAAAGAGAAACATGGGAAGGCAAGAACTTTTT
Organism: Anoura caudifer; assembly: GCA_004027475.1. Lineage (NCBI taxonomy): Eukaryota > Metazoa > Chordata > Mammalia > Chiroptera > Phyllostomidae > Anoura > Anoura caudifer. The sequence continues at coordinate 171,118 of PVKU01000205.1, read as the reverse complement.
TTCTTTTTAAAGATATAATCTAGAAGTTTAAGCATCATTTCCACTTATATTCTACTGACCAGAATTGCACCATGAGATCACATCTGGGTGCAAGGAAAGACAGGAAATACAGTCTCTATTCAGGCAGAAAATGCGCCCCGCTAAAATTCAGGGGCTCTATTATTAAAGAGAACAATGAGTGAATAGTTCCTGGGAAATCACTGGCATTTCTTACATAAAAATTACTCTCAGGAAAAAAACTCAGTTCTTGGGTTTAGACAAGGGGAACATGGAGCAATGAACTCCCCACCTTTTCCTACCCCCATCCCATTAGTAATTTAGGCCTTAAGGGCCAATTATTAGGACATTGCTAGAGATTTCTGTGGTGATGACAAGCTAGGCCATTCCCAAGATAGTGTGGTTCTAAGATCAAAATTTTAAAACTCTCTCCCAATCTAACCTCCTGCTGTAACACATACACACACATAAATTTTCTGGAGTGGATTATATTGGAGAAAACTAAAAGCAGGTCCTACTAAATAACCATTTTATCAGATATCAGAAAAAGTAAAAATATATATATATACCAAAAAAAAGTCAAATAATTTGTAGAAAGTTAAACGTTTTGTTCATAACCTTTCAATAACTTCTCAGAGCTTATTTTATCTTCTTAGTAAATGGGTTATTTTGACATTTTATTGACACAATCATAAGTAGAAATATTTGAGAAGAGTTGTGAGTCATGATAGTTACTAAAATAATAAAATAAAGGAGTAATTGAGCATAATTTTAGTTTAATTAAATGAATAAAATTTAGACAAATGAATAAAAGTTTGACTTTTTTAGTCAAATTTCAGGAAAAATTATGAGATTTCATAATGAAATTCTCAAGGTCTGAGGCTCAGATGAAGCTCAATATTTTATGGTAAAGTGGTACTAAGGTCACAGGACAGAAGATTCCTCAATGCATAGCAGAGCCACAATGTAAATGAAGAGAACAGTTCTTAGACTGAAAATTATGCTAATTAGATTACTGTTCTGACTTACTTTTAACTCAATTTTTTAATCTCTACCTCTCAGATGGAGAGAAGAATAAACTGTCTTTACTCAGGTGCACCCTAGGTTTGTCTTCTCGCCAATAATCCAGTCTCCTTGTGAAGTGCCAAGTCTCCAGTGGGTGATGGAAGCCTGAAGCTCCAGTCAAGGAACCATGGGAGCAGAAGTCTAAGGGGCTTGTTCTGGTATGTGTGTGTGCGTGTGTCTAACTCATCCACTCCCGAGTTTAACAATTCAGGCCACTCTGAATATTTCCGCAGGCCCTCCTGAATGGTCAGATAATCAGACCAAGGCTGTTTGAGGTGTTCTTCTTCTATTGTTCCTTTTAATTTTCTCTTGGGCTATAGCCTTTCTTATGGATAAGAGGTTGTACCGGCGCTGAAAATGCATAGATTGTTCGTCCATAGTGATTTATAATACGTCACTACCAGTCCTTTGTCTTGCTGATTGTTTTAGCTTTAGGATCTACTAATATGTGTCCCTCCCCTATGTAATAACCGGGCTGGGTGTGGCCAGACACTACACTACCCGGCCCCCGACGCACCCAGTTGGAAACAGGTGGATTCATTTCCTCACCAATGGCATATGAGAAGAAGCGATGCCCACATCTAGGTTTGCCTTCAGACGAATATATTTGTGCTTTCCCAGCTTTTTTTTAATGCCCAGTGCCCTAGAGATGAGTCCAAATAATGGCCTTGAACACAGAGATGAAAACAGAGATGGAAGTCTCCGTACCCATCTGGACCTAATACTTCTGTTCTTGTATGCAAAAGATGAATACATTTCTACATAGTTTTTGTTACTATATTTGGGGTCTCTGTTAGAGCAACTTGTCTGAATGCTAACTAATATATCCTGAAAGCTAAGTCAGATATCCTTAGGGTTGGGACTATGCCTAAACTTGGTATAACCAATACTTGCTTTATTCTGCAACTGCTTCCTTTAATCCCATTCCTGCCTTTTACTGCACTCCAGAAAAATAGAAACTCAGGCATGTAGGAATAAAGCAGGGATATTGTCACTACAATACCAGGGGGGCAGGCCTAGCAGCAAGACAAACTAAAGTCTAAAACAATGACTCTCAGAATTTGGCATGATGCTGAAATTACAAATAGAAAAAATACAATCACTCGATATAAGAAACACAAAGGAAGAGAATAAGCAGTTTTTCACGGCGGATCTTAGAATATCACATGACCACAGCGGATCTTAGACTATCACAGGACCATTACAAACAGGAACTCATCCTGAGCTGGCTGTTTATTTCCTTGCTCTTATTTCCTGGCACGTAATATAAAGGGGCGTGGAGGGGACAAAAAGCATTTACAGACACACACTGCCTCACAGTTAAAAATCACCTCATTTGTGTTGAGTTACTAACTTACTCTGGTCAAATGTCACAAGATAAAATACAAATATTCTAACCAGAAATTATTGTATCAAATACACATAGAAAATCAAATAATTACAATAATGTATTCAGCAGTATAAAACTCTAAATAATGTTTATCTGGGAGAAGAAAATAAGTTTCTTTTTACTTTCCTATATTCTTCTAGCTGGATGAATAATCAAATTAACATGAAACATAGGAGCAGGAGAAAATGAACAAATTCATCGCATACCAGGGACAGATGGGGGTTTTACAAGCCTATGAGACCCTCCTGGACAGAGGGGGTCGGTCAAGCTTTTTTGCCACCTGAGCTGAGGATAAAGGGGATGGGGGGCGGGGCTTGAGACTCCAAAGGGCAGGAAGGCCATTCCCAGGAAAATGAAAGGGAGGTGTTTGAAAAACAAGTGTTTGCCGTGCCATCTTTAACAGTGGGACACGAAGAAGACGGATCCCACTGGGATCCATTCTAGGTTCCTCCCTGTCTATTGCACATGAGTTCAGGTTAAATATTGATCTCTGATGATAGCTCCCTTCCAGGAGCAGGTGCTGTGTCAAAAGTCTTCTAGACAGTGAGGGGAAGGTCAAAGTTATTTCTCTCAATCATTTGTTTCTTTAAAATTACTAGTCTAAAATAATCATAATCCAGCCCTGGCTGGTGTGGCTCAGTGGATTGAGTGCCGTCCTGTGAACCAAAGGGTCACCAGTTCGATGCCCAGTCAGGACACATGCCTGAGTTATGGGCCAGGTCCCCAGTAGGGGGGTGCATGAGTGGCACCCACACATTGATGTTCCTCTCCCTCTTTCTCCCTCCCTTCCCTTATCTCTAAAAACAAATAAATAAAATCTCAAAAAATGAAGTAAAATTAATAAAATAATCATAATTCAAAAGGCATATTTTCTGATGGAAAACTGCTTCCCCTCATTTACATGTTCAGAGACAAAAACTGACTTGAACATATTCAGATAAAGAAAGGGTAACTCTATGAGGGATTACAGGATCACTTACATGGGATCTAAAGTCCTACAGGGCAGAGGAATTACTGGTTTCCACATACGTGTAATGAATTAGTAGATGCACATGGCTGAAAATGCACCTGAAACACCACTCTACTCGTGGGGTAGCAAGAGAATATAACGACTCTGGATTATACCAACACATGGAGAAAGCAATGCACCTCAAACAGGATATTGAGGATCTGCCCTTCTGAAACCATTTGCTGGAACTCAAAGTGTAGGAGTTTCTCAGTCCTCATAGTTTTCAAGGAGCACAGGTCTTGGGTCAACTTCAACAATTTTAATAGAATGAGGAATTATGAAAATGTATATTCTATTATTGCAAATATCTAAATTGTATATGTTTCTAATTATATCACTGACTATTTAAACATCTATAAATTATTTTTTTAACATTTTATTTATTTATCTTTAGGGGGGAAGGGAAGGAGAGAGGGAGAGAAACATCAATGTATGGTTGCCTCTCGTGCATCCCCTGCTGGGAACTGGCCCACAACCCAGGCATGTGCCCTGACTGGGAATCGAACCACGACCCCTTGGTTCACAGGCCCATGCTCAATCCATAAACATTTATAAATTCTTATACAATTGTTTAAAATATTTGTCTTTAACACTCAGATGCAGAAAAATAACAAGGAGATTATAATAAAAAATCAATAATTTGTGGCTTTCATAAATATTCAATGGATAAAAAATTCATAATCAAATAAAACCAAATGAAGAAGTTAACATAAAATTTTAAATGCTGGATAAAAAAAGGTTGAAATCACAGTTTCTCTGAATGTACACATTCACATTAGAGAATTGGCTGAACTTGCTCTTAAAATTCTCATGAAGTTTCAAAGGTGGTGAAGGAGGCCTTTCGATCCCAGGGCTACAGTTCTGCTTCCAGTATGTGCATTCCAATGGCTTTGAGCATCTTGAAAAATTCAACAGCAACCAGTGGGTCTTCAACCTTCTTCTTCAGTGGAGGGTATATGCTAATTCCATCTCAGCCTGGGCAGCAGCAGGGGGAGCGTGCAGAGAAGACATCAGCCTGAGCTCAGCCGTGATGTGAACGTCCCTGACCAGCTCTTTCCATGTAGTGCCCGTGGCTTGCACATGCTTGATATGAACAGTGATTTGCTCATAAGAATGTTTACTTTCGATTCTGAGCCTATGACTGAACTTAAAGCAAGTACTTCATGATGAAGAAGGCAATTATTCTGTCAGGCTCACTAACTATCATGAGATATTTGATTAGCAGGTTGAAGGGGTTTTTTTTTTTTTGTTTTTTTTTAACTATCTGAAGCTGTTATTTCAATTACACTTTACAGTTTTATTATCTTGACTCTTAACAATGCCAAATGCATCTCCCATTTCAATTTCCCCTTTCCCTTAAGCCGAATCTGTCGTTTTGTTTTATTTCAAGTCGAAAAGTCCATTAAGCGCTATGCACAGAGTCCACAGATTGCTACAAAAAGTGACTATTTGCTGCTGTTAAAAATCAATTGCAAGTTAAATATTTAAATCTAACTAATTGGACATTGTACACATTGGTTCCCAAATGATATTTTATCTAAGTCTTTTTACTAATTATATTAATAAACAAATTAGAGGCATTGGAATTAACATTGGTAATCTCAAAGTATAATAAGATTTTTCAAATACAGTAATTTCTTAAAACCTTAATTGAGAAGGGCCATATTTAAAATTTTACTCCATTTGATAAAGTTTTATGGAAGAGCGAATAAAATACTGCACTTGGAAATAAAAGAATGCAGTATTTCTGTTCTTGTCATTTCTTGATAAGTAACTTTACGCAATTATTTAATTTTTAAATATATGTCAAATGATAGTAGACTATCTTCGTTGATCTTATATAATTTTTAATAAAAACGATGCATTTAAATATTTGCTAAAAAGGGTGGTCTTATTAAATATAATACCCAGTTTATAAACAGATCATTCTACAATCAGAATTCCCTGCTCTTGATGCTCAGTAGGTCCGAGCAGGCTTCCCCTAACAGAGCAGCTCCGGACACAAACACGGCATCCCTTTCCATCTAATACCTAAATTGCTGTAGCTGTTCCTTTCCTGTTCATATAAATGCTGCTCATGGAGCCCATTCGGTCCCTGTGGTCACGGTATGATAGTCTGTCTTCCCCACACTCCTCCCTGCCCCCTCGAAAACCCTCACATGGCCATCTGGCCAGACTTCTACTCAAACAACTGGGACAGCGTTGTCCCTACAGGGTACTTGAAATAGCAGCAGCAGCAACTAGACATCAAAGTCCAAACCAGGGCCCTTATGGGCACAGTGAACACGACTCCCGGGCATTCCACCCCTTCCCTACCACCCAACAATTAGCCCAGATATTTCCAGCAGCATTCAGTGGTATGGAGAGACATTTAAAAATGTTTTAAAAACCTACCTGTTTTTTCCTAGTGCTTTATTACAGAGAGCATGCTGGTTCAGGTTTTCCCTGCTGGACACTAAAATGTGCCTGCAACGCTCTTTTCCTCCCTAACGCCCTACAGTTGCTCGCATGTGCTCTGTCAGCTCAGACCAGCTTCTCCCACTGCCGTTTCGTCTTGTGAACTCCTACTCATCCATCAGTCACACTTTGCATCAAATATCTTCGTACTGGGGAAAGCAATATCTCTAGATAGTTTCTGTAGCATTTATTATTCCCTTATATATTCATTATTGCATTGTGCCCTTCGCATAGGGAATGAGCACCTGTGTTCTTTGCATTCCTTTTGAATCTCCATGCCCCACCACAGTGCTTGGCACAGACAAGGTACCCATCAATATTGACTACGTGAATGTTGATTTAGGAAGCATTGATTTAGGATTTACTATGTAACAGACACTGTGTTAGGTGCTGTAAACAGAGCATCCAACCAGACAGCAGTTTCTCTGTGTATGTGTGTGTTTGTTTGAACCTCTGTAGGGGCCCTTGGTCTGTTGCTTATCCGAGGAACCCCAGCATTTCAGTTTGTTGGGGTCGGTTAGATTCTCATGGCCCTTCTGTGTGTGAAGTTCTGATGAGTCCGTTGGGATCAGTAACTTCACAAGTTGGAACGTCATCGACTCTGGTCCCAAGACCTGTGGCCTTAAGTAGGAAAATAGAACCTTTCTCTTCTAAGGTGTTCACACTGAAGAGAAAAAGGCCCCAGGAACTGTGAAAGCAAACCCAGGAATCAGAGACCCTGGCTGGTGACTACTCCTGAGCGAAACATTCTCCAGCACAGAGCGACTTCCCCTCATTTTCACCAGCGCAGCAGATGTCATGAACTGAAAAACAATTCCCCTAAATGACAAAGGAAGTAGAGGAAGGAAAAAGATATGCGGAGCTTCAATGTGTAAACCACGTGGTGGAGGTGTGGGTCTGCCCGCAGCCCAGGTGGAAGGCCCCTGGTCCTGGGACCACAGCGCTGCTCCCACAAGCAGGAAGCCCCCCATGCCTGGGCCAGGGCCTCACATACGATTTGGATCTGTGTATGAACAGAACTGGGGTTATTACATGGATCTTGTTAAATGGTGAAGGTGAGGTCATCAGTTTTGAACATGTTACATTGCCTCGTTGGTAGAGTATTTGTGTGAAAACTGCGGGGGGGGGGTGTCTTAAATTTCTAAGCCAGTTTGAGGAGGACCCTCCAATTCTGTTCCCATGTATTTCTCAGTATGTTCCCTTTCCTCCCTCTCCTTCTACAGCTATAATGCAAATAACGCCATATCTCAGCCAGACTTGCGATAGCTTTCTAATAGAGCTCTGTATTTTCAGTCTGATGCCTTTGCCAAGCCTCCTCCACACCAGCAGCTCTTGATCAAGGTGTGACGATACTCTTGAGTCAGTGGAAGATAAACGGTGAGACTCTCTGTAACTGCTTTATACAAATTCAGAATGATGCAAGGATTATGCAGTGGCTGGTATTGTATTTCTCCTTAACATCCTTTAAATTGCCTCTAATTTGTTATATGATAAAATTCAACATTTTTATGGGTCATTAGTCAAAAAAAATCTAGGCTATCTTGTTTTAAAATTTTCCCTCAATCTTTTCCATAAAATAGACACTCCCTAAATGTTTACTTTTCACTCAGATAAATCCAACATGTGTCAAGTACACATCTTCGTCTGTAACTAGACAATACGGATTTGGTTTCCACCCAGGTCACTACAGAAATGGAAGGCAGAGCTGCTGCCACCTTCGGCCACACAACTCATGAGAGAATCTTTCTGGTGGCCCACTCCAACCAGAAACATATTAGAAAGAAAATTCTGTGGGTTCTATTCAGCCTGGCCAAGTTGACACATCACAAAACAATCAAACTAAATGCATGAATATTCAATATATTGGAGTAAAATTCCTCAGAATCATTCTTGACACTACCTGAAGCAGAGTGAGATGCTCACTACTCAGCCATTTCATGTTGGCTTGTATACACAGCTGATTATTGTTGTCTTGTTATGTCGCATCAATTTGCCACAGACATTGAACGAGGGAATGCTGAACTACTGCTCCTAGGGGAAATGTAGGGTTAGGTTCCTATGAGTCTCTGGTCTCAATATTTTCATCAACCAAAATGCCAGTTGTGTTATAAATATTCATTTACAGTGTTGTAAAATAACCCAGTGTCCTCAGTGTTGAAAATCTGCTTTCCCAAATTACCCATTTTCTGGATAAAACTTAGCAGAGAGTTTTAAAATTTATCTGCAGCTTTTTGATCTAGAGAACACTTCTTGCCTGTAAGCTTTAATATTTTCCACACTGTATCACCTTTGAAATGTGCACACCAGCCAGCACTAGCCAAAAAAGAATTTGAAAGTTTCCTGATCCTAGTTAATACCTCTGCAAAGTTCTTTGGCTTTTAGTGTCACCAAAACATTATTCACTATGCTAGTTTTTCTCACTTATGACATTTTGGATCCCCAAATTGAGCCACTTTTCTACTTTTTCTGTACCTAGAGCATGTGCTGCATACCCTGTGTAGCCAAGGAAGTAAGCTCCCAGTTCACCTACACTGGAGACCTGCATTCATGGGAGAAGGACTTGGAGTGGCAGCTGCCTGAATGTGGTCCCTGGATAAGACTGCAAAGGAGTGTCAGGTGTGAGAATTTGTGAGTGTCCTAAGAAATGCTCTGTAGCAGCATTTCCAGCAGATGGGAGCTCTTGAGTCACCTTTTGTAAACTGAGGGGCAGTGGTGTGTCCTTCGTGGATTTTAGACGCAACTGCAGAATGTTGAAATCTACAACTATTTCTATGAAGAAGAGAAGTAGGAGATAAAGTCATATACTCTCATACTAATTCAAAACCACAGCATGCTTCCTAAACAGCAGTCAGCAACTTATTCCTGTCCCAAAATAATGTTTTTAAGAAGATAACTTGTTGAAGAGTAAATTGAGACACTCATGTCCAGCAAATCACATGGGCAATAAAACAAGAATGATAAAGATGCAGATGTAACTCCCTGCCTACCTCACTCAAAACCTAGGAGAAAGTGAGAGAACTACTAACAGCCCCCTAAGGACCAGGGACATTTTACACATCCCATCACTGAATCCTGTTCACTGGCACAATTGTCTGTAGTCTCTGCCCTCTAGACATACACACAAATTGCAGAACAAACTATGGAAGCTGAAGAAAATTGTTTACTATCCTTTCTAAGGAAAGAGGGAAAATACATGTGTCTGGTTTTCTATGCAGGCACAAGAAATTCAAGTGTAGTATTTTATGCTATAGTATAAAAATATGGTTGCATTTACATATGTAAGTACACATTTTTTTAGTTTTTTTAGAGTAAATATAACATTTTATAAAGAGTCAATATTAATAAAAACATAATATATAATTTACATTATAGTAATTGCTTTTCCAACTTTTTTTAGAATAGCATATATAGTTTTTAAGAGAGAGCAATTTGAATTTATTTTGAATATTTTTCAATGATGAAAGTCTCACCTGCAACTTGAATGTGCACAGTAGAACTTAGTCTTGAAAACACAGTGCAGTGACCAGGGCAGGTCTGTTTGGGCAGCTGAGAAGAGCACTTAGTTGTTAACAGAGGAAAGGAGAGGAGCATGCCCCGATTTCGGGGGTGCAATAAGATCCAAATACCTCCAAGGATCTCCCCACTAACACTGCCATACTATGTGGAATTTTATTTATTAAAGTCATTATTTTATGCTAAAACATTGTTTTCAAGAGGACTTGGTTTAAAAACACAGAGTGATAATACACGTGTGAGTATTAACAGCAGTTGCAGTAATAACAAGAACAGCCACACTCATCAAACCAAATGCCGGGATTCTGGAAGAGTACGACAAAGCTTCTTTCCTCCACCTCCTCACAACTCTTTCTCTGTCGTCCCTCTCAACTAATGACTTTGCTTTGGATTTCAATGAGGAAACAGGGACAATTAGAAGAGAACCATCGCATGCTTCTACCCCAGCTGCTTCTGTGCACTCACCGTGTGTGTGTCCTGTCCCCAGGGAAGGACTAACCGTGCTCTTATCTGAGGACGACCCGCCCATGCTGGCTCCATTGCCTGTCCAACCCTAGGAAGGCCACCCTGCCTTTCTGCCTGCATAAGCAATATTCCCTCTCTACTGAGCCCTTCCCGTGAACATGCCACCACACTGTTATTTCTTCTATTAAAATAATTACAGTTCTCCTCATTTCACAACCCCTTCAAGCTACACCATCCTCTTTCAGGAAACATTGGTGCTTGCTTCATCATTCCCGCCTGAACCCTGTCCAACTTGACGTTCACCCCCACCACTTCACCAAAACGGCTCTGCTGAAGTCACCGATGGCCTGTGTGTACCTTGCACAATCCAGTGATCAGAGACTCTACCCAGGGAACTGATCCAGTGATACTGTGTTAACCAGCAACGCAGTCTGTTACTCTGTCCCACCTACACCACATGGCATTCCTCACTCGCTTTTCGGACAGCACACACTCCCAGTTCCCCTGCTCCCCACTTCCCAGTTTCCTTTGCTGGTTGGTTCCAGTGGAAATTGTCACTAGTCATTTAAGGGACCCGGAATGGAGGCCTCAGTACTTAAGGCTTCTGTTTCTTCTCGCTCCTGGTGATCTCATCCACACTCATGACTTTTAAAAACTATTTTTATGTCCCTGACAGCATATTTCTATATACAATCTACACCTCTTCTTGAACTCAAGTTTTAAATATCTAACTGCTTAGCTGACTCCATCTTTGGAGTGCCCAAAAAAATACATCATCAACTTTCCATTTCATGGAAAACGGAATTCTTTTTTTAAAGGATTTTATTTATTTATTTATTTTTAGAGAAAGGGGAAGAAAAGTAGAGAAGGAGAGGAACATCAGTGTGCGGTTGCCTCTCATATGCCCGCTACTGGGGACCTAACCTGCAACCCAGGCACGTGCCCTGACTGGGTATGGACCCGCGGACCCTTTGGTTGGCAGGCTAGCCCTCAATCCACTGAGCCACAGCAGCCAGGACTAAAACTGAATTCTTAATTTCCCCCAGCCCAGAGCCTGCTGCTACTCTCCCAGTCTTTTACATCTCAGTAATTACCTGCTCCTTTTTTTCTAGTTTCTTAGGCCAAATTTCTTGTACAGTACCTGTCTCTCTCCAACATGCCACATAGGTCAGGAACTGTTTCCCAGTGTGATCACAATCTGCAGTGCTACCCTAATCCAAGCACCTCTCATCTCTCAGCTAGGTTACACACTTCCTGCTTATGCCTGTGGCCACACATACCTCCCAAAATCCATTGTCTACACAATGGGCACTCAAAACAATGCTCTCCCTCCTCTCTTCTATGGCTCCAGTGTCTTCCTGTTCCAATCCAGGTGAGAGAAAAAAAGTGCAGGATGACCTACCTTTGCATAACCTCCATTAATTCATCTGCTCCACTTTCTCCTCGCAGTATTCCAGCCACACTGGCCTCCTCTTTGTCCCTTCAACACACTGGGCCCACTCAGCTTCAACAGCTTGGGACAGTCTGATCCATCTGAACGGAACACTTGCTCCCTTATATACAGTCCGCTCGATAACTTCTTTTGGTTGTCTCTTTTCCCAAATGTTTATGCAATGGAGCTGCCGTATGTAAAACTGAACTCCCCCCACACAGAGACACTCCTATTTTTCACTACTCATTTTCTTTCTACAGAAATGGTCAGCTTCTGACATCACATTTATTTTCATTTATTTACAACCTTTCCTTCCCCAATGGTAGGCGATTTTCATGAGGGGGGGGAGGTTTGTCTACTCATGTTTATTGCTGTATCTGCAGGATGTTGGGTAAAAACAAGGATGTTTTGCCAGCACTTGATAAAGACTTTTGAGTGATAGTAACAATGGGTTACATCTTGACTCCTTCTACCATCCCTGATTTTTATTAGGTTTATTTAGCCCTCCGAAAAGTCTCCTGGCAGATATTGTTACTTTTATTTTACAGACAGCCTCAAAGTGCTTAGTGACTTGTCAAAGACCATAACAAATGGATATGATGCCAGATTTTGAACCCATGTTGTGTGAGTCCATATGTGCGCACGCATTTTTGCAGAGAAAGAGAGCCAGAGAGAGGGGAAGAAAAAAAAAGAAAGAGAGAGAGCAGCGGGGGTGGTGGGCGGGAGGTGGATGTGAGAGAGAGGAAGGCTGGTTCTCATCTAGTTGCCTCTCGTCCTGAATTAGCAACTTCCGCGATGGTGGGCCTGATGGTTGGCAGGTTTAGCCACAGCCAGAGTGGTATGGCTTCCAGTGGTTGTGCGGCAAGTTTTCTTACAGTTCCTTTTTCGTATGTATTTATTTATTTCTCTTCCGTATTCACTTTTCCTTTCCAAGGAAACAGAAATTGAGATTAAAGAAACAGAAAGCATAAAACAGCCACTGAACGGGGGACATTCACAATAAATCCTGATTGCTAACGTCTCTCTAGCAATCAGTAAAAATGCTGACGCTGCATGGAGCACGCAGGTAACAGCACTAATTAACCGATGTCATTTGAGGTGTGCAGGTACCGGGTTTCACGTCCATTTAAAAATACAGCTTTCATCGCTGCTTTAGAAGTTTCCAAAATTACTTCCAAAAAATGCAATTGCAATTGCAATAGTTAGACCTAACTATGGAGAAGGACTAACCAACCCGTTTGCCAGGCTGTGCCTTTGCCACAGGCTTTACTGTTTTAATCCCTTATTCTTTACTTGACCATAAATTCAAAAAATATATATGGTTCCAGAAGCCATTTTCATTTCTGTTTTCTCAGCAGCATTTTAAATAATTTATGCCTTTAGGTACATTCGTTTGGAGAGTACAGTCCACTGCTCAGTACAGCCATGTGTCATTCTTTGTTTCAACACTTCCTATCTTAATGTCGTGCATAAACCACAGTCTATGAAATGCCGCAGCGATTATGGCCATTCAACAATATTTTGTGGGCACTTATTTTTCTTTCTTTTTATTTTTCTATGGGAACTTCATGAATTCTGAGACATAAAAAGTATTTTTCAATCATCCCTGCCCTTCCAAGGGAAGATGCCAGGATGCACAGCGACAATGGCCCCCAAATCCCCACCGTCGGCAGTAGGGAGGATAGGAAATGGAAGAGCTATAGCACCAGGGTCGGGAACAGTGGGTGGTGACAGGGCAGGGTGGGGGCTACCGAAGCCTTGAACCTGTGAGAAATGTTGTTTGCCCAAGTTTTCTGAGAATCCTTGTTTGAGGTAAGTATTGTGGTGAAGATTTATGGATGGGACTGAAAAGTAAATAGTAATGAAAGATTATTCTACACAGCCAGTGCTCCACGAATTATTTCATTTCTGCCTCCCACTAGGGATTCATACGTATGGGGGATTCATACATATGCCAGCCAGCTCCCTACCTGAACACAGTCAAATAAAACTCATGGGCGGCCACACGCCCTTTCGTTCTCACGGAGTTGCCCGCCCAGGGAGAAGACTTTGCGAGGTTGGGGGAGAGGGGAATTATAGGTATAGAAAATTGCAGCATAGGAAATTCCCTTTGAATGCATTATGAAATTCTAACTCATCATTCATTGCAGAAAATGAATTAACAGCCAGGATTTGTCACATTGGTTTGGAACATGAGCAGCATGACAGAAGAAGATTGAAGTAGAAAGACCAGCCCTGATGTAATCGGAGACAACAAGGGAGTATGAGGTAACTTTAAAACCCTCACTGTGAAATTAGAATCCTCGGAGACATATTAAAAGATATCATTTCATAAAAGCAGGAAAAGGAACAATTAGAGGAAAGTAAAGGACTCTTTCAAAAAAAACTATATATAAGAATATCTAGGTGATCTTGGGTTTGGTGATGACTTTGACACAACACCAAAACTTGAATCTATAAAAGAAAAATATTTATAAATTGCATGTCATTAAAATTTAAATCTGCTCCGCAAAAAAAGGCGAAGTACCAATTAGGAATAAATATTTCAGAGCACAGAACTGACAAAAGACTGGTATCCAAAATATATAAAAAACTCTTAAATCTCAGCAATGAAAAACACAAACAGCCCAATAGAAAATGGGCTAAAGATAGGAACAGACACCGAACAAAAGAAATTACACAACCGAGAAAGGAGCAGGTGGCAAGTCGTTCCACATCATGTGCCATTAGAGAAATTAAAGCAACAGTGAGGTGCTGGTACACACCTTACAGAATGGCTGGATCCAAAACATCGACAACACCAAATGCTGATGAGGATGTGAAGCTAAAGGAACTATCTTTTCATCAGAATCTTTTATCTTTTATCTTTCCATGGGAATGCAAAATGGTACAGCCATCAGTATGACCATCTCTAACAAAAGTAAACATGCTCTTACCAAAAGACCCAGTAATCATGCTTTTTGGTATTTACCCAAATTAGCTGAAAACTCCTATCCACACAAAACCTGCACTCAAATATTTATAGTAGCTTTATTTATTCATAGCTGCTAAAACATTGGAAGCAACCAAGATGTCATTCAATAGATGAATGAATAAATAAACTGTGGGATATTCAGACAATGGAATGTTATTCAGCACTAAAAAGAAATGAGCTATGAAGCCATGGAAAGACACAGAGGAGCCTTATATGCACCTCGCTAAGTGAAAGAAGGCACTCTGAAAAAGATTCATCTTTTTTCTTCTAATAGCCCAGATGCACATCAGCAGCAGAATGGAGAAACTAACTTGGCATGGCCACGTACTAGAATATAGATAGTGATTAGGACAAAGTGCAGTTTTAGTATCAGACAGATTTGTAATCAGGACATAAAAAACATAGAAAGGTTTTTAAAATGATAACAGTATTTAGTACACAAAAAATGTTTCATAAATATTATAATGTCAGAAAATCTATAACAGATAACAGCATCAATACTCATGAAAAGATTTTTCAGGAAACACAAAAGACTCAAAACATCACTGGTAAGTGATTTAGTGCATGACAAATCAAGTGAATAAAAAGATGACTTAAGAAAATCTAAATAAGACTTAGAAACTATATATATAGTTAATATATAATTAATATAGAAACTATATTAGAGATATATGGATAGATTAGAGGATACACTTACTTCCTGACACCATTAGGATATTTTCCTATACATACTGGTCTACAGAAAAAAGCTTAATAAATTCTAAAGTTAACTGATGTAAAGGTCATAAATAAAATGGAAAGAGAGACAGGCGAAGGGGAAAAAAGTCACTTATAAGCTAAATTAATTACATTTATTCACAAGGGTTTCTACAAAACATTCTCATATGAAACACTAGGCAGCAGAGACGTAAACAGAGCTGGAACTCAGGAGACAAACACTGGCGTGGCCTCGGGACCAGTGAGCACCTATTCAGGTGGGGATGCGCTTCTGCCGCACTGGCTGTTAAGGATGTTGAGTATCACCCCTGAGCATGAATATGGTGTTTACAGTCACAAAGAACAGACTAAAACAGCTGAATAGAAACATGCCCCAAATGGTTACTCCTAAGAAATGTCACTTACAATTTTGCTCGCTTTACATTTGGTGCTTTTCCATAGTGCTCCAATTTTTATAGCCTTGTAGTTACATTGCCCTAATAACATTTTAAAAACCACTGCTCCAATAATCAAACTTTGACTATCCCTTTCCCTTCTATACTCACCATACAGTCTTCTATAAACTTTTTCTTTATATGTACTCTTCCCAAATTATTTATAGTATCAATTCTCTTCTCCAATTATATTTGCTTTATCTTTTACTATTAACCATTTATGCTGAACAGTATTTACTATTAGGTCTTTCTTCTTCAAATACTAGCTTTTATAATTCTGTTTTTGCATAAACTCTAGAGATTTTTAAATAAATTACTTTTTGTAAATACTTGTAAACATTAACAAATAAAATTAATATATATTCAGAATTGAGCTGGAAACAGGACTGAAGTGCTTGGATAGAAGAAGATCCGGGTTTGGCCCTGGGTTTCTCATGTAAAGTGACCTCATTGTCACTTCAACTCTATATCCCTACATCATCTTCTGGGAAATAATAACAATAGCAATAAGTATTGCCTAGTGTTGTTATAAACATGAAATATTTATATTCTTTGAAATCACTTGTAAAACATAAAGCATTCAGAGTCTTCTTTTGACAAGACGCATGTTATTTGCTCAAGGCGTACAGGTGAACCTGCAGCTCTTCCTGGGAACACTGTATTCATGTACGGATCAAAAACTTCAGAAAGTCTTTCTCTGCCTCACATCTAGCCCATCTTTTCACTTGGCCAGTTTTGTCGGTATCCAGCATATTTCTTTTCAGCTAGTTGTAGTCCTGACAGCGGTCACATCCTATTACTGAACCTTCCAAACTTTGTGGGCACCTTCATCTCACTTTCTATCAGAAAATGTGCCTGTTTCCTTTATCATGCAACCCATAATTATCTGCAAATCAGCAGCCCGTTGTTGATGCTAGCAAAAGAAGTGGGGGAAGGCTGGTATTCTGTTCTTCGCACACGCCTGGACCCTCTTTGGAGACACTGGGTGCAACTGCTGGTAACAGCCTTGCACGATGTTCAGTGCACAGCTGTGGCTTCAGCCTTTACACGGTTTTAATCTTCCATGCCAGAATGAGCTTATTCATGCCAGGGTTCGAAATGCCTTGGTCCTCTATTCTCTTCAGCAGAATTGATATAAATTATGGCACGGTTTTTTGGCCAATAGTTTTTACAGGGGTGAGAGAGTATTTCTCTTTGAGTGGGCAATCAATTAACTATCTGTGTATGGTGTTTGCTCTGAAAAATGGAATTGAGAATTTAGTAATTATGCATTCTTCTCAATATCAAGACAAATTTCTAGTCCCTGAGACTGGCAAAATCATCACTGAGAATACTGTATCTTGGAAAACCCTCTCAGTCATAGAAGACATACTTGAGTTATACCAGTTAACCTATTTTCTAATTGAAGACATTACTAAGTTGAGGAAAAACAACAGGTTGTTTTCCTGAATGAAGGATCATACAGGAGAATCACACAACACAAGTTTGCTCTGGCAAACTATCACACTGCTCTTCTGTGATCACACTTTTCAGGTTCAGGCAGACCCTCGTATTCCCCTCACACAGCCAGTTCATCATCCTTAATTTTGACTTCTTTTAGTGAATTCTAAAACAGCTCTTCACCTTTCATTTACCACACGCTGATGCAATGTTTAGCATTTGATGCATTTATTGAAATGTCTTGTGTCATCAATACAATGTTAACACCTTATTTCACACTGATATATTTATCAGGGGTGTCAAACTCATTTTCACTGGCGGGCACACCAGCCTCGTGGTTGCCTTCAAAGGGCTGAGTGTACTTTAGGACTGTATAAATGTAACTACCCCTTAACCAAGGGCAAGGAGCTCAGCGCTGCCGCTAGATAAAACAAGGTGGAGGGCCAGACTCAGCCCTCGGGCCTGTGTTTGCCACCTGTGATTTAGATATTTGGATTTCTGGGTACTGCAAAAAAGTCCTCTTGTGTTAGGAAAACCTTGTTTGAGGCAAATGGTATCAGATATATAATTTCACATTCTCTGTACCACATAGGGGATATTTTGTTTTTATCAGCTGATGTTATAGCTATGCTTACTCTATGTAGTGTTTTGGGTTTTATGAAAAATGGTAGCCAAAATTAATTAGTTATTGAAATTTGTAATAATGTATTTTCTTTGGCATTTATAAAATTTTAAAATATATACACAAGAGTCCTTGGAAGGACCAATTATTGAATGTGTAAAAAGTCATGTAAGGTTTAAATTTAAAATTTTGTCCCTCTAATCTTTCTCAAGTACTTTTACTAGTAATAAAATCATTTTTGAGACATATGGCTCACACTAAGAGAGGAGGAACTGATATTTATATTTAGGCATTTCCTACACTAAACCTCACACGTATTTTGCATCAGCACGTGGTAATGAGTGTCTATCATTATGACTTCCACGTCCTCAGACCAAAACCCTAAACTAAGAACATTACACCAAGAGGCATCTCACAGAGCCCAGAAGCTTATTTTCCTCCTAGTAAGTTTTCTTTTAGACCCATTGTTCCCTTGCAAACTAATATTAAAATTATATAAAAGTAGACCACAATTTGTACTCTGAATTCTTAAAAGAAATGTCATTTTTAAAGCCTGAACTACTTTGGTAACTGCTATAAAGGTATTTCATTTTAATCTGTAGCCTGAGGCTAAAAGTTTCACATAGTTTTCTTAAAATAACAAATGATGATAGCAAGTCTCTGATTCCGAAGTAGCTGGCAGGCATGTCACGTGGATGCCATGTGGAGGATCAGGTGGTTAAATCGTAGGGAAGGACTGAACATGAAAGAAAATCGGGTAGACACAGTCAACTTCATCATCTATATATTTTTCTCATCTCCAGATACTTTAATTTATTTATCCTGTTTTGTTTCTTGTGATGCTTTTCTAGTTTCATCTATTTAATCATTCCAAACTTGTGTGTAATTGTTCAATGTTTAATATTTTTCTTCTTCATATCTAAAAGTAAGTCATGTTTGTAAGTAGAATGCATTTGGCTGTGCATTTTGGAACTGGGCTTAAAATGTACATCCAGATGATTGGTTTTTAAAAGTCCTTAGAGGATTTTTATTAATTCCATGATGTTCTGGACATATTACCATGACACAATATTTGCTTCATCCTATTTGCCCAGGATTATCTTAATTATATAGAGATATGAAAATCAGGATTTCTGTGCACAAAAATATGCTATAAATATTTATTAAATGATGTTTAGTCAGATCACATGTTTTTATATTCACAGAGCCAGCACATTGAGGCCCGGCATGCGGCACATTCCACACAGAAGCCCAAGTGAGCACAGTAATGAGGCAGCACTTCACGTGCCCTCCAGCCCTTTGGAAAGCTTGTGTGAAGAGACACAAAGGAAATCTCTTCCAGAAGGAAATACAGTGCAATCTAACCCAATCCTCGTTTCATGTGCACGAACGCTTTGAATGTTTGAAAACTATTATTCCACATAATTGTTAAAATCAAATGGCTCTTTCATTATTAAACTTTATGAAAAATGCGTGATATATCCATTCTACTGCAACCTTACAGGAACATAACTGTTATTGCCCCTACACAGTTTATGGTTTCATTGTTAAAATCTGAAAAAGTAAAAATCCCTAAATCACCGAGTCTCCCAGCAACACACATAAAAAACATATTTGTGCTTCAATTTAAATGGACTAGTAAAAAGAAGACTCAGCCATTTGGAACTGAAATATTCATGAGCTACCCAGAGAACAATGAAACAAAGTGTCTTCAGATGTCCTAGAGGAGCAGGAGTCAAGGAAACACAAGAATAACGAGGCTACTTAAACTTCCTTCTTTTTAACTTTTTTTCCCATTAGATGATAATATACACTTTAATCATGTTACATTATGAATAGTATGTGACAAGATCACCATCCTATGCTAAAAAATCTCTTAAAGGTTTTCACATGGTTTCAGTCCATATGTTTAGGGATATTGGGACTTTAATTGGTTTTATAGTATTTAACCAGGTAATTAGAACTATGGAAAGAAGTTCTCATTTCTAGGTAAACTCTAAAGCTGATGGCATATCTTTAAATAACAGTTAAAAAATCAACATATAACCTAATGCAATATCTTAACAGAATGCAGACCCAGATTTTTGGAAATTATAACTTCTATAATCTCTACAAACATTAGCATGCAAATAATAATTACTCTTTATTTGAGTTATTTCTACATGGTTCCATTTTCCCATTTTTGAAATTTTAAGTCAGCTACACATTTTTAAAGATTATCTCATATAGTTAAAGACACAAAAAGAGAGTTTGAAAAGCATTTGATTATTTGGAAGATTTAATCACATTGTGATCCTTAGTCAAACAGAATGATTTTAAGTGAAAAATCGGTCTACTTGAAAACAGTGTGAATCTGTGCTTGTTCATTTGCTCAATGACATTTAGAAAAAGCATATGGATGTAAAACTTTAATTATTACATTATTAAAACTGAACTCACGAGTCTTAATTCCCCATACTCACCCTTTTGCAAATCCACCTTCCTGTATCTCTTTGTTAGCCAATTTTACTACCATTTCCAAGCTCTCGGTAACTGATGCGGACATATTAATGCTAAACCCTCACTGCCATTTACCTGGATAAACTACAGCATCTTCTACCCAGGTCACACGCAGCAGTCGCAGTCTTTGCTCACATGGCACTCAACAGCCTCCAAACTGATGGCTTCATCTCCACTTCTGTCCCCAAGGAGTTGATCCTTTCACAGAGGACACCAAGTGCTTGCTCAAATATATATAATATATTATATGCCAATTGCATATTATATATTAATTATATATCATATTATATATTATATAAATATTATATCATATTATATATTATATAAATATTATAATATATAATACTAGAGAGAGAGAAAGAGAGACTGACTCCTACAACTCACATAATCAAAATTGCTTGCAAAGCATCAAGAGAAAATTCTCCATTACATGCCTTCATTTCTTCTATTAACTTTTTTCTGGTTATTTTTGGAAGATATGTATATAGCACAAAGCTTTGGATGATAAAATTGGTGTCTCCCTCTAGAGAAGAGAGGATACATTTATTTTCTGTCCAGAATTAAAAAAAAAAAAAAAAAACTATGTTTGCAGCAAAGGTGAGTCAGGTTTGTTAGCAGCTTCTTTGACAAAATTGGGGTTTCCTAAACCTGGGGATCCTTGACACAACCACACGGTGTGGGCTGCATCCACCTGGGCCTACTTCTTCACTGCCTCTATGGGACTTGGGAGAGGAGGCAACCCCAAGCAAATACTGCCAACTCTGCTGTAGTCTTTTGTCTCAGATCCTGGAACTTCATATCTTTGGGCAGCTTCCTTGAAACTGCAGAAGGATCACTTGTCAGCTCAAAAGAAAGATGTGATTGATCTCAGGGCTTAATCCAGGCAGCCGCTCAATCTCGAACGATGGGTCTGATGCACTGGCACTTAAAACCAGCCACAATGTTTCTTTAGAGACTGAACTTTAGAGACCAAGAGCCTGAGTTCAAACTTAAACACTGACTTACTGCATAACTTTGGCAAGTTTCTTACACTTCAGGAGCCTCACACTGTTCCTGTGTAAAATAGGTATGCATGTGTCCCTCCAGAAGGTATCCAACCATATAATATGAAAAACAGAGACATTTATTGAAGAAGAAACAAGAAACATTGTACATAGGACAACAACACCTCAGTCCCCTTCAAAGTAGGAACCTTGGGACTTCACACAAATTCTCAATCTCCATCAGCTAACCTGCTGTATTTACCTGAATTCCATTGACTGTCTGAAATCTCTTCCCTTTCAAAGGTGATTTTAGTTTTGGGAAAAACCAGAAGTCACAGGGCACCAAATCTGGGTAGTAGGGGTGCTGAGTCATTTGAGTAATTTGATGTTTTGCCAAAAACCTCTGCATGAGACGTGATGCATGAGCAGGCGTGTTGTTGTGATGGAGCTGCCAATCACCAGTGGCCCACAGCTGTGGCCTTCTGAATCATCGGAATAGTTCTTGTGGAGGAAGGTTCAAGCTTAACACAAACTTTGATGCAGATTCGTTGCTCTGCTCACTCAGTCATTTTGAATGTGACAGCCACACATTTCACGTGCTTGCTCAACAGCATCTACTGCTCCCTTTGACTGGTACAGTGAAGTCATCTTTGTTCACATATGTTAATTCCAGTCTTCTCTCCTCAGCTGCCAGGTTACATCGATGTCCTGCAAATCATTCATTATATTAACGATGGCTGGACTTTTTCCAGACACACCTCATATACTTCACATTGTCAGTGTGAGAAATCAATTAGTGAATTAGTGTAACAAGCTCTAAATATATGTTAATTATTTTATAATCGGGCAGCAGTAGCAGGTTATGCCTATTGTTTTATAAACTAAAATTTCTCTGTATAGAAACATCTGTGTTACTTACACTGAGAAAAAATCTAATCTAACAAATAGATGCCCTGAAGGTGAATTTCTGCTAAACAGGTAGCTGAGTTCTGAGAATCTGAGGAAGCTTATGAATCATTTCATCTAAATTTAAAATATAATAGACCTGTCAAACTGAGCTAAAAAATTTACATTTCCTTTTCAAAGTCTTAACTTTTCTCCAAGCAATAAACTCACTAGAAACAAACAAATTCTTCACAAATCTACTCAGGTTAAAAAAAATGTGTTTGTATCTATAAGGGAAACACAAAGAGACAGAGATAAAGATATTGTAAGACCATGACCCAATAAAACCAACAAGGAGAAAGAGACAGGAATAATGTTTCCAAGATTAAATTCTTTGAAAGATTTTAGCATGAGGTTTATAATGTGCATGTTTATCTTCCTTAGGTTAGAATTAGCTATTTCTTCTCACTGTACATATGTAATAGATGAGATTTTTATATTTTCACAAAGCAGGTCTTACAATTTTCCTATCCAAATATCACTGGCTCAAAAATATCATTCTTTCCTAGAAATATTTATATAATTTTAAGATGAGCATTCAAACTGTCTTGTAGCAAATATTAGGGGAGATTAAGGCATGTAAAATAGTCTAGAAATAAGGGGAAAACTGTGATCCATGTTCATGGACTCACCAGACCCACTGCAGTTCAGGGCTCCTCTGCATGGTCCACTTTATCATCATCTTTAAGTATGCATGACGTTCAAGCGTGTATACCTTACTTCCTGGTAAGTTCACCGAAAAAGTTAAAAAAATGCCCCATAAAGTCCATTGTTGATTAAAAAGTAAAGAGCCATAGTGCATGAAATAGATTAACAGTGGAAAAGATCAAAAGTTAGTTCTTTAGAAAGATCTAAAAATTACCCCAAATCTGGAGAGCCTAATGAGGAAAGAGAGACAACAGAAATTAGCAAAATTAGACAGGAAAGAGGGATATAACTGCTGATTCCACATATGTTGAACTGTAAATATGGGTTATAAAAAACAACGGTATGCCAATAAATGCTACAGCCCTGAGGCAAACAGGAAATGCTTAGGAGATGAAAATTATAAAGATGATAAAAATGCAAATGATATCAATGATGAGAGAAAGATGTCATTTAAACATCTTCCCCCAAAGAAAATTCTAACCTGTATGAGTTCACTGGTTCACTCCAGCAAACATTTAAGGAAGAAAAGTATATCAATCCTAGAAACTCTTACAGAATTTAGAACGAAAAAAAATACCTTTCAACTTATTCTGTGAAACCAGTATGACCTTGACTCTAAAACCAGACAAGCAAAAATACGTGTGTGTGTATGTATGTATGTACATATAAACACATGCATATATAAAGTAGAGCAAAGCTACTTTTACAGTTGTGAGTACTTCAAACACAGAGTTTACTCTTGTATTATTATTTATTAATTATTGCATTATTTTCTACATAAACAACTGTAAGCCTGTTTTTACCCCACCCTGCATATAAATATACCTCATTGGACACGGATTCAAATAGATAAGATAGATATAATTTCTGTATAGCTATTTCCCCATTTCCTATTAAAAGATGAAATTTAACTTTGGAATGAACCTTTGCTTTTATACCAAATACCTTCTTGTGGGATTTTTTTTTTTTTTACTGTTTGGCCCTCTTCACCCATTCCCTGCCCTGAACCATCACCTCTAGCAACCTTCAATCTGTTCTCCGTATTTACCAGCGTGGGTTTTTGTTTGTTTGTTTTACATTCACCTCTAGGAGAAGTTGCATGGTATTTGTCTTCCTCTGTCTAACTCATTTCACTTAGCAAAATGCCCTTGAAGTCACCCATGTAGGTGAAAAATGGCAAAGTTTTATTTTTGTGGCTGAATAATATTCCTTTGCACATAAAAAAATGTCAAAATTTCTCTATCAATTTATCCTCCGATGGACACTTAGCTTGTTTCTATATCCTGGGCACTGCAATAGTTCCGCGGTGAATATGGGAGTAGACACAGCTTTTGAGTTAGTTGGGGCATTTTTGGAAATTTACAGTTTCCATGTATGTTCGCTTTTTAGAAAATAATTTAATATAATTATTTTTTGACTTTCAGTTGTTTGAACCTGATATTATCAAAACTGAATAGTGCTATTAAACCATTTTCTAAATAAAAGGAATTTCCTCATAGTATTTTGGAAATCATATGAAAACATTTTGACATTTAAATGAAAAATGAATAATAAAACATTGATAAAAGTTTGTAGATGAAAACAATCACTGCATAATAATAAAAATACCATGTTATCCAATGACAGATACTGAAGAGAGAGCTATCCAATTTTCCCAAAAGGCAATCCCACCCTAGGTAGCCTGCAAGCTGACCTGACCAGCCCCAGGATGGGGAACAAATACAGCACAAGATCGCTTTGCCACCCCTGCGCTCTGGCACGCCACGTGTGAGGAAGAAGCTGCAGTAGCAAAATTGCCGTGTTATTTTCACTTGTAAACTTTGAACCTTTGAACTCTCCTACAAAGGACTTGCAGTAGGTTGTTCTTCCTCAATAAATAGAGGCATAATGAGCCAGACTTTCTACCTTGAACAAGTCTTAACAACACCTTGGCAACACTGAAAACTTTTAACATATGGTTCATTTACATGAAGAGCATCTTGGCTGAATGGTTTTAAATATCTAAACCTCAAAGATGATGAGAAGACAAACCACCTGGCCCACGAGGTGATTAATATCATTGTATACAACCATGATTGATTGCCCAGGACACGTTCTTCTGTCAAATTTCTCCAGGTAAAACCTCAGTGCAAACAAAACTTTTTTGTTGTCATTTTGAATATTTTAACAGCTTCATTTCCTTGGGTAAAATAAAGAGTGCGTTATAATTAGCATATAGCTTTGGGTTGACTAGCATGAAAATAAAGGTAGTATTCTTTCAGAATGTAAACTACTATAATTTAATCCAATTTTATTTCTTTTATTTAGCACTTACAGAGATGTATTCTTATGCTGAAACATATTGTACAATGTAAAAGCTATATTCACATATATTCTAATTAAGTAACATACCAGAATCATAGTAAGATATTAGTGATTGTGACTGACAAATAAACTCTCAATTTATATATTATAAAGTTATTTAATTTTCACTATACTGTAAGCTTCTTTTTTAAAATATATTTTATTGATTATGCTATTACAGTTGTCCTGTTTCCCCCCTTCATTCCCCTCCACCCTGCACACCCCCTCCCACCCACATTCCCCCCTTTAGTTATGTCCATGTGTCATAAGTTCTTTAGCTTCTACATTCCCCACACTATTCATGCCCTCCCCCTGTCTATTTTCTACCCACAGTCGATGCTACTTGTTCTCTGTACCTTTTCCCCCTCTCTCCTCCTCCCACTCCCCTGTTGCTAACCCTCCATATGATCTCCGTTTCTGTGGTTCTATTCTTGTTCGAGTTGTTTACTTAGTTTGCTTTTGTTTTAGGTGTGGTTGTTAACATCTGTGAGTTTGCTGTCTTTTTACTGTCCTATTTTCTATCTTCTTTTCCTTAGATAAGTCCCTTTATCATTTCATATAATAAGGGCTTGGTGATGATGAACTCCTTTAACTTGACCTTATCTGGGAAGCGCTTTATCTGCCCTTCCATTCTAAATGACAGCTTTGTTGGATAGAGCAATCTTGGATGTAGCTCCTTGCCTTTCAAGACTTCAAATACTTCTTTCCAGCCCCTTCTTGCCTGTAAGGTCTCTTTTGAGAAATCAGCTGACAGTCTGATGGGAACTCTTTGAAGGTGACTGTCCCCTTATCTCTTGCTGCTTCTAGAATTCTCTCCTTCATTTTAATCTTGGCTAATGTAATTATGATGTGCCTTGATGTGTTCCTCCTTGGGTCCAACTTCTTCGAGACTCTGAGCTTCCTGGACTTCTTGGAAGTCTATTTCCTTTGCCAGATTGGGGAAATTCTCCTTTATTATTTGTTCAAGTAAGTTTTCCACTTGTTGCTCTTCTCCTCCTCTTCTGGTACCCCTATAATTCGGATGTTGGGATGTTTAAAGATGTCCTGGAGGTTCCTAAGCCTCTCCTCAATTTTTTTGAATTTTTTGTTTCTCCATTCTTTTCTGTTTGATTGTTTCTTTCTTTCTTCTGGTCCACTCCATTGATCTGAGTCCCAGTTTTCCTCCCTTCACTATTGGTTCCCTCTGCATTCTCCTTCATTTCACTTAGTGTAGCCTTCATTTTTTCATCTAATTTGGGGCCAAAATCAACCATTTCTGTGAGCATCCTGATCACCAGGGCTTTGAACTGTGCATCTGATAGGTTGTCTCTCTCTTGGTCACTTAGACATATTTGTTCTGGGGCTTTGATCTGTTCTTCTGTTTGAGCTTTTTTTTTTTTTTTTTTGGTTTGGTCAAGCCTGTTACATATGAGGGCCAGAGCCTTAGGTGTTCACCAGGGCGGGGCAACCCACATCACTGGGTTGTGACACTGTATGTGAGGTCGGGGTCCAAGAAGGAACAATGGCACTTGCTCCACTCTCTCTCAGATTTCAGTCCCTTCCACTGCTTCCCACAAGCAAACAGGGCCCTTCTGGTGCTGGTTCCCTGGTGTGTGGGCTTGTGTACATTCTAGGATCATCTTGTGGGTCTCTCCAACGAACTCTCTTGTGAGGCTGGGAGTCTCTCCTGACACTTCAACCTCTACAGGTGCTTTTAATCGGTGTTTTGAGGCTTTATTTCCTGGCACTGGGGTCCTGGGTTGTGTGGTCTGTCTCACTCCCCAGTTTCTCCTGGCTTATCTGCTCGTAAATGTGGGACCCCCTGGTCAGCCAGCCTCTTTGCGTACCTCACTGGGTCTGCCAGTTGCCGCCCCATGCCTGGGGTCCGCCAGCCGCTGCTTTTTCCTGTTGCAACCCATCTCCACTGGCTGCTGACTCAGCCCCTCTTACCGGTCTAGATGAATGTGTCTATTTTAACTTCTTGGTTGTCAGCCTTCCATACAGTTCAATTTTCTGTCAGTTCTGGGTTTTTTTGTTTGTTTGTTTGTTTCTATATTTCTGTTGTCCTTAATTCGGTTGTGTGAGGAGGCAAAGTGTGTCTACCTATACCTCTTTCTTGACCAGAAGTCCCTGTAAGCTTCTTAACAACATTAATTATATATTTATCCATGGCAGTGAATGTACTAGATCCCTAAGTTTATCTGCAATGCTGCATTTGTTTCAATTTCCTCATAAAATAGTTTACAGAAATAAATATTTTGTAATATTGTTCACAATATTTTCTGTTTCTCCCTTTTCAAAAATAATTCAACCAGCTCTCAAATTATCTACCTTATTTCTACAATGCATAGGTCAGACTCTCCACAGTATATCAAAATCTCAAAAGTGCTGAGGTTAAGAACCTTGCTCCAGAACAACCACTAAAAACAGATCAGCAACCACTAAAACACAGATTACTACATAGATACAAGGGGAGAGCAATAAACTACTTTATTAACAAAAAGACAAAAAAAAAGAATAAGGGGAATCAAGGAAAATATACATGGAGTCTCGAATGTGGAAGGGAAGTCAGAAACCTCTGGGAAGTCCAGTATTTGAGGCCGAGGGATGGAAAGGCCAGCAGCGAGAAGACAGACCAGAGAGAGGCTTTCTCTGTGACCCCCTGTTCTTCAGGCACATGTGTTTTAAGATAACTCAGGTGAAGGTTGCAATAGTGGTAATGTAAGTGGACTAGATCACATGACTCAGAAGTGGCCACATGGCTCATGTGGCCACTAGATAGAGCCACCCGTATGACAGCAACGGGCCAGCTCAGAAACCTTGGTAGCTCAGTTCTGATGCCCCATCAGTTCCATGGAAGGACCTCTGGTGAGGATATACGTCTGCTCTCTATGAGTTGGGCCAGGCCCCTTACTTCTTCAAGGCTCTGCTTGCCTTAAAGAAATGCCTGCTGGGGAAAGGGAAGCCTGCGGGGATCTGGCAGCTCGGCTTCAGAAGGAACTAAGGAAAAACTTCTCAACCTCAGGGAGCATGACAGGGGACCCAGTGTAGCTCCTGAGAGCCAAGGGAGATGCTTTCAAGTCTTTGATGAGTATACCTCTGAATTTCAGTCCAAAGGAAGGGAGACTGGACAGACCTGCTCAGAGAATCTTGCATAGTGATATCATCAGTTAATTAGTTCCTGAAAGCGGAAGGAAGGAGAGGAAGGACGGAAGGAAGAGAGGGGTGGGAGGGAGAGCGGGAGGACCACCTACCACACTCACATACACGTGGCTGGAAGTTTATGCTGACACTTTTCATCGGGAATTCATGTTTTTTTAATAAAAACAAATTCAATGTATGGGATTGACCAAAATTTATTTAATTATTTCTATTGATAAATATTTAGACTATTTCCAGTTTTCACTATGGTATCATATTATTACATATTGTATTCACTTCAAAATTGGTACTTCTTTTATCTCAATAAATCAGTTATCACATTTACAATTATACCAGACCTATTTAGTATTATGTAATTTTATTCATTTGTTTTTATAATATTGAAAATGTAAATTTGATATTTGATAACTGTTTAGGTTCCTTTTTAGCTTTTATACTCTTCTTTATGAATGCTTTCTTATTTTCAGATTGATAATGTTGTTCTTCCATGTTCAGGTGTTATCATACTTTCTGTGTAAATGTACACATTTCCTTTAAACCTCTATTTCTTTTTTCTCAACTTTAGACAGTGTTATGACTCCTTGCTGGCAAATTTTAGAAATGTTAGTGCTGACATTTTCACTCATCTTCTGAGCACTTAATTTGTTTTAATATGACTATAATTTTAATTTCTTAATATTTAATATATTCATTCTATTCCATTTTAATTCAATACAGAAATAGATTCAATAGTCATCAAGAAAAGGGCTTTTGATAGTTAGTTACTCACCTTCTGAATTATTTATTTTAATTCATCATGTATTTGGTTGAATTTAAAAGTCAAGTATTTATTTCAAGAAAATACCATGTATGCTAAATTCCCTAAATCATCTTAAGATTGAGGTAGTCTTTCTATTTCTCTTACATGGGAGGCAAAATGTCAGCTGAAGCCATTCACAGCAAGAGCAAAACCTGGGTTAGGAAGCAGTCAGAAAGAAGTGTAAAGATTGGCTTGGGACAAATGTGTCCCGACACAGGCTGTGGAAACTGGGTGCACGTTGTATGTCTATTTCACACAGTGCAGGTGGCCGGGGAGACGGGCCTGGGATAGCTCGGTATGCAGTGCCCTTCCTCTCCCCCTTGAATATGAGTTACGTAGAAAACCAAAGTCATTTATTTCATTAAAGATATTGACCATTTTTTAGTCAGTAAAGAAACAGAAAGATCAACCTTCTCTGTTTGTCTTTATCAATCATACGCTTGCACATGTGACAGGGGAAAAGGAAACGGTCTGTAAAAATAACAAGGCGTGAAGTTTTAACTTAGAGTACATACAGAAGACCCTGTGAAATATGCATTTTTAAAATGCGTGGGCATTAAGGTATTCATGGAATTATGGCCTATTTCTTTATCAGACCCAGGGATAGTTATAACCCCCAAATGTTCAAATATCTCTTTAGAACCCCATCTGTGCCGTGTGAGTGTGCATTAACGTGCACTGCTTGTGAAACACCGCTAGTGCGGTTTCGAAGCGCTGTGCTGCGGCGGCAGGCCTCACCACGGTGTGCATCCGGTCCTCACTAAGGAGATCACCCAACGTGCTAGCAGGTGCCCGGTGCGGTGCCAACTGGCTTTGACATTCTCGGTGGCGCGCGGACGTCTTTGGGAAATGGTGTGTACAAAGGTATCTGCCCTTGACTGGAAGCTTCTTGCTCAGGAGGATGCAGGTTTTCTATGTCCTTTTCTTTGCTAATACGAAGTTGTGATTTTTATTTTGTGCATGTATGTTTGGTACCCAGGATTATTTGATAAACTTTTCTTCTGCTGCTTTTCCATTTTCCCTTAATTTATTTAATGCTTTTATTAAAAGCAAAATAGAAATCAGGGCAAGGACGTTTCCTCCTCAGTTCTCTTTAGAAAAAAAAATATTATTCTTTTAATTGCTTCTAGAAGGCTGCACCAAACGGCAGGCAAGCTCGTGAACGACTGATTGATGTGGACGCTGGCACTCTGGAGAACGAGCAGATCGGAAAATGCGTGCTGAGTTATTGTTATGGTAATTATCCTCCCCTGAATCTATCTTGGTGTTAAAAAGTAATAATAAAAATCTGTAATAGGTAGAATAATTACACTTAACTGCTGTAATTAATAAATTAATTTTAGAAAATGATTCATATCAGGAATGAATTATAATGACTGAAATTTAAAACCTCTGTGTTCATACTTGATACAACTTTTTAACAAATTGTGTTTAAATCGTTGTTTAAAAGAATGTACTTTTCTGGCTTACCTACTTTGTATCTCAGTTTTCAATTTTGTAATGGCTAATTTAGTATGTAATCAATGCCTTCATCTTCTAAGGATGTGCAAGGCACAGACATATTTTCGAATATTTACACTCAACCACAGTGCTGATTGTGATTTACTCACTGCCCCCAGACACACATATGCGTGTTAATCAAGCACATGAATAGGTTATTCTGCAGACAGAATGTGGGAACCACGTCCGCAGGTGGGTTCTTTTTCCTACCCCTGATGTTCACAGACACTTCCTGAAGACTGGGGTAACCGGCACTCAGCACCAATTCTCAGGCATGTTACCCAAAATTCTATAATAATAACGCATAGAATACATAAACTAGTGAAATCATTTTAATTGAGCAAATAATATCCCTTCATTGCCACAGCCTATGAGAGAGTCTACATTATCAATACAAGTTTTCTCCCGTCCTCCTTCCTTTTTTCCCTGTTGTTGTATTTGTTTATTCACTTAATTATTTTATGCTAGCTACAACTTCAACACACAGTGTGCTCTCTTGTTCACTATTGAGATCTGAAAAGTTTATGTATCAGAGAATAATGGATGCTGAAATAGAAACAGAAATATGGCTGAACGTTACTTTAATTTTCATTTAAATAACACACCCCCCCCCTTGTCATTCAGAAAGACACTTTTCTTTCTCTTCTTAATGACAATTTTTTAAGTACACAGAAAATGAAATAAAAATTGAGAAAAATCCGACAATGAGGAGTATATGGAGACCTACTATGTTCAGTCTTTGAATAATATGAAGAGGAGGCAAAAGAATACACAGAGAGGAGGAAAAGGAGAAAGAAAGAGCCGCGTAAAGGAATAGGGATGACATCACTTAGCTAGTTCAGCACCAAACACTAAGTCTGTACAACATGACATTAAGTCAACCTGGGCAATCAGACACCTGGTTTTTAACATAGAGGGTAATTCTGGATTTGAGTCTCACTGAGCTGTTTTCATGCCTGGGATTCTGTCGCTTGTGTTTTGACTTTGGCCCACTGGATATTGACCTGTGTGCACAGGTACTGCCTTCATGACTCACAGCGTATGCACATGCATGCTACAGAGGTGGAAAAACGAGTCAATCATGAAGCTAACTTATCTCCACCACTACTTCCCCCAGCTCGGTATGGCTATATTATTTTTAAATGAGATTTCATAGTTGTGTTTCTCCCCCATGTCATAAGTGAATATAAAGTTGTGCTATATGTCACAAGAAGATAATGTAATTATCAATTTTTCATAAGAAATGTATAAAATATAGTACTATGCATCGTATGCAGATGGAAAGAGTAAACATACATATTTGTATAATCATTAATGGGTATTCTATTATTATTTATGTGGAAGTCAGATCATTCTGACATTTGCAATACAGACAAAAGTAACTGAAATGCCGATTCAGTGAAACCATAGAGGCCTAGTCTGAGTCCCACGCAGCATTTGCTCCTACAAAACGATGAAGGTGGACTACCTGGTGCTCAGGCTTAACCTGGAATCAGACTGATCACTTTGCAAAATAACAAGGCAAATAAATTGGGTCCTTGATAAATGACCATGATTGATTTTCTCCCCCAAAGTCACACCTTCATGGCACCTCATATCACTAACATTTTTTTTGAGAAATGTTCTATTCAAGTATATTTTAATTAGATGGAAAACTTTCATTTACTTATTTTCTTATTTTGAGCTTCTAAATTACTATATCTGAACCCTCTTTCTGCCAATAGTAGTAAGATGGGTGGCTCATCAGATTATCCAGGCCACCGTAAAACTGCAAATCCAACGACTGAACAGATGCTAATAGAAAGGATGCTAAGTACCTACAAAGGTTCACATTTTTATCTGTAGTTCTTTTAGTCATTCTTTCTGTTTTGTGTGTTGTCAAGCCACTGCCTTTCATCAAAAGCAGTGGTGAGTGTCCACTACACCATGACACCACGTAGCCTGGGGGACGAGCCTGTGGTCCCACTGATTCGTGCTGCTCAGCTTTCACTCCGGACACTATGATTGCATTGGAGATCGGGAAATTTGCATCGAAATGTAACCTGACTCAAAATGTGACTGTGAACTTCATTGTAAAAAGAGTATAAACTTAAATATACATGTTTATGGGTAGTTTAACTGACCTTTCTGAAAATCTAAAATTGTTGTTGCTTATAAATCTAAAAAGTTAAAATATGTGAAAAGCTATCAAAATGTGTAAAATCTGGATTGTTGTTATACTTCTGGTTTACACACCAAACATTTCCTTCCCATGTGGCTTCTTACAAAGTCTGTTAGATTCTGAGAGTTGGATTCTCCTACAGTGTCATGTACAGTAGAAAAATCCTGCAAAACTGAGAAAGAATTAATTTAGGGTAATTTATTATTATACAGGATTTTAGTAGATGATCCCTAATCTGATATAGTTCCTTGATCTCACCAAAGAGAAGCGGGGGGGGGGGGGGGGGGGGGGGGGGGGGGGGGGG